>OZ038320.1:26453430-26755396 GCA_964035795.1 Pterobdella sp. o SKG-2022 | reverse complement strand
ATATATATATATATATATATATATATATATATATATATATATATATATATATATATATATATATATATATATACAAAAATTTTTTTATTATAATTATTTAATTTATTTTCAAAATCATATTTTGTCATTGGTTCTATATCATAGTTTATATTCTTCAAAATAAGGATCAAGTATTAATTTAACATTATTATTTAGTTAATGTTTATAATGCAATTTCATCATTGTTTTTCTATCATAGTTAATATTGATTCAATTAATAGTTTCACCTCCAGAGATAAGGTCACACCATTAAAAGTCTCTGATTCAGAAAAAAACAGTTCACTTTCTTCACCTATATTCATTATTATATTATCTTAACTGTATTCAGCTTTTATATAAAAGTTTTTTTTGAACCATCAACAAATAATGTGTCAATATAATGCATATCCTATATACAAATATAAAGTGTAAAACATTATAGCTTAGTAAACCCTGGCCGACCCTTGTGCAACTTGGGTTGTTTTAAAGTATAGTAAAAATTTGATTTATCGTGAAAAATTAATGATATAAAAAATATGTATAAATCTTCCAAGTTCATAGACATTATAGTAATAATGAGTTTAAATAACTTTCAAATCATTTAATATGTTTGCAGATAACGGAAATAAAATTTTAAAAACTGTTTTCTTATTTAATATCTTATAGTTTGTTTTTTCATACACATCATGAAGTGTTTTTTAGTTTGTTTTTTCATACACATCATGAAGTGTTTTTTAGTTTGTTTTTTCATACACATCATGAAGTGTTTTTTAGTTTGTTTTTTCATACACATCATGAAGTGTTTTTTAGTTTGTTTTTTCATACACATCATGAAGTGTTTTTTAGTTTGTTTTTTCATACACATCATGAAGTGTTTTTTAGTTTGTTTTTTCATACACATCATGAAGTGTTTTTTAGTTTGTTTTTTCATACACATCATGAAGTGTTTTTTAGTTTCTAAATGCTTTATGAGCACGAAAAAAAATATTATTTTTTAAATGTTGAATATATATCTTCTTAACAGCTCCCATTCAATACAAAAGCTTCAATAAATATCATGCGGTAGCTAGTATTTTCAGCCAAACCCTATTACATATTTGAGGCTATTTATAACGAAAAGCACACATAAATAGTGCGTTTGCACTCTAAATAGCCTATATCTGCGCCAACAATTAATTATAAGCATGACGATATAATATCAGCAGCCTAGAAATCAGTCAACCTCATCCAATCATCAACAAAAATCATCAGCAGATAAGTACTTGAAGGTTATATAAAAAAAGATTATTAAGTATGTATATAATTTTTTTTATGTATATAATTGTTCTTAAACATATCATTTGTTGTTCTATTTAGACTGAACGTGAAATTCGTATAGTGTTCTTTATGTATAACCAATTACTAACAAGACATGTATGCAACTATGTACTTATTTAAAATAGTTATATAGTGTAGAACTCCAAACTACCTTCAACGGACGATCCCCACTCGTTCAACAACTTGTTTGTTCTCGAGTTCTCCTTCACTTCTAAAGATTTTCTTATAAGACACAGCTTGTTTATAAGAATTTTTATACAATGATGATTTTCTTGCCACCATTTTGCACCAAAGATTCTCTCTATGGTTGATATGAGATTAACTATTTCGTGCTTTTTAGTTCGCCATTTCCCAATGCTAATCGTTTCCTGTTGTTTTAATGGCGCTATTGTGAAGTGATTTATACCAACATAAAATTAATGTCATCATAAGATGTTATGCTGATTTATTTTTAAAAATAAGTTTTTCATTATTATGAATTTATATTTTTATTATGAATATATCTTTTATGAACCAGTTTGATTATTTTCGATATATATCTATTTTTAAATTAAACTTTTTTTATAAACTTATAATAATAATGATTTTTGTATGAAGTTCTTGTCCCATATTAGCGGGGTTGGAAATAATTATAAAAAATAATTTTACTTCATTTGAAATAAAGTTAAATTTATAATCGTTAAAATTGCTTCAAACCCATCAATTATGGAAAGTTGAGTTGCAGAAAAACTACACAGTAAAAGTTTTTATTTCAAAAAAACTTTTCTTAACAAATTTATTGAGATAAGCTATTAAAACTAAAAACTAAAACATTTTAATTATACATATAATTCAAAACATACACGTACTTGGTCTAAACTAAAGCCTTGTAGCACTCTGTTGAGAAGTCTGGTGAGATACAAACAACCAATCACTGCAGACCTTGTCCACTCACATTCGTAAAAGCCAACCAGACTGTGTTTTGTTGCATGGACCATTGAGTATTTTTTTGATTAACATTATATAAATCATTGATTAGTGATTCCTTATTTATGTGAATCCCTATTAGATTATATTGAGCATTGTTTTGTTATACGAATCATTGGTTATTTCACGTGTACTTGTATCTAGATTCATTTATATAACACAGTTTAACGTATTGAAAATAATCCTAACCTTTCAATGGCTGCATCAACTTCTGCGCAGGGCCCATTAATGATGAAGAAGATTGATGGAACGTTGTGCGACTGCGGATCGTTGAGTTTCTGGATCTGATGAGGTTCGATGGGACCATTGGTCTTTAAGCAAGCTTTTATATTAAAAAATTTTTAAATTATAAACTTATTAAGACATAAAAAAGTAAATATTTTGTTTAACAAAATTAAAAGTAAAATCATTAATAATACTAGTGAGTTTAATGATTTCTTTTATTTTGATAAATAAAAAATATTCGCGATAGTTATGATAGAGTTGCGTAAGTTAGGTAAAGTTGAGTAGGTCAAGATACCACCTTCCATTCATGCAAGTCAGACTTATCAACCAATTTCACCTCTTCGTTCTTTTGAACATAAACCTGGAGATTGTATACCACAAGAATCATATGTTCAATAACATGAGAATTATTTCAATTACGCAACATTCTTTAACATGTTTTTAATCTGTATAATCTCGTGCTTTTAGCTTGAAATTTTTGGTATGGATTAAACTTCAACATCTTCACTGAACGCATCACAAAAAGCTTCAAAAAAAATTCTTGAATACACATCAAAGCTTTTTAACAGTTATTTTTTTTAAATAAACCTTCTACTCTATACAGTAAAATACATTAGCATAGAAACATCGACCAACATCTATGGAACGGTAATCTTCAATACAAGTGGCCGGCAAGACCTCGTTATTAGTTTCATTTCTGAGATGGATCGGGATGATGCTAGGAGCTTTGTAGACTAGCTCCTTGATCTTCTTTCTCCACCTCTTGTGCACGTCTATTAAATTCTTCAGTAGTGAAAGTTTGAAATGATTTTTTTTTGCAACAAATTCTCATGTATTAAACTTTATAAGATTACTCGTTTCTTTATTACATTCATATAATGTATATATGTAGTTGGGTTTATTTGCGTTAGTCACCGTAATGTATTTGGGTGTTAGAATTGGGTATTTACAATGGCTTCGATATATTCATTTTCTACCAAATCCCATTTTTAAACATATTTAGTTTGTGTTGATTTTCACTTCAAAAATTTAGAGACTATCTATTCTGGTATTGGGGGTTTTGAGTTTATAACAAAAAGTCAATTAACTATTAATGCGTTCCTCTATAATTTGATATAGGTACAAGGTGTATATTTGAATATAATGCTTATCTTAATATTTATATGAAGTATGGAAAATCGTGTTCAGTAAAAAGTTTATTAAAAGCGACCCAACAGTCTTAAGTTAAATTCAAGTAGAGATAATTCTTATACCAATTAATATAGTTATATTCTTTTTCATATGAAGTTCATAGTATAGACAATTAACTACAATATATGATACTTATAAAACAGTCATGTTCAATTAATTCTTTATTAACTTGAATAATAAATCAATAAACTATGCCTAAAATCAAAATAAAAGCCAGCTCTAACCCACAGAAAAGACACATAATGCTGAAGTCCATCGTGGTTGATGGGGGCATGTAATGAAGCCAAGGTCTTAAGAGCTTCCAATGCCTTTGATACATCTGAATGCAGCCACTGCTTGTAGTAACAGGCATCTATCAGAAACTGATGGGAATTAGTCGATTTACTATAAGGCTACTTGATGTTAGCGTAAAGATTTATTCAAGGCATTTAGAGACAGTTTTCAGTATTTAGGTTGAGATGTATTGATTTATCATTAAGATTGCCAATTGAATAGATCTCAATAGGTTACCGTCTCATAATTTTGCCTTGGCGTAATTCATTATGTTTAGGTCATTTACTGTTGTTATATACTAACTTGGTAAGTAAAAACGTCAGTTGTCATGAGCTTAATACAATGGTTAAAATTATTTTTCATGTTATATATAAACCAAGCTCAAGTCGAATATTAGTATAACTCTTTTAATCGACGAATCTCCATCAGCATTACATAGGATAATGTTTTCTTAGATATTTTATGCACCTTTTTTTAAATTCAATTTTCTTATTTTTATCGTAAAATGTCATAGTTATGACAAAGTTAAATTTTTCGAATATTTTAGTTTTTTGAAAAAATATAAGTATCTAAAATTTTCCTTATTTTACGATAAAAATCAAGAAAATTGGATAGCATAGTATTATATAATAGAAAAAATCTCTAGTAACATTCTCATTGTTTTTTAGTTGTTTTCTTATTTTATTCACATATAATTTACATACCATTTACTCCTTGTCATCAAAGCATGCAATACTAACTAAGGTTTTTGATCAGAAGCCTATAAAATTCCAGGCATGTAACTACGCTAATTCAACATTGGGTTTAAACTGATGCTTAAAGAGGAATAAAGGACTTAATGGTGAACTTGAAAACAACTCATTTTTGAATTTTTTCTTTTAATTGAATTCATTTTTTTTTATATTTTATAAAAATGTATTAAAGTTTGAATTATAAACATGAAAGATTTTTTATTTTGTATATTTATACAAAAAATGTACTAAAACTAAAATTTGAGACCAAAAATCTGCTTAGAAATTCAGCGAAAAGTAAATTAAAATTCGTTTTTTTTCAATAAAAAATCTATGATAAACTTGATTTTTATTCAACATTACGAACTCAGTTTGCCTAGAGTTTGATTTATAATAACCTCTGAGGAATACAAAATATCTTCACCGTATTCACTTTGCCAGCGTGAGAATTTTCAAATCGTAATTATTATACAAGCATTATTTATCTACCTTAAAATTTTAGATAATATGTATAATGCTTAATAGTATGTATTCGTTTTTCCAATTTCTTCATTGTTCTCGAAAGTTTATTAGAAGGCTTGTAAGATCCTTGCGACGGCATCCCTTGTCGACCACTGTGATAGTACGTAGTGCTTGTAACATATATTTTGTTTTATATGTTTTTTTCTAAATCTATATTTTCTATCAACAAATAATTGATTTGTTATTCTCATTAAATATATTTAGCTATTTTTTATATATAGTTTTTTAAAGACATCGTATGTTCTTTTGTAAACTTGAATTTTACCAGTAAACTTCAGAAAGAGGATTTATATAAATCCTCATTTTGAAGTTTACTGGTAAAATTTTTCATATATATATTTTGGTTTTTAATATGTTCAATCAATTGTTGAATAAATTTTCAACTCTGCTTATTTGCGAATATTTTTCAAAATTCTTGAAGCTTATAGCCAATGAGAGAATTCAAAGACTAAACTAGCAAGAAGTAGATTGGTGGTAAGTATTGCACTCCAATGAATACAAAAAGGCACCGGTTAACATTTATTAATAAGTAATTTACTTGTAAACCATTGAAGAAGTTTTAGATATAATTTTGCTCATATCAATTTTCTTATGTAGATTTAAGATAAAAATAAAAATTTTAAATATTCTATTTCTTTTGTTATGTTCCAATTACCATTTAACCAATATCTCATGAATACAAGAAAAAGATTTGATGGTTGAATAAAATTTGAATAACTATTAATGATATTCTGATGGTATTATTACTTTTAACACACTATCATAATATTGTAAAAAACAGGGAAATTCAAATGAAATCCAAATATATATTCACGCACAACTACCCTGTTTAAGAGCTTATACTAAACGTGTTTGTATACATCAGTTTAATTAGTTTAACTAGGATTGACAAGGTCATGTATGCAAGTTACTAATTATCTAATATAAATACCTAAAAATACTATAATCAAGCAATATCATCATAACTTTCGAACCAAAAAAGCTTATGGTGTACAGAGTCATCTCAGCCTAATACTAACTATAAAATATATATTTCTTTAAGTTATACTCAATTTAGTTCACATTGAATAACTCCTTAAAAAAACCTACCAAATGAGCAACTGAAACCCAATTAGGGATGACCTTATGGTCGGCTTGCAACTTACTAACAAATAATAACACTACCAACCTGATGGTAAACACTGCAATTATGTGTGTGTATAGAAAGACAACTGTTTAATTTGTAGATCTGTTGCCATGCCTGAGCACACTCTAGTATGCTCCTCTGTGGGTAAAAATGGCTACTTTGTATTGCCTCTTGATGCTCTAGGTTGTGAATATTATATACTAATAATATTGAATTTTTTGAAATTAATTCGTACTGTTATATACTTTAATGGTTTTTATTATCCATGTCAAGTTTTAAACAATATTACATTAAAGTTAATTTGTTTATTATGAATAAAAACAAAAAAAATCCATATGAACCGTTATACTATAAATTGTTATTGCAAAGATCTCACCCCCACACCTCAAAAAACTTCTAACTAGTAGTAGTGCTTCCGATTTTCAATTTGGTGACATGACGTAATTTTTTCTCCTTATTTGTCCATCAGCCATAGCATTACGTAGTTCTTTAAAAGTCAGCCCTATGTCTTTATGAAGTACGTCTTTCAGTGTTATACTTGGACGACCTCTTCTACGACACTCTTCCGGCGTTCAAAGGACGTTTAGAGGCTATTTGACTAAGACTTATACCCCGTTAGTTGGTACAACGAGTAAAGTCTCTTTTAATGGGCACAGGAACAATACCAGATATACCCCATTTATTGGGACACACACCGTTAAAGGTTTCGTTGCAAAACCTTTTCAGGTATTTTGGGGTTTTCTCGAGCTTCCAGACTTCTAGTGTATGACCATTCAGGCCAGGGGCTTTATTAGGTTTCATTGCCTTGAGTGAATCTGTGATCTCCTTTTGGCTAAATTCGCAGTACTAATTTCTGGGTTGATGTCAAAAAACTTGACGCAGTCAAATTGAGCTTGATTATCATTTTTGTTAACAGAAAGTAGATTTTGAAAGTGGTCTTTCCAGATTTTGAGACGATTTTCACTCTGAATAAACCTTTTTTTACAACAATCATCCACAATAAAACCAACAAATCTCAAAACACAAAATAATTATTCATAATTAAAGATTAATTTATTCACCATTAATATTCCCCTACAACCTGAGCGTGGTCTGAGGCACCAGTGAGGGATGGCACGTGATTTCCTGATGATAATGATACACTCGTCTTTGTCTCCAAGTACACCAAGTTCTGTGTAGGTGAGTCATGATCTGGTTTTTTGTTTTATTATTTTCATTATTGTATTATTTTATTATAATATATCTTTTTATTGGTATCGTGATCATTGCCATGATCATCGGCATTATCATCGTCTTCTTCTTTCTTATTTTTATATCATTGTTTGTCAAAATGCCAAAAAATATTTTCAATTAGAATACTTTTCGCAATTATAAATTCATAAAATAAAAAAAATATATATTTATATTTTCGTTAAGTCAAATGAATGCTATTTTATAAATCAGTCGATGTCTCTTAGACAAAGACATTGAGGATGGTGACTTTTTTAAACCTGAATGATTTTGATTTAAGTCAAAGATGAAAAAGTTATCGTTTGCAAATTTTCGATGATGCTGCTTTTTGTGTATTTTTTCTCAGCCATTTACAAGACTTTCTTGACTGCTTTTGTAATGCATACAAACATATTTTTATTACTAGAAGCCTAGAAGAAACTTTCATCATGTCTCCAGGCTCTAAAGATCATAATGTTGAAATAAAAATCTTTGCTGAAAGAAGTTTATGTTCTTACCTATATATGGTTCTGGCTATCTAAAAACACGTGTGTCGATCGTGAAATCACTTAGAATAAGAAAGGCTTTTACAACCTTTGGTCGACTAACAAAGCGAGTTTGTAAAAATCAGCATGTAAGCATTTGTTTATAAAGCATGTTTTCCTAGCATTCTTCTTGCGATTGTGACGGCTGGAAGAACATGTTAACCAAAAGACGCAGTTTCGTTTCAACAAATTATCTTGTTAAAAACAAAGCTAATCAGTTAAAACAATCTTTAAACCTCAAAAAATGGATTTAATCCAAGTGTGGTCATACTTGAAAATATTTTTTTAACTACTAATTGTATGAAAAAATTAATAATGGTTATTAGTTATGATGTTACCGTGTAGAGCTTCTCAAGAGAAGTAAGCTGTTCCATAGAGATGATGGAAGCCAATTGCTGATCGGCCGAAACCTGCAAGATATACGAAATTTACATATTATAAACTTTTTATAAAATTATACGTGTTTTATGGGTTTCAAATAATGTTGATAAAAATTATATGTAAGTTTATCGAAAAAATTGGTCCAGCAATTTACAATATAAAGTTCTCTATATTTGATAATTACATTTTTATCTTAATAAAAGCATCCTAACCTTTTCTCTCAACAAGACTTTTATGTTTTTTAGTTATTTTATTCAGAATATTTTTTATAATGTCCATTTCATGCAGAGGTTAGCCCCGTCAACCAATCTCAGGACTTTAGAGTGCATATATTTTTGTCAGACGTCACTTTCGGCAAAAAATAAATTTAACTCTCGATTTAACCTTGGGTTTAAAATTACTCTTAATTGGAAATTAAGAACCCTTGGATTGTTGATAAATCGCATTACTAATTATTAATAAGCTTTTAGGATTTATGAAAATTAATATATGAATTTATACTCCCTTATTTTATAGCATGGAGTATTAATCTATTATCAAATTAAAAAATAATTTGAAAAATTTAACTTCTAAAAGTCCTTAAAAGAGAAATACCAAAATCATATTTTACAAAATCTTTCATAATCAAACAATCTCCAATCTCGATAATTCATTCTAATGTCTTCAAATTAATCTCACACTGTCCAGAGCACTATGGCACAATGTTATTTTGTCTTTTAGTTGCTGCACTTGTCTCTGAACATCTGCATGGCTTCCGTAGTCTAGGTGTTTCCACATTTTGGACTGTTGGGAGGTAGTAATGGTTGAATTTGTTATAATAGCTTATTGTCAATGGTTAATTTCGTTATGACATTATCGACTATTGGCAAGCAGTAGCGTTTAATTTTACATAAAATTATTATAAATTGTTGTGAGTTATTAGTGTTAAAGTTTGCTATAACATTATAAGTTGTTGTAATTCAGTAGTGGTTATCTCTGTTAAAATGGTTAACATAAGGGTTTTATTCCACAGCGATCAGTACCGGTTAATAAGGCATGTTATGCAGTTAATGGTGACGATTTTGTTTGCAGCAATAATTTATGAATAACTAACACAGGTTTCGTATTGAAATTTAAAACAAATATAACATGATTCTGGCTGAAAATTTTGCATTGTATTATTGTATTTTTTTGTGCTATTAACAATCTTCAAAAAACCGCACGTTCCAATGAATGATGTTCAGATGCATCGACAGTTTATGTTGAATGCACAGCACAACATCACATTGAAAATAATGTAAGAAAACAGAGGTTAAGTAAATGTGTTATGAGGTTTGGGTCGATATAATATTAAATTATGAAAAATATATCGTGAATTAGGATAAAAATATCATTAAATTTGTTCGGGGATATAATCTAAATAAAGTTTTTATAAAAGTTTTACAAACTTTTAAAAAAATGAAAAAAAACATGATATTAACCTGAAGAAACTGAAAAACTAGAATAAAATTGAAAGAAATAAAACCCGAATACCAAACTGTTATTAAAAATAACGAAAACTGAGCTTATATAGGTGAACCCCTTCAAGAATTCATATATATATATTTCCTAAAGATTCATGCCTCATTATTTCTTTTTATAGATACATCATCGCTTTCATGTCATACAGTTTAGTAGAATTAGCCAAATACCTAGGATAATTATTGTAAATTATATTTGATTTTTCGCCAAGTATTATTTTAATTATATAGTGTAATTGACTGTTTTAAATAAATCAAGATGCGGTGTTATATTTTAAATGAAAATAAGCTTTTAATGATCAATATATTAAAATACTGAAAGTTTATTTGCAATTTTTTGTGTTTAATCTCTGCTAAGAAAAACTAATAATCTTTAACTGATTTTTAAGTTTTGATTATGAATGAAAAACACAAAAAACATTGAAAACTAAAACAAACGTTTGTATACAAAAGTTTGCATACTTGATAATGTGAGTTTAACTTACGAAAAGCTTCGTAAATAAAAGTGTTTGATTCAAATCGTTTTTAAAAGAAACTATTAGACTAGTTTCACTCGAATGAATTGAAACCAGAAAAAAAGTATCAATTAAGAAGGATTTAAGTATTATTGGTAATTATATTTCGTTGAAACCTGGACAGTTAATTTTATAGGTATACAAATAAATAACAAGTTTGCTTTGGGCGCAAAAGTTTAAAACTATAAGTTAAATACCATTATAATCATATTCGATACTGTGTAATATAAGCGTCATTTAAATCCAAAAATCATGGTTTAGATGTGGCCATTCGGCATAAGATGTCCCAAATGAAAAGTAAATATCATTTAAATCTATTCGGAAAGAAGTTTGATTTGGAAAGTTTGAGGTTAATCATTTTTTATCGAATTCTGTTCACTCATTATTGTAATGTAATGTGGTATTTAGAAAGCGCTTTTTCTCATAGATCAAAGCGCTTGCTACAAACTAAATTTTGCGAAAACACACTGTGGAGCAGGTGCTAATTGTCGGCCTACGCGGGATCGAGCCCGGTAACTTGAGATAATTATTCTAATGCTACCTCCAAGCTTTTTTTTATAAATTTTTTGAAGTATTATCTGAGACTTGAGTTTGATTTTTTGACATTTGGTTTATTATTTGTCATTGAAAATGTTAAACTTCAAAAAAACTTAGCTGACGTTATTATTATCATAATAATATTGTATTGTATATATATACTATAATGTTAAACGAAGGAAATATTTGAATATAAATTCTACGCTACACAGCTAAATGAAGACTTGAATCAAAATTATGATTAGTAGTCTAACGTTTTAGTTATAATGTAAGTGTGACACATCTATCGTTTGATTTTATCTCAACCCATAGTTATTTTGGCTTGATTAGTTTTATGAGTAACAAGAAGTGTTATATATGATTATTAAGAACTCAGTTTTAAAATTTTTTTAGAGTCTAGTTATAACAAAGAATTTCTTTGATCTGAAATTATTTACTAAAGAAACAAATACCGTTGAGATAAAATAAATTTATGTACATTTACTAAACTTTCATATTTAGGAAATATTTTCAATCAGATATTAAAACTAGAAAGGTTTTTTAAATACCTATAATGTTTCACTTTTAGTGCTATTTCAGAGCAAGATTTTTATTGGCTCAATTTGTTCAAAGGATATTTAAATGCCCAGCATCATAAGACCATCATATTAACTAGAAAATGTTTCATTTTGTGATATATCTAACATTTACATGTTTCGTTTGTGTTGTCAACTCCGCACCTTCAAAATCTTCAGACATTGATTATTTGAGCGAGAATATTTTTTTGGAAGGCAATAATAAACTGTTAATAAGCTATGAAAATGCTACTGAAGTTAGTATGTTTGAACTCAGCTCCGCAAGAACACAATGTCTTGTTTGTCATTCAGTTTTGAGCACCGCAAGGTTTCGAAAAGTTTTATTTTGATATATTTTATTCTTCCTATACACCAATGAGCAAAATACACAGCTTGAAACTTGAATATTAATTAAAAACCAAAAATTTTTTCATAAATTTAATTATCAAATCTTTATATAAATTCCATCATTTGTTTTTTCAGATTCATGCTGAAAGAGAGACTACCATTGGAGACAGTGATTTCATTAGCAGTTGAAGTATGTGGGTGGTTGAATTCACCTGAAGTGTGCCGAGGGGCTGTACAAATATTCAAGGTAATCAAGTTTTTAAGTTTTACTTCAAAGGACTGAATATTTTTGAGTTTTTACAAAAATTATGACTTATCATAAAAATAAAAATTATGAAATGTTTTTATTAGAAAATTTCATCATATTTGAAATTGATTTTGAGTAATGGTTTAGCACAATCTTTTATGTGAAAATATTTCAAGGTAATAACATTGAAATAATACTTCCATACAAATTGCACTTAATTCAGATCAATACATTTAATTTTTTATAATATTCAAATTAAACAGAATGTATGAAACACAATCTTAAATTTGAATTAAGACCATTTCACAAAAGCTCATACCATTAAAACTACTCAAATCATGATCAGAATGAGACCCTACAAGTGTTACCCAGAGTGAATCTCTCAACAGAAGAGATATGTCAGGTTCTCACAATGAACAACTGCTCAGGTCATGTTATTGAAGCTATGAAGTGGTTTGTTAAAATTCCTCCAAAACGCAATGATGTCAATATCAAGAATATCAAGAATGACCCTAAGACAATAGTGTGTTTTTTTGAGTTTTATGCTGAGTTTTGTTTGATTAGATATTTTGTAATATAGAGACTTTAAAAATTTGTTTTATATTAAATATTTTTTATGAATAAAATAATAGTGTTATGAAACACAACAACTTAGTACCGTGTGTTACATGTGTCAGATATCCACTTGGACCTGCAATACAACTCCTTTTCTAACGCCTTATGTGCTGAACCTCTGTGCTGTAGGAAAGGCCAACCCGCTGGTAAATTTCTTTGCATCTATTTAAATACTGTTTATATTATGTATTGGAGATGAATGCTGAAAACACAGTAAATATTTGCTGGTATGTTGAGATAAAGAGTAATGAGAAAAGACTAAAAGAGAAGCGTTCTAGTTAGTAAAAAATGACCTTTCAGAATAAACTTAGATTGGTCTAACAAAAAACTACTTGTTTCATAAAAGAACCTTTAAAAACTTCTTTAAAATCCACGTGGAGATGGACATGGGTGCCAAAGTTTTAAATCTTACGCTCAAACAAAAAATCATTTGCCAATCACACTCAGACTGACAGTTTTGCAGTAAATCCCATGGGTTGCTATTTCTCGGATTTTACGTCTATTTTGTTTTTGATAGAGCTTGAAAATTTTTACATGGAAAAAATTGAACATAAGTTAAGTAAGTCGCCTCTAACTGGAATTTTGGTTGTGCAGTTGATAGGTTTTAATAAATTAATTGAATAAAGTGTTGGATAAAACTGAGTTTTAGCAATATTTATATTACAGGAAACAATGAAATAATAATTTTTTACCTATGCAGACCCAAAAGCTAAGGCAGGGTACTGGGGTGATTACAGGAATTGTGACATTCCCTTGTGGACCCTCCAGGAAGCATTTAAACAGATGTCCAAGCAGCATGTAACATACGTATTATAACACAATCTATACGTAGTGTTAGCTTTTGAGGTATAAAAGTTGTATAGGTTGAATATAGATGGGAAAAGTTAAAGGAGCTTTTTTACGATTGGTTTTGTTTTTTATTGCTTTCCGCATTGGTAAATGAATAAATAATCAGCTAGTTTATAAAATAGATAAAGAAATAAAAATATTGAAAATTTTTTTATGACGATTCAATTGCTAAATAAATTTTTTTCGCTAATGTTTTATGATAAGGCTAAACTTATCGAAAATTATAGCTGTTTATTTTGCTCAATTAGTTTACTAAAGTTCTTCCATAAATCGACGTAAAAAAATTTTCAAATATTATTTATAAGTAAATTTAAGATGTCTCTGAAAAGTAAAATAAAAATTTATAAAATTTAAAATAGATAGATAGACAGAGATAGCTAGATAGATAGAAAGATAGATAGATAGATAGATAGATAGATAGATAGATAGATAGATAGATAGATAGATAGATAGATAGATAGATAGATAGATAGATAGATAGATAGATAGATAGATAGATAGATATATAGATAGACAGATAAATAGATAGATAGATAGATAGATAGATAGATAGATAGATAGATAGATAGATAGATAGATAGATAGATAGATAGATAGATAGATCTTCTTCTTCTTCAGCTGCATTCATCCACCTTCAGGCAGGTGCAGAAAGGGTATGTGTTGCTGTTTTTTGACATTTCTTCTTATGATTCGGCATTCCTTGTTTTTTGAATTTATTACCACAGAATTGACAAATTATTGTTGCTTGAAAGTCAGTGGTGTGTGATAGTCTGATGTGATTCACTAAACCAGTCTTGTTAAGGCAGACCTTGTTGCATTGAAGATATTTAAGATCTGTTATAGTCCCTGAGTTTTCTTTCTTGCGGTCCATTTTGTCCTTTTCTTTATCTTCTTTGAACTGGTTTAACGCATTCAACTTAACGTTGACTTCTTTTCGCCATTGGCTTCTGTTTAGGGCTTTAGTTCTCCATGATGAAACCATATTTAGGCTTTTTAGGTCAGCATTCATAACATCATGCCATCTTTGACGTTGTTTTCCATGAGGTCTTTTACCTTCTTCGAATTTACTGACTAATAATTGTTTTGGAAGACGTGTATTTTCCATTCTCTCGATATGGCCAAGCCATCTAAGTCGTCTACGCTGGAGTATTGTTTCAACGCGTTCGATGTTTGCACGTCTTCTTAGGTCAGTATTTCTTAATTTGTCGAGAAGCGACAGACCAAGTATTGTTCGTAGGCAGCGATTGATGAAGGTATTTAAACGTTGAATGTGATGATTAAGTGGGGCCCAGGATTCACATCCGTATAATAAAACAGGGAGTATCACAGCCTTGAACAGTCGGAATTTTGTACTGTGTTTGATTGCAGGCTGGTACCACACCAGTTTATTTAGCATTCAAAAGCTATTGATGCTTTATTGACTCGAGCGTCCACTTATGCGTTTAGTTCTACTTCATCTGTGAGAATGGCTTGAATTGTTTCACTTCTTCTATGTTTTTCAAAAAATTGTTACTAGAAGTTTGTTTTGGGAGTTTTTTCTGTTTTGGCAATATTGTCATTCGTTTTGTTTTGTCAATGTTTATTATCAAACCAAAAATTTTCAAATTGTTTTTTATTGTGTTCATAAGACAGTTCAATTCTTCATAGTTCGTACCGATTATAACCATGTCGTCTGCGTATGGGAGGTGTTGCACTGTTGTACGACTATCTAGTTTACATTTGTTGTTCATTAAAGGAGCTTTGATGCTATACATAATTTTTGCTCCAATATTCTTGTGGTTTTCTAATGCGCTATTTATAATTGCGTTTAGATATAGATTGAACAATAAATGAGATAGTATGTCGCCTTGTTTGACTCCTGATCTTATTGGAAATTCTTTGGAAGTTTGGCCTTCATATCTAACTACTCCTTGAGTTTCTTTATGGAAGGCTTTTATGACGTTTATGATTTTGCTTGGCAGGTTGTATGAATGACGTAAAACCTTCCGTAGTGCATTGCGATTTATGGAATCATATGCTTTGCGCAGATCAATGAAGGATAGGTATAGAGGTGTATTATACTCTTTGGCTCTTTGCATTATTATTCGTAAATTAAATAATTGGTCACTGCAACCCCTATTTGAGCGAAAGCCACATTGACTTTCGTTTAGCTGGGAGTCCAATACTGGAATAAGCCGGTTTAATATCGTTCTACTGATTATTTTGTTTGTGACGCATAAAATAGCGATCCCTCTGTAATTGTTACAATCAGATTTTTGCCTTTTTTTGAATACCGGTATGGTTATTTGATTTTTCCAGTCTCGTGGTACCGCCTCTTCCTTCCATATTTGATCTGCTAGTGCTTTCATCTAACTCACCGTTGCTTCTGATGTCAGGATTAAAATTTCCGTGTTGATTTCGTCAATTCCAGGTGCACTATTTTTTAAAATTGTTTTAGAGCGGTTTCTATTTCTCTTTCTGATATTGGAACTGTCAATTGGTCTAGTTCATATTGTATATTACTTTTTGGCAGAATGTCGTATGCATCATCGTCGATTTCGGTGTCAACATTTATCAAATTCATAAAGTGTTCATAGATAGATAGATAGATAAATAGATAGATAGATAGATAGATAGATAGATAGATAGATAGATAGATAGATAGATAGATAGATAGATAGATAAATAGCTAGCTACAACATACCACTAACCAACCCACCACAGTACGACCACATCTTATGGACTGGTGATGCAATAAGCCACAACATATGGAACCAAACCAGAGAAGACCAACTCATAGTACTGGACATCATCATGGGACTTTTTGATCGCTACTTCCCCGGTGTTCCCGTGTATTCGTCCATCGGCAACCACGAGGAAGTCCCTGTTAACAGGTGGGTGAGTTTTTTAAAAGTATCTAGGTTGGTGAATCAATGAGAAAACTTGGCTTAGTATTTTTTATTCAACAAAAGCTTTTGGAAACATCTAGTTTCATCAGATATGCTTTTTTCAAGTTTTTGTTTATTAACCCAACGCTATGAAAAGCCTTCAATTAGTGCTTTGGCTGAAATTTGTTCTGTGTTGTGATTTATTTTTTGGTGTTTGTGAAGTTGTCATGAAATTTGTGTGGCTTGCTTAATGTTGATAAAAGCTTATGGGCATGTAAATTGTTCAGGTTATTGGTATTCTGTATTTTGAGTTTTTTTGTATTAACGTTAATATTAATGACGATCAATGTAGGGTGAGACTACTTAAGCGTAATGTCAGATATTTGAAAATGAATGTTGTTTTATTAATAACATTTTGGCAGTTTAATATTTCAATAACCAACAAACCCACTAAAAAAGAACTCAACCAAAAACCGATACAACAATTAATCAAAACCAAACAAACTACCACATAAACACAACCCCACCAACCACTTCAGCTTTCCAACACCTTTTTCGAACCACACATCCAAATGGCTGTATGAGAGGGTTTATCATTATTGGTCACCATGGTTACCTGTAGAGGCTAAAGATGACGTTTTGAAGTATGAATAAATTTTATTTTTTTTTAATAATTTTGTTTTCATTATGTTTTAAATAGTTTCATTCTTATTTCGTTTTAAATAATTTGGTCACAAGTTTTTTAATTATATTTTAGCCCATTAATTAAAATAAATGGTCTTTTTATACATTTTATCTATTTTAGGCCGAATGCTGTCAACCCCAGTTACTGGGGCATGTACAGCTGTATAATTTAATTGGATTAATAAAATAACAGTTACAATGAACGTTTCAACTTTCAATGTAAGAGAATAAAAAAATAAATTCAAGAAAAATTGTCTGCTGGAAGATAATGCGTCCTTCAAACTCGACTTTTGTCTCCTACAAGAAAGGAAATGCACCGAATTTCATACCATAACAAAAAACAGCCACACAATAACTTTAACAAATTTTGACAAGTTCTATGGTTTAGAAATTTGTTATAATTCGAAAATATTCCAACTTACCAAAATAACAGAATGTGGAAAACGTGTGTGCTTTTACCAGCTTACCTCGAAATCAAACAATAAGGAAAAAATAGACATCATCAACGTGTACGGCCCAAACAACATACTAGCATCTTCAAAACCAGAAGAACTAGAAGAATTCTATATAAATCTCAAATCATGTATGAAAAACCTCAAATCAAATATATGGTTTATAGGTGGAGATTTCAACAGTAAAATTGGGAAAAATAAGTCAAGTACACAAGGAGGTCATAACAAAGGTTGCCAGAATAACAATGGGTCGATTTTGGAAGAGTTCATGCAAGAAAACAACCTTTTTGCATCCAACACAGCCTTCAAAAAGCAATCAAAGAAGAAAACCACTTGGGTGGGTCATCTGAGAGGCAAAACAGTCTACAATGTAATAGATTTCATCTTAATTCACCAAAAACTGAAAGAGTTTCTCAAAGACAGTAACACATACAGAGGAACTCTTACTCAGCGTGATCATAACTTGTTGATAGTTCAAATTAAAAACCCCAAACCATATCAATGTTGGACCAACCAATCAAAAAACTACAATAAAAAACCTAATTTCCAAGACCTTACACCCAACAAGCCTACAAAAAATCAATAGAAACAAGCCAAGCAACTTCACTTGAAGAAATTTTAATAAGCATAAAACAAGTATCAAATACTTGCTTCAAAAAGTCATCCAAAAAAACACCATCAAACAGATATGAAGACCACAAGCTACACACACTGGCTGATAAACAAAAAAACCTAAGAAACCTAATAGAAAATTCTACAGAAATTGATAAAATCAACAACCTCAAAACACAAAGAAACAAAATCAAAACTCAAATAAAAAATAGATGTCTTGAACTAGACAATAATGAACTGGAAACAAAACTCAAAATAATAGAAACCTTAGACTATAACAGACAAATGCATGCGGCTATTAAAGAATTGAGTATCAAAAGTAATACAACTGCAAAATCCCTCAAGATGAAAGATCTTATGCAACATTACAAAAGCAAATTTTCAAAAAACAATCAACACACAAAACAACAATACAATAATAGCAAAATAAATGAAATAAATATTTTTGAAGTAGAAAATGCTATAAAGAAACTGAAAACCAACAAATCTCCAGGAGAAGACAACATCTTCCGTGAAGAACTCAAACTCTTAGGAACAAATATGAAAAAAACACTTACAGCAGCAGTAAACAAAAAACTTCAAAGCAATGATTTTCCTCAATCAATCTTCAACCATGGCATTATCATACCAATAACAAAAAAGGGCAAACCTCTTTCTCCAGTAAACACAAGGCCTGTCATCTTACTAAACACAATAAGAAAACTCATCATTAATAATACTCACTAGAATAAGACCTTTCATAAAAAAAATACCTTCCCATTACCCAAGCAGCATACAGACCAACTAGGTCAACAACAGACATCCTATGGGCTCATAAAATAGCAATTGAAGACAAAGTGAAATCAGGATGTACAATGAAAATAACCAGCATTGATCTGTCATCTGCTTTCGACACCATAAACAGGAAAAAACTTATAGAAGTTTTAAGCACTATAATCCCAGAATCTGAACTCAAAATTATCGAACTTCTTTTAACAAACACCACCTCAGCCATAAGATACAATAAAAACATTTGCAAAAGCTTTACCACAAACATAGGATACCCTCAAGGAGATGCTCTGAGCCCTGTCTTGTTCACGGTATACCTAGAAGCATGCATGAAAGAGATAAGAACCACCTACCCAGAAAACTCCTATAAACTCATTTACGCCAATGACGTAAATTTCGTCTCACCAAGGGACATTAAACTAGATGAAATTGAAGCAATATTCCGCAAATGGAGTCTTACGCTCAACAAAAGTAAAACGGAAGAAAGGCTGATGAATGAAGAGAACACTGTGTGGAAGACAATGAAAATCCTTGAAAGCTACGTCGGTACATGTGAGGACATCAAAAAAAGGAAAACTCTGGCAACTCTAGCGATGAACAGATTAAACCCAATTTGGAAGAGTGGGATAAGTATAGAGAAAAAAATAAGAATTTATAAAGCTTATGTTCTCTCAATTTTCCTATATGTCTGCAGTGCTTGGGCAGACTCTAAAAGCATCAGAAGCTCAATAGACTCCTTCCAAAGAAAGCGCATACGAAGACTGGAAAAAGTTCATTGGCCAAATGTTATGAAAAACGAAGAATGCGACTCCGTCATACCACCTCTGCACCAGGAAGTGAGACTGAGAAGGTTGAAAATGCTGGGACACATATGCCGTAACGACCCGCCAGCAAAAAACATTTTTGAAAAAGCCCTAAAGAATTCCAAGAGAAAAAGAGGCAGACCACCATCAACTCTTTTCAACACATTAATAAATGACATGAACTCTCTCAGATTAAACATGGACAACCTTGAAAAAATCGATAAAGATGCGTATCGAGGAATTATTGTGAATCATTGTTAACTGTGATTATGTCTAAAGACGAGAATTAATTATATATATATAATAAAATAAAACTATTTATTATAAAAACTCCTTTTAACCTTCAAATATCTCATATGCTTATAACACTAAAATTTTTTATGACATTTATTCACAACTCTCAAATATTATGCATTCAAATCTACTCTTTTCTGTACAGAGGAGGCTTTTACAGTGCTAAGGTGCCATCTAGCAACCTCAGGATAGTTTCCTTGAATATGAACTTTTGCAATAACTTTAATGGGTTAGACCGTTTTTGGTTGTGTTTATTTCTCGATTTTATGGTGTAACTTTTTTATTTAATATTGTGGTCAATCTATTTCTAAAGTAATATTTTTCATTTTCAATCATTAAATTATTTTTTAACTTAAACAGTAGTTTGAATCATGGTGTTATCGTTATTATATCACAGTACTTCATTAAATAAAATTATCGTTGGACGAACCGATAAAGACTAAAATTGATTGTTTATTGAAAATTTATCAAAAAGTTATGATGTTAAACGGAAAACATTAATAACTAAACACCCAAGCATTTTATTATAAACAATGAAATTAATAATCAATTATATCATTAAACAATTATCCTCCTCCTCCTCCTCCTCCTCCTCCTCCTCCTCCTCCTCCTCCTCCTCCTCCTCCTCCTCCTCCTCCTCCTCCTCCTCATCATCATCATCATCATCATCATCATCATCACCACCATCATTGTTAAATTGTAGGTGGTTATTATTGAACTCCACCGACCCCTTCAATCAATTAGATTGGTTGATCCGTGTGCTTCTCAAAGCTGAGGATGATGGAGAAAAGGTAGAATATTTTTATCAGTATTTTATTAATAATAATAGATGATAAACAATCGATTCAATAAAAATATTAGGTGTTATAAGAATAATCAAATTATCAATAACAAAAAAAAATGAAAGTAATAATAAAAAGGATAATAATAAAAATAATAATTTAAAAAATTTATGAACAATAATAAGCATGATAATAACAACAATGAAGGTGCACATGATAGGACACATCCCCCCAGGAGCTCCAGAATGCTTGAGATGGTGGAGCTTCAACTACAACAACATCGTTCGGAGGTGAGTGGTGATGGTTATTAGTGAGAAAGTTTGTGTGTTTCATGGGAAACATTGTCAAGTGATTACCGGGTTTGATCCCGCGTGGGCCGACAGTTAGCACCTGTTCCACAGTGTGTTTTCGCTACATTAATTTGTAGCAAGCATTTTGATTTATGAGAAAAAGCCACATTACATCTAAATGCCCCATTACATTACATCACCAATTGGTAATGTGAGTTTTTCTTGCAAAAAGCTCAGTGAATTTAGTTGAATACTTTGTTTTCAATGCTATTGTACCAGGCTTTACTACGTAAATAAGTAAGTAATAATACAAAGAAAGGTTTCAATGAAAATTTGATGATATACGGAGATTGAACTTAAATAAATGGAATATACTCAAACATTATGTTTGAGGAAATGGAATATATTTTAGCATTAGATTATTGAGTACAAAGGAGTTGATAGTTAGATTGAGGTTGGATAATACAATGGTTGAAGTGGTGAGGCAAGGGAGTTTGAGATGGCTGGGGCATGTTGTAAGGAAAAGGAATGATGACTGTGTCAAGCAGGCGTGGAGGTTTGAGGTTGAAGGTAGTAAAAGAAGAGGAAGGCCAAGGTTAACCTGGAAAGGGATGATGGAAAACCTTTGTCGTGGGCTTGGATTAGTTCTTGAAGATGGCTACGACAGGGTGAAATAAAAGGACAGGTTTAGGGCATGAAAAGAAGTCAGTGACTCCTTGAAAAAGGGAAAAATGCTGACTATAATAAAATGAAGATGATGAAATAAAACGTTGTTGGTGATATTCATTTTGTTGGAATTTGACTAAAATAAAGAATCTGTAAGTTAGTTAATGCTTAGAAGAGGTAGTGTCTGTTGAATAAAAAATATTTGCAGTCATTACATCGATAGCATGTATAATAAAAAAATCTCCCCGTCGGGGAATTGAACCCCGGTCTCCCGCGTGACAGGCGGGGATACTTACCACTATACTAACGAGGAAGGCTACGCAGAGTTGTTAATACTAATACAAATTATTTTAATAGTGTAGTAATAATGTTCAATAACAATTAATGCAGCTTAAGTACTGATACCAATTCATTTTTTACATCAATTACAAACTCCCATATTATCATTTTTTAGATAATTTACGTATCATTTTCAACTATTGCTAATACTTATACTTAACATCGTTTCCATTATATTCAAAATACAATGTGATCAATTATCAATAAATGAAAAATTCATAATGATTTCTATAATAATATAAAATAAATTTTTGCACTATTTACGATAAGATTTACTGAAAAAATCTAATTATCATCCATACAAGGTGATGCTAGCTAAATTTGATTGATTCATTATGATTTTATGAATTAATAGTGGTAACTCATTCAACAACCAAAATCTGCGTACAGGTTCGAAGAAACCATAGTGGCACAGTTTTTTGGGCATCGACATTTCGACTCTTTTGAAGTCTTCTACGATGACCTCGAGGTTGTTATAGGGGTGATTATATGGGAGAATGATAATTTTGGTTATAATAAAGTTTTTTAGCCTTGCCTAAGATGTGAAATAGTAATATACCAATAATGATAAGAATTAATGTTTTAGATTCGCATTGTTATAGCATTCACTGAGCCATAGTTTGAACTGAATATACTTATTACTAATGATACCTTCATCACCATCATAACCTTCATCACCATTTTACCACCACTTTGATCTCCACTATAGATCGGTCATGCGTCTCGTGCTATTTCGGTAGCATACCTTTCTCCCAGTCTCACCACCTTTCCCAACATTAACCCGGCCTACCGTGAATATGAAATCCAGCTTCAAACATGGGTTTGTGCTTGTTGTTACATTAATGATTAAATGTGTTTTAAACAATGGCCTACAAAATCTAGATCTGAATAAAAACCACAGTTTTTTGTAGTTCCATTGAATCACGAAAATTTTTGGTTTACATTGTCTTGTAGACTTGATGATTTCGGAATGAATCAAAAAGTTTTTTGGTTTAATGAATTATTCATTTTTGTACAACGCTATGCCTATCATTATAATGATGTTTAACCCAAGAAGTTATAAGTTTTATGAATAACCCTGAAACTGGACACAATGTTATAGCTCCTTCATTTTATTTTTTCAAATCCAATGTTTCATGGTAATATTTTAATGACATGAAACAATTTTTAAGCAATTCCTTTGTTTTCTTAAAATTTATTAATCTCAACAGAAAGTTCTGGATCACAGGACTTACATAATGGATCTTGAAACATCAAACACCCTCAAAAAAGCTGTTTGGAAGCTGGAGTATTCCATGATGGTAAGTATTGATTGATTCCATAATTTTATATGCAGTTTTTATCCCCAATACTTTGAGGGTGGCCAGATTTATTCCTTTTACAAAAAATTTTGTGTAGGTAAATGTTGATTATATGAATTAAAAGATAATATTAGATTTATTAGACTAGTGGAACTTTTAAGAACAACAAACACAAAATATTTGTTTCAAAAGACACAAAGCTTTTCGTAAGACTAGCTTACATTATCTTTATTGAATCAGTGACCCATTGGAAAAGGAAGAAGTGC
The DNA here is from genome assembly GCA_964035795.1 of Pterobdella sp. o SKG-2022. Classification (NCBI taxonomy): domain Eukaryota; kingdom Metazoa; phylum Annelida; class Clitellata; order Hirudinida; family Piscicolidae; genus Pterobdella; species Pterobdella occidentalis. The sequence goes on along the minus strand of OZ038320.1, from coordinate 26,731,604 downwards.
TAACTATAATAAAATTATATTAAAAAATATATTCCCAACGATGAAACCACACCAGAATGCATATAAGATGGGGGACTTGAGTGCAGAGTCGTATAACGCATTGGTGATGAGAATGAAGGAAGATCGATATCTTTTTGACTCCTACTTCAAGTTAGGGATTACATTTACAATGCAATACAACTACGAGCAAGATTATAGTGGCATTAACTTTTATTACATATATCAAGTCTAAACTCCTTCAATGAGTTTCTGAAATTGTATAGTTATTATTGGCATTCAAAATAAAATGAATAAATGTTAAGGGAAAACAAGGTTTCTAAATCTAATGCAGCTTGGAAAGCGAAATTTTAATGAAGTTGACCAAATCATAAATATTGTCCATTGCCGTTATCTTTTTTTGCACTTCGATCTAGCCATCTATTCATTATTTAGCTGTGTCACCATGAGCTCATAAGAATTGAATCAATCTCTAATTTTAAACTCCTTCATTAAGCGAGTATCATTCACGAAAAGTTTTTTTGCGAATATTCTGTATGCCATTGATTTATAATAGAACATCATACTTAAGCTAACTGGAACTCCTTTCAGATACTACCACAAATCGTACCTCAAGGGGAAAGACTGCGACGAAACATGTAAACTAGATATGATGTGCGCACTTATAACATCTCAGTCGTACGATAACCGCATGTGTCAGAAACTACTCAATCACCACAGAAACTTAGATGCGCCCATCAGCAAAACCTTTATTACCCTTGTTTCCTATGAGTCTGAGCATATTATAACACTGATGGTTGTCTTTATAATGATATTAGCTGCGCCGGTTTTTATATCAAAAGTAATATCGAAACCTAAAGACGTATTAATGATAGTGGTACTATTAATAGCACTGCTAGTGACGTCAGTAGTAGTGTTGGTAGATGTAGATTCAATGATAGTGGTGATCATTGCCCTGTTATCATTAATGGGGGAACTTATTGTGATAATGGTGATTAGTGATAAACAATAATTGTATTGCTGTTTTGTTTCATGAAGGGAAACTGTGGTAAATTTTAATTTTTCAAGATACTCTTGTAAATTTATAAGTTATCCATTTTCAAACAATTATTAGTGCTGTTCTTAGATAAACATTTGATGAATTTTTTTCAAAACTTTAATAATATTTAGAAATAAATGGAAATCTATAACAACGTTATTTCTTAACATTGTGAATAATTAGCCTCAAAATTGTAAATTGTAAAAACACGAAAATATTTGAATTTTTATTTCGACAAAGTTTCCCGATCTATTCTATATCCTCATTGGGTAAATAATGAATATATATTGCAAACTTGCCAACGTAATTTCTCAAGTTTTTCGATTATGTTGTAGTATAAATATTAATATTAATTTAATCTTTTTAATACTTTATTATATCATTTTTATTTATCATTATTTTCATTATTATATCTTTTAATTCTAAAGTTGAAAAAATATTTTTAAAACTTTGTTTTATAGACTGACGTATAAATCATAAAAGATTATATTGCTGTACATGTCCGAGTAACGGGTTGACAGCAGTCGGCTTAGTTTATCATTACTACTTTTATCGTAATTTTTCAAAAATATTTTTTATTTGAAATAAATTCTAATAAAGTGCCAACCCGAGCTAACATCAAACTTGAAATTATTGAATTCAAGATTCGCGTTGCTAACTTGGGGCAGTTAGTCTTGTCTTTCAAAATAAAGATCATCCACCAAGTCAAATGACAACGATACCAGAGTATCAGTTTGTTACTTGCTACCAAAATTTACTGGTATCCAGGTTATAACAAAACCAGCCTTTAACTACAGGCGCTAACTTTGGTGTAGCGGCTATAGTTAAGCGACACAGATGATAGATCTGAAAGAGTTTGTTAAAACCCTAGCAAACATTATAAAAATGCCTCATTTTAATTTTATTAGAATTATATAAAATCATAAGAGATTAAAAAAAAGTTAATTTTTTTCATGAGTTTAATAAAATGCTAAAACCAAGAGCTAGAAAAGAACGTGTGTAAAGCGACCTTACCACTCGGCACAAAATCTTTGGTCAAACCAAACTGTCAAACTTAAACAAAAACTCAATTAAGGTCAAACAAATTACATGATAATGACATAAAAGAAAATAGAAAAAAAACGTAAAATTATATTTCAAGGTAATTAAATTGATCAAAAAGGTAAACGTAAAATCGAACAAACCAGGAGCGAAGGTTATTTGCAGAGACCTCCAAAATTAATCTAGTAATAGTGTTTTCAATTTCAGAATATAGAATAGGTCAAACAAGACTTATAAGGAACTAATATTAATCCTCCTTATTAATGAAAGGAAATCTGTCAAAATGTTTTTATTTAAATGAATTGCGGACAAAGTCAATTCGTATTACGAAAAAAGCAGAAAAACAAGTGAGTTGGAGGGACAATTCTTAAACACATCCAAAACTTGCGAAGAAACCTGTTTTTTTATAGGGTATATCACAGCAAGTATTTAGCAATAGAAGATTCGTTGTGGAAAAAAAAATCAAACTAGTAGGCTTTTTCAATCTGACAAATCTCTATGTATTTCTACAAAGCAAACAAAAACCATGACTAATTTTGATACCATATTAGTTAAGCTCATGGGTGCTGACGATGTGTTGAGCATAGCACTTGCATCCGTAGAATGACTACTACATAAGATGTTTTGCGTGACTTTTCTACATCAAAACACAAGTACTCGATGTTTCGATTTTTTGTCAATTACTGAAGCTATGAAAAAATCTGATTTTAGACCTATTTTCCTAATAAATTTTAATTTTTTCTAACCTACTAAATTGTTTTTTCAATAATCTATCTAAATTTTAATACGATTGAAGATTTCAAATTCAACAAATACTTCGTACATAAAAATAACACTATTTCGTATTCCATAACTTTTGTTCACCTTAAGGTGGTTTTCAAAATATATTTATCTGAAAATCCTAGTGCATTAAAGGTTAGAAGAGTGATAATCATAAGAATTCAAAAAAAAAACTTTATTTTGTTCTCTAAAACATAGATATCCTAAAAAACTTTAGCCATAGCCTTCAATAAACTTGAACAAGTCTCCCCTATATTTGAAGTGTTTTTCTTCACTCATTACACTTATTCATACATATGAAACGATAAAGGCAGAAAAAATACACGAGTGACATGTATTTTTGAGAAATATTAGGCTCCAATTCTTTCTAACCTTTTAACTTTCAAAAGATGTTCCTGAAAAATCATGAGTAGGTAAAGTAGATTTTAAGAAAAGTTTGAGAAAAAATATTTTTCCGATGGGTATTTATGAAACATGTTTTAAAATTCTCTTTATGGTTTATATACATCGTTATAAAAAAATAAAAATACTAAATTTGGATGTTGATAATTCGCTTGAAGTATACAAAAAATATAATGTATTACATATACTTTATCAATTGAATCCAAGGTCCCAGTCCAGCACTTGTGTTTCTGATAGAGACTATCTGTGACGCTTATGGCGTCTGAAGCACCTGCGATAATAATCAACCATTATGCCTAAAGAGACTATACAATATGGCTAAAAAAACCATTCACTAAATTATATGAAAACTTTATTTCTACTATGTGAATAAACCGATAGATAAATGGGCAGATAGTTAAAGAAGGAGGAGCACAAACCGAGATACATGAATGGGACAGTACATGGGGGAGTATCCCATATTCTTGCGGGAGCCTCTTTTAGAGTGTTAATGTTGACTGTCTTACAAACGCCTAAGTCCACCATGAATACTTCCGCTTGGTTGCCATTTAATGATTTGATCCATACTCTGTAAATAATTGGAAAAAAAATAACGTATGTATCGCGTTTTATGGTCTAATTGTAGATGAAAAGATGTGAGATGACATGGTTGTTTTCGATAGAAATGAAACTGATGGACTCACCTGCTATAACGTGTACCTTCTAGAATCAAGGCCCTTCGATCTTTAAAAAATTCCAATTTTTTTGGATATTCCTCAATATCGACTACGTCAATATGGAACTCCTTCAGTCATGTGAATAGTTTGATAAGGGTTGTAATGATGATAGTGCAGAATAAAACTACATTGAAAATAAAATAAACAATTTTTCTTAAACAAACTTATACCAACTTGTATGAACATGTCTTTCGTCTAGCTAAACAGATTAGACGAAAGAAAATATGTGGGTGAAAAGCCTGTAATAAATGATACAGGTACAATGTCATCAAAAGATACAACAAAGAAAGCCTGGTTGGAGAAGCTTTAGGGTACTATTACAACTGTTAGTAAGTTGGACCTTTTCATTAAAGAAGTGGTCGTTGGCATACTGCTAGCATCAAGAGTGACATGGTATATGTTGGTGAGACCTGGCCTCTTGAAGAAGGTATCATGACTTTCTGAGGCTAATAAGATGATAATCGAGTAGATGTATAATGTGAATTTAAAAAATGGCTGACAGACTATGAAATCCAGCGATTATTAGCATATGCAGAAATAGACTGAAGGGGTTCGAGCATGTAACAAGGATGTAGGTTGAAAAACAAGCAAATGCTTGAAGGTATTTTGATTTTAAGTATAAGAGAGATAAGCCCAAAATAACATGGCTTCAGCTAGTAGTCAGTTAGAAGAATGAGAGTCAAACCTGAATTTGCTTAAAACTAATTGGCATGAAACTTTTTGTTCAAATATGTTAGCATGTAAAACAATGATGGTAATAAGATGCTGGGCATGACACTGAAAGGCACTAACTCAGCATCCTAACATTCAGATCTGTTAGTTGGTAGAGCTGCTACCCTTTCAGTGTAAACATCTGAATACCCTCTACCTTTTTCAGTAACTTTTTTAGGTTACTTATTGCTTGAAGAACTTCACAAGGGCTGTTTTATCAATCTGCTCCCATTAAAAAAGTACTTAAGACAAGTTCTCTATTACGAATAAAAGCATTTTAAAACCAACACTCAACCACCTGATGCTGAAGATAATGTGTTCCTTACCAACATGAAGGTAATATAAGATAAGATGCTCAATAAACAATACTATATGTTTGACAATAAGCTTTAAAATCATACATAAATGATAAAAAAAGAACATAATTTTAAGATTAGTGTATAACCTTAGGCTCAAGAATGAACCCCCAAAAAAAGCAAGGGTTTTCTTCAAAATGTGTAATGATGATTTCCAGACTGAAAGGCCATGGAAAAATGAAAACACCTTTCATGAACCTAATAAAATAGCTAGGAGGGAGATATTGAGATGTAGAAGGGTTGACAAACAATTCATGGTACATCAAACATAACAAATTTTTTGTCATGTTTGGTGGTATTATTTTGCCATTTGTGTTTTTTGGCAAATTTTCTTCCTCTACATGATTTTTTGATACATTGTTTGGGCTGTTATTATTGTTGGTTGCTTGCTTAGAATTTTTCAATGAAGCATTGGAACTTAATTTGCTTGAGTTATTTGGTTTTTCACTTGATGCTGAGCTTGAACGACTATTAGACAAGTTAAAATTGTCAGCATAATAATCAGATACTAAACCTAACTCATTTACATTTGAAGCTAATGTATCTTCAGATGGTAGAAAATTTCCAAGATTTCTCATGTCAAAGCTGGAAGGTTTATTATTAAACTGGCTTAGTCTGTCATCTTCCAAGAAAGATTGTAAATTTTTGAGAGTTTTTTCATTATTTTTTATATTTGTATTTTTTTTGATTTGATGTAAGCTTTTAGAATTTTTATTGATTTTTGCATTAGCAACGTTTTTAGACTTTTTAAAATTTTTAGTTAACTTTAATAGTTCTTCTGCAGGAATTAAATCATTTATTTTTTCTTCCACAACGAGTTTTTTTTCTCTCTCTTTAATGGAATTAATAATATGAATTTTTCTAAATTATTTGAATTATTCATAAAGTAGACAGAAGTAAAAAAAAATGATGAAATAGATACCATTTGAAGTATCATTATGAATGTGTATGGCTGCCTTGTTAGCAATGACATTCATTTTATTCAAAGCAATTCCTCTCACAACAAGTCTTCCATCAGGACCTGGTAATATCCTAGTGATAATAATAATGGTTTTAAAAAGAGTATACTTTTAGTAGATAAAAATTTCACACCTAGCCACATCTGGGATATTTTCAATCAGCATTTTGATGTTAGTAAATCCATAATCCATTGTATTAAAACTTTTATTATAAGTCGATTCATATTCTCTTAACACATCAGAAAGTGGTACCCCTTTAACATTTGCCAGAAAAATTCCTCGTAGTTCTGCTTTCAAAGCCTGAAAAGTCATATCTAAAAAGGTTTTAGATACACAATAATGAACATGAAAATTCTTTAAAAATAGTTATCAATTAGCAATATAAACGTCAGTAAACCCATACAGGTCTTTCATATAAGAATATTTGTTATAAAAAATAAAATAGTAATTTAATTTTTTTCTCATGTATTTTTATTTAAATTCATTTTACGAAAATTTTCATGAAATAAATGAAAGTACAAGAAGTGTTTTCATTCGACTATAAAGTTATAAATTATTAACCATAACTTTAAAAAAGTAATTAACAAACACAGCTCAATGATAGTAAAATGTAAGAGATTTTTTAAAATATGGACTGATATAGAAAAAAAAAGTCTACACTAGCGGAATATGTACATTTATAGTTTAATAATCTAATTAACACATGCTACATCTGTTTAAACATGAAAATTAATAAATGTTATGTTAATAACAAAAAAAAGTTTTATTTCCGTTTATGAAAACACTAAAATATTCCAAGGTTTATTCCCACACTACTGAACTTTCGATTTACCAACATGGTTTTAAAAAAATGCATTCAACATTCACAGCTTATACATTACAAAAAATATCCTAACCAACGATTTCAATTAGAAAATCGTTCCGTAAAAACAACAATCACTGCAGTAGATCTTTTTGAAACTATGGTACACACCTATGATAAAAAATACACCAAAGCACTTTTTTTTGAAACCATTATAAAGTTTATTTGCCAGTTCCTCAAAGAAAGAGCACAATATTCCTTTTACAGTAATGCCCCTTCTAAAATTCTCACTATCAAATTTAGAGTTTCTCAAAAAAATTATTTTTTTAACTCTTTTCTATATTTATCCATCAAAAATTCTTCCTCCTTGAATCAAAAATATTAATGCCATCGCTTATAATGCCGACACTACTGTTACATCCTTGCACCGCAACATTTCTACTGCAACAATCAAATATATTTTTTCATATAAATTGAATTTATTTTAGTGAGTTGCATTTTGAGAACATAAATTCACTTCAAAAACAAACAAACAAAAAACGAATATTATTATAGTGGCATGAAACTGATAAAGTCTTCAAGACCGCTTTAGCATATATATAAAGAGCCAGTCCTAATACGGTAGTTTTTACGAATTTTAAGAATGTTACAGCAAAAAAGTTGTTCTAAATTAGAAGGTAGAAAAGTGAAGCAAAAATGTAAGTATTCTTCAAGTAACTTTAATAAAATTTTTGCCTATTAGTTTAAAACATTTTTTCATATAAAATTCAGATCTGGTACTAACATGCTTTCCACATCACCCCAAACAGACTCCCGCCATGGCATTTAGTAATTTTTCTAAAACCTTTCAAAAAAAATTTAGAGAATTTTTAATCGCTTAATCTAATGACCTTGAAAATCCATATCCGTGCCAACTATGTCTGCAAAATTGCCTACCATCGTGTGATGTTGGCAAACTTCAACAACTTTCGGTCTATAGGTACTATTACTCATTAGTTTTGTTGTAAAATTTTCTGCAAATCTCCCACGTTGAAAATTCTTCTTTTAATTACGCACCAGATCTGCCTCAAAATTCGATGCAATCTTTCATGTTATTGAACTTGGACTTGCGTTTTAGCCTTTTTTTACATGCGTAACTTTTGGAGCTAGCCTTCTTAGAATCATGCTTATAATTAACGACCTTCTCCAACACGATCATATGCTTTAATAAATGCAGGCAAAAACCCTTCTATTTAAAAAAATAATGTTTTGTTACAAACTTATCTGAAATTTTTTCTTTATAAAGAAACCATAAATAGCGAAAAATATTTCAAAAAATTTTTCTTAGCCTTTAACCACTTCAATAAAATTTAAAATTTTTTCATTCTAAATAAAAGTAATTATACAAACATACAATGTAACTTAAATAATTATTTTTCTTCTTTATACTTAATAAGGTTTTTGCTAATCAAATCAGGAACTTCTACAGCCAACCAGGGTCCAAGCTGAAGAAACATTAAAAAACCTCATTTTATTGAACTAGTTATTTCTATGAAAGAATATATACAATGAGAGCAACAATAATAAACTGTACCCCTAAAGCCAAAGCATGTCCTATTCCAAACTTTGGAACATTATGGGCCCATAGTGGTTTAAAATGGTCTGTGAGACAGATTTTACCTCCTCTAAAGAAAAATTATGAGTTTGAAAATATTGAAAAAATTAGATTATTGAAAAAACTTTGGAACTTAATATTAATTGTTAATGAACAATTTTTTTTTCAATATTTTACAATACTGACCTATACATTTTTGCTGTTTTTCCATCAAGTTCTGGAATAGCTATTTCTGGAGCAATTGTAGGATATAAAACTGGAATCTAGAAAAAATCAGTGTATAATTTCATAAAATTGAAAAATTCATTGAAAATTTTTGAAATTAAATCATATTTAATCAGGAAGCAACTAATAATTGATAACAACACATACTTACATCAAATTCAAGATCAAATTCATACTTTAGAAGTTCATGTACAAACCAGCATTTTCCAAACCATCTAGTTCCTTCTTTGTTTGATTCAAGTCTGAACCAATCATTGTCAGCATTTTTATTTGACTGAACATACTGGATAATACATAAGAAAAGTTAAGTGAAAACGAATTTAAATGTATTAATTTTTTAAAGTTTTATGTGATTTATAAAAAAATTATTTTTAATGAGCTTTCATTAAAAGAGCTTGACTAAAATTACAAATTGGTAGTTACAAGAATGAGACTAAAATAACAAAGTATTTATAATCAAAAAATTTTTGGAAATCAATAGTTTTTATTATCAAGTGAAAAGCTTTTCATTAACAATGTAAAATTTTCAAGTAATGAAAAAATCCCATTTTTAACCAAATTTTCCTACTTTATAATAACAACTATTGATGTTCAAAATCTTTTATTTTACTTTGTCTCAAAAAAATCATTATATTTATAATCAAATTATGGAAAATGAAAATTTAAAAAATTTTATTGTAACATACTTGAAATTTTTAGACATATTTTGAATATATTGAAATAAAAAAATCAATCAACTTTAATGAGTGCTTGATATTCTTCTTTCAACCTTTGAACCCAAAGTTCTCCGTCCTTAGGACCTGCTTTAGTTTGAAGTAAAGGTATCGATGCTAATTGTTTCTTAGTTGCTTCATCGACCATTTTTACAGATGTTAGCTTTATTATCGTTCAAAACAATTGAGTTTAGTCATAATAGTTTGTTCAGAAATACATTTTTGAAAATTACTTTCAGTTTAAAAAACAATTGAAAAAACTTTTTCACAGAAATGTAATTTCAGTTATCACTAAAATAAAATGCTCAATTTTCAAAAGTTTCTATACCATTAAAAAAAATTTGAAACAAAAAGTGAAAAATAATTTAATTGCAGTATTAAATTGAATGACAGTGTTTTGTTTTCAATGCTTAAATAAACTTATTATCGCTCATAACTTTGTTTTTATAAAATTTTTTAGAAATTAAATAAAGGTTGGAAAAATTATTAAAATCAATTTTTAATAGCACTGTTTTTTTCAAATTTTTCGATGAATTTTTAAAATTTTCTGTATTATTACATATAAATCACTTCAAACTCACTTAATTATTAGTATAATAATGTTGTTTAGAAATGAGTGACACGGAAGAAACAGATGTAACCACATCTGTGCTGACCGGTTTTCTTTTTGGCAATATTGATCAAAGTGGAAAATTAGAAAATGATTTCCTTGATCAGGTTAAAATCAAAAAAATTCATTTATTCAACATAACAAGTTTTAAGATAATTGAATAAGGAAATTTAAAATTCATTTCTTGTAAGTTAAAATATTTTCCATCAAACAATATATTTGATTATTGAAATAGATTTCACGTCGTTACTGATACTAAAGCATTTTTAAATAAATTAAAATTACATAAACTAATATGGCATATTAATCATAAAAATAACTTGAGTCTATATACAATATTTTGAACAAAATATTCTATGCCTAAGTTCATTTCACTAAACAAGGCAAAATTGATTCCATAATGAGATTAAAATTTGAAATAGTTTTTTACATTATTACTATTTTAAAATATCTCTAAATTATTAGTCTCATTTCTATTTAGATTATGCTGTTATGACTATTTAAACACCAAAAGATGTCTATTAATTGATGATGTAAAATAGCCTAAATCAGATAGTTAGGTGAACGAACACTAAGTATTCATTCAAAAAAGTCACAAAGATTTTTGTAAATTTTTTTTCCAATAAATACTTTGTGTTTGCTTATTAATCAATTATACTATACTATTATGCTAGAGGTTATAAAATTTCAATACTCTTGAAAGGATATATGCAGTAAAATATCAACATTGGCAAATCTGGGTGTTGGTGCTTATGTTGATGAGTTGAAAGAGGATGGTGTGGTTTCAGAGTCTATCATTTCAAGTAATTCACATTCATTCAAGATATAATGATAATTCAAGCTTTCAAGAAAAAAAAACTCATGTTAGAAAACATTTAACTCTGATTAAGTATGAAATGACAGGGGATACTGTAGAGAAAGATACAGAAGCTGTGGACTATTTCAACATTGAAACTGAAAAGGATGATTATGAAGGTGATGATAAAATTTTATTGTGACCATTTGAACAAGCATAAAACCATTTAAAATATTTATTGAGAAAATGTATTTTTAAACCATGTATTTATAAATTTTTTTTCACTAAATATCATTATCATTGATTTGATATTGTTTTGAGTTGAATACTGTTTTTACTTTCATTTAATTTGTATCTAAAACTATTACTACATCATTATAATAGAATGTTCCCAAGTATATATAGCTAGTAATAAAATGTGTTAAAATAGAGAATCACATCCGTTTTCTTCACACACCTGCAGACAAATCTTCATTGTTGAAAGACACTGCAGCCAACAGTGGGTCATCCAAAATTTACCAGATACAATCTAATGGAGTTTCTTCACGTATTGATGGCAGTGATGACGATTATGAGCAAGAAGAACCAACAAATGTCACAAGTACATACCGAAGAAAGGAAAACATTGAATGCAACAATATATCAATGGATAAATTCACACTTGACGATTTCACTATGAATAAATTAGAATCAAAAATAGATACAGCAAACAATGCAGATATGTTAGCGAAAGAACAAAAAAAAAGACCACGAAGAAGGCATAAGAAGAAAGTGGTGTTGGACACCCCTCTGGGATGTATGCTGCCGCCTCATTTAGCACACATCAACGTCACCAAGTACTTTTCGGAGTTCAAAAAGAATAAGGTTGGATGGTGTGGCTATGTTTCAGAGTATAGTTTATAGATAGTTTTCACTGATGTAGTGTGTATGGGTGTGAGCTCCAGTGTGGTTTTGTGTGAGAGTAATGTCCTATGTGTTCAATAGTGGGCTGTTTTTTTTCGAGTTATTTTATTCCTTCTAGTGTGCCATGATTTGTTATTGTATGTTTTTTTGTGATATATTTCAAGGTGTGATGATGAATGTTGTATTTCATATTATGTTGCACATACAAAAGCATAACTACAAATACCAATGTATAAACAAAATATTTTCAAAATCTTAAAGCATCAGGCAAATTCTATTTGTCTCATTGCATAGTGTATGTGAAAATCTCCATGGCTTAAAAATATTTGTTCTCCTAAAGCTTTATGAATATAAATCATAAATTTAAACGGTTTTTTAATAACTAAATCTTTTAAACACCAGGTTTTGCGTTTTTTGAAATTGTTCAAACCAGCACATTCATGCTCATTATGGAAGAAGAAGAAACCAAAAAGTCTAAATAACATTAAAACTAGCAAGTAAGATATAATTATTTTGTGTTGGAGTTATGTTCACCATAGTCTAACTTATGCCACCATTGAAACAATATAGAAAAAGGATGATTGAATTAAAGATGCTACAAAACGTGTTTATAAATATTTAAATGGTTCATTAACGACTCAGGAGTGAGCAGGCTAAAGCATTGGCAAAAAAGAACAACACAATGATGGCGTTTAAAGAAGCTAGACTACCATTCAGTCACGAATTAGACTTGGATGATTTGGTGGGTGAATAGATTTAGATAAATAAATAGACAGATGGATGGATAGATAGATAGATAGATAGACAAAAACCTAAAATTACAGGAGTTGATGAAGAAGGAGTCAGGCAAGAGAGAGGTGGCAACGGAGGAGGTGAGTGAGATGAGTGACTGGCTGGAATGGAGGCATGGGGCTGCAAAGCTGTGGTATGACCACATCAATCTCTCCCACAACCAACACGCATACACTGAGTATGCACTCAAAATTAAACAGGTGCTGGTTTTCATTATTCTTGTTGTTGTTGATTTTTGCATGATAATTTACTAATACTATTTATATGGCTTTTATTGATCCAGGAAAGACAAGGGAAAGCTCCCACTGAATCAGGTTATGTTCTGTTATTTTGTTCAGAGTTGATTCATCATTTATTTCTATTCTTATTGAGTTCTTTCGACGATGTTATGAATACAGCAACCTAAAAAAATATTGTACTGAAAAATTATAAATTTTTCAAATAGTTATTCAACATATAGAAACTAGACATATTTATGAAATAATTGATAAATACTGATAATACCTCGTTGCATTCCAGACGTGAAGCTGTTGGAAGCAGTGGATTCAATACAGATGCAAGAGGATGAACGGCTTCTCGACCTTTCTGACCTCATAGATGACAACACCTTATTGACTGCAGCTGAAGAAGCCTCATCGAGGAACAAAGAATTTTACAAAACAGACGATCAACCAACGCAAGGCACAGATAAACCCACTTTCACCAACGATCAATCTGTCACCACCAGTGAATCAAAAGAAACGATCTCATCGGGGTTTGAGCTTCCCGAAGTTCCTATAGAGGAGGGAGTCCCAATGGTGGTACAGAGTCACTGGGAAAATGATATCATATGGAATGGAGAGGATGTGAGGGATAAGGTTATGGGTGAGCTCTCTTCTAAGCTTGCCAAGGCTGGGTGGCTGCCCCATAATAACGCCCGCACTTTCCAGGCATCTCTGCAACATCGTGAGTTGGTTCTGAAGTGTTGTTCATGGTAAAATCTATTGGATTGTTTTTTTGTTGAACTTTATATTATATTTTTTTCAAAATGAGTTCTATGTATCTATTCTTTAAAAAAACACATTCAAACACATACACACAGACAACCAAGCACACAAACTTGACATGTCTTCAAACATCTACCCTCCTGAAAACTCCCAACTTGCTTCTGGCGATTGGCTCAAAAATATCATCTGGGATAATAAGGTAATAACAACAATAATAATAATAATAATCATAATAAGAATATTAAAACTATTAATTTTAATTTTATTATTGTCTTTATTGTTATTATTATCATTGTTTATTGTTGTTTATAAAATAAACGCTCACATTAGTATTTTGGGGACTGTTTTGTTGGAAAAAATTGATCGAATTGATAATTATTTTAAACGTCTTGATAAAACGTTGATAAAAAAATAATTGCTATTATTTGATAACTAAAAAAATCAAATCAAATATATGAATTGAAATTCAAAAAATAATAAAAGGTTCTGTTCTTAGTCCATTACTTTCTGTTATTGTGCTGGAAACTTTATATATGGAGTTTCGTACGGGTTGCCCTTGAGAGATCTTGTATGCTGATGACTTAATGGTAAGTGCTCAGTCCATAGATGAACTATTAGTGAAGTTGAGAACATGGAGATCGGAGATGGAGAAAAAGGGGTTGAGGGTGAATATGGGTGAGACAAAGCTAATGGTTTCTGGTTCGAACCTTGATGTGTTGAGAAAATCTGGGAAGTATCCTTGTGGTGTATGCCAAGCAGGTGTGGGTAGAAATGCTATTCAGTGTGGAGGCTGCAGGCAATGGGTACACAAGAAATGCAGCGACATAAAAGGCTCTCTAACTTCGGATCTTAACTTCCGATGCGCGTTAGAGGAGCTATGTTACATGCTGCTGAAACATGGCCCGTAACAGTTTCCACATTTAATCGCCTTAGACGAAATGACCTTGCCATGATTCGCTGGATGTGCAACATCAAAACGAATGATAACGTTTGCTCTCACTCACTTCTTTCAAAACTTGGCATTCAGGATGTTGAGGTAGTTTTTCGTACAAGCAGGATGAGGTGGTTTGGACATGTAGAGCGTAGCGAAAGTTGGATTTAGATACTTGGAAGAAGCCTGGTAGGCCCAAAAAGACTTGGAGTGAGCTCATATTGAATGATAAAAGAAAGCTAGACATGGTTTGTGCGGATCCACTCGATCGCTCTGAATGGAAAGGCCGACTTCGAGATAGAACTCTCAAAAGCTCAACCCTTGGTTAAGGAAAACGGGCTATAAAAAGGATTTGATTGATTGAATTAAAATACTTTGTATATATGGTTTTCTGCATAAGTTACTGTAAAAAAATCACTTCTTCTGTAGTTCTGATTATATTATTATTCAAATTGAAATATACACGTATCAATATTTATCAATACAATTAAAAAAAATTAATAATATATCTTATTCTATAATTATACCACAGCGAATGGACTCCTTCTTAACGCCAGAGTCTCTTCTATTGGACCACCTCCACCATAGTCTCCTCCTACCTGAAACTGATGATGATCTTAATAATAATAATAATAACAATAATAATAACTTGGCTGAAGCTAATAAAAATGAAGGTAACAAGAAGGTGAGATTTAATTGTGTTACCACTCAACATTATTAAAATGGTGATGCATAATATTTATCATAGAATCAATTAGTTGAAAAAATGATTGTTTTTTCTTATTTATTATTGTTAATTATACTATTTTATTTTTATCAAATCATCCCACGTATCAGGAGTTGAAGAAGTCTAAGGGCAGCTTCAAGAACTTGCCTATCAAGGATGAACCTCCTCTAAAGGTTGTGTCTGTGTGTGCGTGTATATTTGTTTCATTTTCATTTATTTTTTTATTTCGAAAAGCTTTTTTGCTATATTAATTGTAGTGTTTTGAATTTTTAGTTTTCGTATAGTTTTTCATAGCTCAATGTGTTGGATGTAACCTTTATTGAAGAAACTGGACTATAAATAATGATGATGATAATGTAAATACCCAACCAAACCAACAGAAGGACGAAGAGGTAGATATGGTAGGACTGATGTTGGCTGACGATGAGTATTATGATCCTGAACTTAGTACTGAGAATGCCCTTGGGAAAAATGTGTGCTCAACTATATTGCAGGTGAGTTGTGCTGTGTTTGGGATCTATAACTGATTCAAGCCTCATTTTTTTGTATCATGTGCTTTCATTTATAAAAATGCTCATAGAATACACCTTTATGTGCTTTTATTCATTTAGATACTTATAGAATGTACAAATATGTGCCTTTATTTTTTTAAAAACTTAAAGCATATAAACATGTGCACACAACAGCACTCGACTCCTGCGGTAGAGTTAAGGGCAGTATTGTTCCCATACCATCTGAGCATCACAAAGCTTCGAAACTTCCACCGACCCCACCTTAAGAAGTACTCTCATGGGATCATGACCTCACCTGGACCTCACTCTGTGCTTCCACTGCTCAAGCAGATCAGAAGGAAACAGAAGGTTAAGTGGTGGCTGATGGCTGAGTAGATGATTGCTTGGTCATACATGTATGGGTGGTGAGTGATGGGAGACTAATGATGATGGGTGGGTTATGAGGAGAAGCTGTGTGGTTAGAAAAAAGTTATAATAAGTATAATACAACTTTATTGATGTTCTGCAAATCTTATATCTCACTCTTACCACGATAAACTTCTCAAAGAACCACAAACCCCACCCACTACAGTTGAGAGAGCAAGAGATACAGGCGAGTGGTGGTGGTGATGTCTTCTTCATGAGAACCCTCGAGGATTTGTCCAGCAGGGATGGTGATATGCTTCTGTTTGAGTACTGTGAACAATACCCGCCCTTGCTCAACCAAGTGGGAATGGCTACAAAGATTAAGAACTATTATAAGAGGGTAGGTGGGCGTGGGTGTCAGTAGAGGGTGTTTTTTTTGTGTTTTCATTATTGATGTTTAATTCATCGGGAACTATACATTCTTGAAAATTATTGCTAAAAATTTTGTTTGTTAGAATTAAAAAAGCATACATCTATTTTAACACATTTTTTATATTAAATGTTCCATCTTTGATTTTACACATTAACACTTCCAACACCTTCAAAAGCCTGTATAACACACACACACAAACACATATACACACGTCACAGAGACCTGGCCAAGAGAGCAACCCACCTCAGTTTGAGTACGGAGACGTGGCATACACTCACACTCCTCCATTCCTCGGGTCCATCAAGCCAGGACAGTGCTTAAGGTTGAGTGGATGGATCGTTTGTGCTGTAACTGATATTTTCCACTAATACACGAATACTACTGATACTGATACTAAAAAACTCATCATTTTTTTTGATTGTTTGTATTATTTGGATTATAATGTATAATTATTAGTTATTTGTGCGTTGAATTCTCCCACCAGGTCTCTTGAAAACAACATGTTCAGAGCGCCCATATACCAGCACCAACAAGCTCCTACTGACTTCTTCATCATCCGTAACAGAAACCAGTGTGTAGTCTTTTATGGGCTTTCAGAGTTTTTTACTATTAATTTTGGGTGTATGGATAGGTCTATGCGATATTTCAACAAAGTTTTGATCAATAACTTTAACACTAATAATTAAAATGGATATAACAATGCTAATAATGATCAAAATCATTCAAAATAAGTATGAGTAAATTAATATGACAAATTTTTGGAATTCAATTGATTTCCAAATAGTGAACTTACTTCATATTGTCACATTGCAACTGTAGATTTTACCACTTGAAACAAAGCAATTTTATTATTTAAATTATAAAATAATAATAAAATAGTTTTAAAAAATTAGGAATAATAATAATAATGATTATCATGAACCACAATCGCACCATCTACACACAGCTACTACATACGAGACGCCAACGCCATGTTTGTAGTAGGTCAGTTGTGTCCATTGATTGTGGTCCCTTCACCAAACTCCAAGAAGGCCAACCACTTTGTCAGGGAGTCTTTACAGGTTGATGGGGGTGAGTGTTAGGGTTGGTGTGTGTCTGATGCTAAGATTGTCTGATATTGGTGTAGTTTATTATACAATTGATTTTCATAGTGTTTCAACCCATATAACATAAGCTATAATGTTGCCATACAACCCACAGCTGTCTATTTACCGCTTGTTTTCCATGAGTAAGGATGAACCGAGAAAAATTCGAATGGAAGATGTAATGACGATTAATTTCAAAGCTTATAACTATCGCAATACAATATGTACAGTTTCATAATGCGTATTTTGATTTACATTAATGAACGTATATAATATTTACGGTAAATTTATAGCTACTATTAATAGCTTGACTGATTGGTCCTATTGATAGTATTATTAATGAATTACTAAGGTACGGAGACAATTTCCTTCTCACTCTGAAAGCAGCATTAGAAAAAAGTTGAAGATGTATGCAGACTTCAAGAGAAATGGTTTTATTTCCATTTTTTTGTTTGGGTTTTGTTTAATAAATAGCTGAATAAATAAATTGAAAACAGATAGATAAATGGATAGATAGACAAATAAATAGGTGAATGGACAGGTAGACAAATAAATAGATAAATGGACTCAGACATACAGATATACAGATATTTACACTAGTTTTTTAGAGATATCGTATGTTCTTTTGTAAATTTGAATTTCTACAGTAAAACTTCAGATTGTGGGGATTTAGAAGAAAACGTAGAGAAAGTTTTTATTGGTTTATTAGGCTAATGAATTATGACAAGGTTTTACTTGTTGAAAGTTTCAGCTCAATAAAAATTTTTTCTACGTGTTTTTTATAAAACCTCATATTCTGAAGTTTTACTGTAGAAATTCAAGATGTATGCACTGCACCAATTAACTGCAGGAAGTGATAGTGGGTGGTGGGTGTGGAAGGGGAGTGTGAGGTTCCCTAGTGAGGAAGAGATGAGGCGCTTGTTGGTTCCTGAGCAGTGTTGCGCTTATTACTCCATGTTGTCTGCCGAGCAGAGGCTCAAGGTAGGGAGATGTGATGATATATAGTTTCGTGATGATGATGATGATGTTTTGTGGTGTCATTAATGGACTTTGCTTGTTCCATATTACTTATGTTGTTTTTATTGGTATTAATATTCAGTTGATTTTTAATATTGTTATTATGTGCTTTCTCACTACTAAGCTGGTTATGGATTTGGCACCGATTTTTTTTCAAAAGCATAGCGTGACCACAATCTAGTTTTCTCGACTTCTTTCCAGCACTTCTTAAAATAAACCCACTAGCAAGTAATGATGATTTTTGTATTCTTTCAAAAGATATATTTACGCCATTAAGTTTAAGATAACTATTAAATTTTTTATTATTGCTCCTAAAGCACTTATTATCACCGGAATTACTGTTGTTTTCACCTTCTAAAACCTGGATATTTCTTTGACCAGTTCTTGGTATTTTTCTTTTTTTATTTTTTATTTTTGTTCGAATATCTCTTGGGATACTATGTCTTATATAAAATTCTTTCAGTTCTTTTTTTATAACAGTTATATCTGGGAGTTTTGCTTTGATTAATTTATCAACTTAAATATTGAAATACCGTAATATTTTGATTTTTGTTTTTTATAACGGCTTCCGTTTTGTGTTCATATCAATTTTTTGAATGTGGAAGATTATTTGTTTTCAAAATGCTTCAATGAACTGCTTTTGCGACTTTATTATGTCCTTTTGTATTCTTTTTGTGTCATCTTGCTACATTCACTAACTAAATGAAATACGGTTTCATCTTTCTCTTTGCACATCCGGCATTTATCTGATTTCCTACTGTGTTCGATTCTTGCTTCAGGAATAGTTCTCAGAGCTTGATCTTGAGCTGCTATGAGCAGACTTTCTGTTTGACGATTTAGACATCCTTTTTTGAACCATTGCCAACTTTTCTTTGAAGCGAAATCTTTAACTTGCTTTGTAAATTGTCCGTGCATAGTTTTGTTTGTCCATTTTTCCTTTCTTTCTTTTTTTTGTTCTACTTCTAATTACCATTTTGAACATTCCTGATTTATCTTCTAGTATTT
The DNA here is from genome assembly GCA_964035795.1 of Pterobdella sp. o SKG-2022. Lineage (NCBI taxonomy): Eukaryota > Metazoa > Annelida > Clitellata > Hirudinida > Piscicolidae > Pterobdella > Pterobdella occidentalis. The sequence goes on along the minus strand of OZ038320.1, from coordinate 26,712,127 downwards.
ATTAATTGATGACATAATTTCGTTGGCGTTATTTAAAATATACATATTGATGCTATGTTCTTCATATTAAACCTCTTTTTCCGTTTTTTCTATCTACATTTAATCTGTCTACATAAGCTTTTGAATTTGAAGCTTCATAGGCTGCCATTGTTATTATTATTAAAGTTATTATTATAAAACGCGTTTTTTTTTTATTTTTGATCTACAGTAAAATGCAGTCGAATCATTGAGAAACTGCAAGAAATATATTATAAAAACAGGATGCGGGTTATGGCGAGAAGGTGTTGTTCAGTATCGAAGATGCTGATGAAGATGAAGTCAATAACAAGTTGGAAGATGAGGTTGGTGGAGATGGTACTGGTGGTGGTGATAGTGGTATCGGGGTGTTTTTAGTACTAGTAATGATGGTCCGATGTTGTAGGGGTTTTGGTTGTAATTTTAATAACGGTTATAGTGAAGCTGGAAGAGTAGGAGTTTTAGTAAAATTGTTTTGCTTGATGTTGTGTGATAGTAATATGTAATAGTTTAAGTTGTTCTGCATTGGCGAGATATGATTGTTTAACTTCAGTTCAAATCCTTACTAATTTTAATATCATATTTGATACATAAAGATATGATTACTAAAAATACATAAAGGTTAAAGCTGCTCCTTGGAACACCACAAACGCCTATATCTCTTCCATGAAAGGTGCCATTGCGTCTTTATCTATTATTTTTTTATTTTTTCTCTGTTTAACAGCCATGAAAATATTATTTAACTTTTATGATTATTTAAAAGTTAGGTAAATTTCTATCATACAAATTTGTAAGATTAAATTTTGAACAAATATTTTCGTTTGACATTCGTTTTAAGCTGGACGTCGGCCCGTTTAGCTCAGAGGTATAGCGTTCGAATAGTTATCTAAAGTTACCGGGTTCTATTTCGCGTGGGCCGACAATTAGCACCTGTTCCACAGTGTGTTTTCGCTACATTGAACTTGTAGCAAGCGCTTTGATCTATAAGGAAAAGCGCTTTATAAATACACAATTAAATTACATTATGCTCGAAAAATCGTAATGTTGGGTGAATTCAAAAAATAAAAAAGGTACAAAAAAAACATAATATTTATACATATGTCTAATTAAATTTGATATTTTGGCACATTCAGGAAAGTGTATGCTAGCTCTCGGAGGATTTGCAGATCCGACCAGTTGTGGTGAGGGCTTCGCCTACGTTAAGGTTCCTAATAAGCCTCAACAAAATAAGGTGCAGTGGTTTGGCTTTCTATCTACGATTTTTAGTTGGTTTAACTTATAAAAGTAACATTGAAATTTTTTATTGAATTTAAATAATCTTTAAAAACAAGCATTAGTCAATCAAATCAATCAAAAAACACTTGAACGCCTCAATTTACACCACGACGGCACTTAACTACCACATTAACATGGACACACCACATCAACACTGATACAACACACCAACACATCAGAACCAAAACACCACATCAACACATACACAGCTGGATGCCGCTGGTCAAGGCGTCAAGAAGATGGTGACAGGCACAGACGCAGATTTGAGAAGACTTCCACTCAAGGAAGCCAAAGAACTTCTCACTAAGCTGGGCATTGAAGATTCTGTGGTAAGTTGCGTTAGATTGTGTGCGTGTTGTAGGTGGTTGTGTGGAGTTGTGGGTGCTTGGCTTGTCAGGATATTAGGGGGGGGATATATACGTTTTTTTGCAGTATCCATAATTTTTTAATGTCGCGTGATTAGTAGGTTATTAACAATAATGACAAAAATATCAAGTTTATTTCATTAAGTTTTCTTTTGAAATAAATTATGTTAAACCTAGCGTTTTTATAAAATTATATTGTTAGACTCCATACTAATATTAATTCAAGGTGAAGAAGATGGGTCGGTGGGAGGTGATAGACATGGTTCGTAAGATGTCCACTGAAAAAGCCAAAAACGCGCAAGACGGTTTGTTTACAATCATAGGAATAATAATAGTATTAAACATAGAAATTTAAAAAAAAAATTTATTCAAACGCTGCTTTAACCTTTGCTGGGGAAAATGGGTTACCAACAGTATAATGATGGTGGTGGTGATGATTATGATGATGATGATTTCCATGAAAAAAAAATAAAATATAAAAAATAATGAATGAAACTAAAGGTGGCTACAAATAAAAGAATAATTTGATAACATTTATAAAAAACTTATAATGACCAAACGAAATACTCTCAAGGCATTAAAAATTGCTTAGGATCATGGGTGAACAAGTTTGCTAGAGGAAACAAGTTAACCCAGTTAGAGCATGTGGAGAGATACAAGCAAGAATGCCAACGAATCTTTGATCTCCAAAATAGGTTTAGTTTATGTTATTTTATGCTAGTTGATTTGTTCAAAGTTTGTATTCTAGCGGTTAGTTATTTTCAGGTATATATATATTTATGAGTGTTTCATTTTTTTGAAAGTTTATAAAAAGCTTAGTAACAATTTATTTATAATCAGTAGTACTCCTGATAGTTCCTGTTTTTTCAACACTTTTTGAGCTTGCACTAAACCTCGTCTACTCAACTTTCTCACAAATCTAACTATTACTACCGCATGAATCACCACCCTATCCCATACCTACTTACCCATCGAATATCTACACATACCCATTACACTTACTAACTTGACACCTCTTCACTCGTCCCCACAGAGTGTTGGGTTCAGAGGAGGTGTTATCGACAGATGAAGAGGAGTCTTCAGGTGATGATGAGGACATGGAGAACATGGGCAAGAGTATCGAGAAGATGTTCTCATGTCGTAAGACCAGTGTGCAGGTTTGGTGGGGGTGCTAAATTTACTTGTGGGGTTTAGGGTTCTTTTTTGTAAGGTCGATGCTAATGGTAATTATAGTTTGAATAGTGGCTTTTGATGTTTTTCTTTATTTTTTAAATATGGATGGTAGTTACTTTGCTAGCTCAAAGACTTGAAAGGCATTGTTTGTTCACAGGTGCATCAGGAGCGAGAGGAAAAAGACAGGGAGGAGTTGAAGAGACTGTTGAAGGCTGGGCAGAGGACGGATCCTTCTTTGGCTGTGAGTGCCCTGATGTGGGATTTGATGACGTAGAATAGCCTAAAACACTAGTGAGGAAAACAAACACAGTATTTATCTAGTTAATACACGAAGCTTTTTATAAGAAAATCTTTTTTATCATGATTGTTATAATGATGTGCAATTTCTTCAGTATACAATTTTATAGTAGTTTATAGAACTAATTAGTATGTTTAAGGATTCATAAATTATATGTAAATTGCCCAATTTTCAACTTATCATATATGTAATAACATTACACTTGAACAATGAATATGGCACAGAACCGCAAGCTACAGATCACAAGAACCTTTAGAGGGGACGATGGCAAGTTGTACACCAGACTTGAGGTGGTCAAGAAGCCAGCCCTCATTGACATGTACCTCAAGATCAGGGAAAGCAAGGACCCCGCCTTCATGTGCGTTTGGCATGATTTTGTTTCTTTCTTTCTTACTGTTTACTCATTATTTTTGCGCAAAACTTTTTTCTACTAATTAATCAATGTTTCTATTTAGCTGCCTAGTCTTTGTATTATTCTCAATGGTCTAAATAGTTGTCGAATTTTTGAAAATGAAAAATTCTGTTTCTAAAGGATAAATTGAACTGAGATTTCATTGATAATAATTACCATTCTTGTATTTATCCCAATGCTTGTTTCAATTTAATCAAACGATGATGATTGTCATTCATCACATGAACTTCAAAATCAACCAACACACAACCAGTCAACAGTTCACAATGGTTGACAAGCAAGCGAAGGAAGAGATGAAAAAGGAGAAAAAGAGGTTTCTACCATTTTCGTTTCTAATTATTCACCATTTAACTACATCAAAAACTTCATAACCTTATACGCCATTTGAATTTTAAATCTTCTTTTCATTAATACTCAATAATAAAACATCTATATAAATTTTAAAATCTCATCTATCTTTTACTTTCCATCACTAACCCAACCATTAACCCAATGACTACACACCTATCCACCTCCACTCTGCAACCAACCCCCAGAATACAAGAGAAGTTACGCAAGTTGAAACGACAGGAGGCTGAGGAAGAAGATGGCAACAATGATAATGATGGTGACACCCCCATGAGCAAAAAGAAGCTCAAGGGAGATCGCTTAAGCAAAAATCAAAAGGTGTGGGTTGATGTATTGTGCACAATGAAGTGTGAATGATATTTATACCTACAAGAATGTGTTTTGTGCTACTCAAACAAACAAACAAAAAACATGCCAACAAACGAACAATCAACTAAACACACACTCACACACACACTTCTTCTTCTTCTACTGCATTTGTGCACCATCAGACAGGTGCAGAAAATGGTTGCCATTTATTGTTGTTGCGCATTTTTTCTGGTGGTTTTGAAAACCCTGTCGCTTGAAATTGCTGCCAGTGTTGGCATAAGATTGTTATTGTTGCTTGTTGTGAGTGTTTCTGTCTGATGTGGTTTGCAAGGCCAGCTTTGTTAACTGCAATTTTGTTGCAACCAGAAAGAGCATACCAAACCGTTTAATATCCCATTATTTATGTTCACCTCACCACATATGTTATTAGTATTGTTATATTGTACATTCAGCTCTTTTTTTCGATCTTTCTTATCTTTTTCTGATTGTTCTTTATTCTGGTTGAGATCGATAATGAGTATGTTTATGCTTTTCCGCCATTCGATTCTGTTCTTCCCTTTGCTACGCCAACCAGACACCGACCCAATAGCTTTCAAATCGTTATTCACCACATCATGTCACCTATGTTTTTGACCACCTTGAATTCTTTTACCAACACATATTTTATTGACCAATAATTTTTTGGGCCACCGGGAATCTGCCATTCTTTCAATATGTCCTAGCCATTTGAGTCTTTTCAGTTGAAGGATTGAATATACGCGTTCAATGTTGCCTCTTCTTCTTATTTCGGTGTTTTTTAACATGTCTCAGAGATTTCACATATAGACCGAACACACTTATTAACAAAAGACTGCAATCTTTGAACATGGTTGCTCAAAGGAGCCCAAGTCTCACAACCGTAAAGCAGGATAGGCATTATAATGGATTTGAAAAGCCTCATCTTCGTTTTCCTTTTTAACTTTTTTTAATACCATATAAGCCTTCCAATACTTCTGAAAGCAATCGATGCTTTACAGATACGAGTATCAATCTCTTCATCTATGGAACAGTCGTTTCAAAGTATACTGCCCAGATATTGATACTGCTCAATTTTCTCGAAACCAACGTCAATTTGATGTACCGAACTATTTTTTTTATACTGTTTGAGTGCGACACACAATTCTTCGTTTGTCAGAGGCTCAGTCATTGGATACAGAGAGCTACCAGATGGAGGGAGACATTGATGGAGATGTGAAAGAGCAGAATGATTGACCAGGGTATTGATGTTTGTGACCTCTTTGAAGTGTTCACACCATCTCTTTAGTTTGCTTTTTGTTGTTGTTAGCCTTGTTGTACCGTCTTTGGCTAAGCTCTTCAAGCATCTATAACCTCTTGATTTGGTTAAAGACTTCAAATTTTTTAATTAAAGAGCCACCTTTACCTTGTTTCAAACTCATTTCATAATCATCTTCTGCCTCTTGTTTTTTGTTCCCACCATGAATTCAGAGCAGGTTTACATGCTTTTTTGCATTTTCTGTTTATTATCACATATTGGGACTTGAGAAATAATGGAACTGATTGATTTTTTTGTTTATGTTGCATAATTTTTTGGTAAACATCAGCTTTTTCAATTGTCAGCTGCCGAATTTCTTCAGTTACCTAATCTTTTTCATATTTTGTGTGTTTGGTTGGCAAAACTTTTTTTTGCAGATGTTAAACATTCTTTGAAAACCAGGATGGTGCCATGTATACTGATGTATCTTCTTATGAGGGAACAAAGTGTTGGTGATTGCCAGGTTGTTATAGTTGCAAAAATCCACCAGTCTTCTGCCGTTGTTATTTCTCACACCTGGATTATGCTTCCCATGTAGAGATGATCGACTAGTTGGCTGACCCACTCGTGCATTGAAATCACCTGCTACTATGATGACATCTTTTTTACAAATGCTCTCAATAGTAGATTGCAGTGTTTCATAAAAATTGTCACTGTTTTCTGACTCATCAACCTCTGTAGGAGCATATACGGCAATAAGACTGATACCAAAACCACCTATTTTCACTTTTACTTGCAATAACTTTTCATTTATAGGGCGAAAAACACCATTTTTTTCCACGCCTCCTTGAATTCATTTCTCAAGATAACACCAGTACCTCGTTGGTTCCCACTTTGCTTCACATCTATACCTGAATACACCACGACTGCATCGTCTACATCTAACACACCTAAACCCACCCATTGAACTTCAGCCAACGCCATGACAGACATGCGTTTCATCTTCAGTGTTTCAATAACGTTCAAAAGTTTGATGTTGAATTCAGTGGGGTTACCCAGACTTTTTACGTTCCAACAGCCAATATTGTAGAAAACCATTCTGTTCTAAGGATAAAAATTGGTGTGAGTCTGACAGGTTATCAGCCTTGTGCAGACTTGCTCTTTATTGCGCTTTTGTTCTGGTTGCTCGAAAGATATCCATTAATTTTGAAGAATTTACCTTTTTAAAATTTTGAAATACTAAAAAGTTATGTTAATGTTTTTTTTCACCGAAGAGACCAATTTCAAAAAAATATTTATTTTAATTATGTAAAGTTTACTTACGCAATCAACCGCTATTAATCCTTTAGTTCAAAAACTTCACTTAGAAGTTCAAAACATCATTTAAATTAGAATATTTACAACATTTTATTTTTAAATTGTTTTAATAGCCACGAATTAACTTATTTTTCACAATTAATATCCTTTTTGAGCGATAGTTGAGTTACGAGTGTCCAGACGAAATCAAAAAAAAACTCGATTATTTAAAAAATATGATTATAATAGTGTTAAATGTTTATTTTTATAGTTATACGATATATAATAGTAATGAAATTCACTTTTTAACTAGGTTTAAATCCAAAAATTAGCGGAGCCATGTTAACGTATGATCGAGCACACACACACACACACACACACACACACACACACACACACACACACACACACACTGTTTTTGCGTTCATCCACCATGAGGTAGGTGCAAGGGATTGAGAGATGAGCATTTTTTCTTGTGGTTATAAATGCCTTGTGGTTTGAAGTTCAGCCCGCAGTATTGTCACTTTATGCTTACTTGTGTCTGGTGCTTCTGTCTCACGTGGTTTGCCAGACCTGCTTTACTGGCAGCTACTCTGTTGCATCTCGGAAACGTGCAGGATAAGACTTTGTCAAAACTGTTGTTATTGTTGCTATTGTTTTGATTGCTGTTGCTATTATTGTAGTTGTTGTTGCTCTTTGTTTTTCGAATTTTTGTTGTTGCTATTGTTTCGATTGTTGTTGATGCTTTTGTTTTGATTGTTGCTATGCTTGTTGCTGCTGTTGCTTTGCTTGTTGCTATTGTTGTTGTTGCTGCTGCTTTTATTGCTGTTATTGTTTTGATAAATGATGCTATTGTTTTGATTGATGTTGCTATATTTGTTGTTGTTGCTTTTTTTATTTCGATTATTGTTGTAGCCATTGTTTTCGATTGTTGTTGTTTTATTGTTTTGATTGTTGTGGCTATTATTGTTGTTTTTGTTACTTCTGTTGTTTCGATTGTTGTTATTGTTCTTGTTGCTTTATTTGTGCTTCTGAAATCGTTTATAGCACTACGTTTTTGTCCTGCATGATTCCAATAACAATCACCAGTTTAAGGCTGAACTTTGTTGGGTTGCCAAGGCTTTTTACAGTCTAGCACCCAATTCTCTCAATCTTTTCTGTGGATATGGTGTGTGTTGCCTTTTGCACTGGTAAGTTATCAGCTGTACGCAGTGTTGTAGCTGTTTTTGCTGTATTACTTTACGTAATTGTAGCAGAGCTGTTAGCTTCGTATAATTTTTCTTAATCCGCTAGGTTTTACCTGTCAACTGCTTTTTTCAAACTGAAGAGATTTTTTATTTTTCAAATTTTGAGCAATATTTCCAAAAAATTTGAATAACTTATGTTTTTTGGTAACAGAAACAGCGTTTTGTAGCAAATAATTTAATCTCTAACTATCGTAATAAGCAAAAATATACGGAGCAGCTAACACAGCTTCGTGGCTTGCACACACACACACACACACACACACACACACACACACACACACACACACACACACACACACACACACACACACACACACACACACACACACACACACACACACACACACACACACACACACACACACACACACACACACACACACATACACACACACACACACACACACACACACACACACACACACGAATACAGCTGACATGTGGCGCATGTGGTAAGACAGGACACATGAGAACAAACAAGGAGTGTCCTATGTTCAATAAAGGAGGAGATACCAAGCCATCAAAGGCAACCAAAGTTAAAGATGAGGAGGAAGAAGAAGATGATGTTATTAACGAAGTTCCTGATAATGATGAATTGGTCAATGTGGAAGGAACCAAAGTGACGTTATCCAAACAAATCGTCAAGCAGTTAGTTGTTGATTTCTTGTATTGTTTCCTTACTATTATAATTATTTTTGTTTGTTTATTTATTAATAAGCTCATCATTTTTTTTAATAATTCTTATTATTTTTATTTTTATCATCATTACAGAGCGGAAGATCTGAAGCGACGCACTCTAGTGTTGAAGTTGCCAGGCAGAAAGGAGGAGAAGAAAAGGAAGATGTCAGCCCAGGATGACTACCTTGTGGTAATCTTCATTCATTAATGATATGTCCATATATTATGGGGAATAAATTTCATTTTTGTTTAAATGTGGATTTTAATAGAATATTGCTAGATACTAATAACAATAATTTAAATAACAGTGATAATCATGATAATAAACTATAATTCCATTTCAAGACATCAAAATTGACTATGATAATCAACATAGCATGAGCAAGCAACATTGTTATCACCCTTTAAAAAATCTCTCTCTTGCCCACACAAATAGAAGCCTAGGAAGGTGTTAAAGAGATGCAGGGCAGACCCTGTGGTGAGTCTGATGGCAGTCTTGCAAGACATTCTGAATGAGATGCGGGAGTTGCCCATCTCCACTCAGTTTTTGCAGCCCGTCAACAGGTGACCGAAAGGGGGTAGTGTGGTGATTATGTAAAGGTTTTCTTCAGGGTTTGGTTAATGCTTTATATGCAACCTGGTATCATTCACAACTCTATCAGTATTTGCTAATAATAACATTAGTTTAATCTGAAAATTTTTTATTATTGATTAAATTATTTTAGTTTACTTGGTTATGATATAGCAAATATATAACAAAGTAATTGCAAAACCTCAACAGCAAGAAAGTACCTGATTATTACAACATCATTAAAAAGCCCATGGATCTTCAGACGTTGAGGGAGGTTAGTGGGAGAGTTTTATGGGTTAACAGGTGATCAGCTAGACATATCAACCATCGTCGTTTTGATTAACACTACATCTTCATACATACCAACAATTACAAGCTCACAACTCATCATAATCAACACATCCCAACATTATAACCATTAATACTACCTTCATCGTTACAACTATCACCACCACACATAAGAATCTTAGGGACCGCAAGTACACAAACAGGGAAGCCTTCCTGAAAGATGTGTATTTGATTGTATCTAACTGCAAGCTTTATAATGGGGAGGTGCATCCCCTTTCAGCCTCTGCTCAAAAGATGTTCGACCATTGCCTTCAACGTATCGCTGAAGTGAGTTGATGAGTATGGTTGTGGTGTGTATGGATGTTGTTGGGGTGTGTTTATGGATTGTTTGGGATGGAATGATTTCAGAATATTTGTGTTTTTTATTGCCTATTTAGTTTAGTTTTGTACTTTGATTTTTTGGAAATAATATATTAGTTTTGGCTTGTCAGACAATTTGATGATTTATATATATATTTGCAATTCACTGCTCGCAATATTATAACGTGTTGAAACCACAACATCCAATCATTAAAACAACAGAAAGAAGAGAAGTTGATGAAGTTGGAGAAGTTAATTGATCCATTATTGGACGATGATGACATGGTATCCTTGGCATTCATCATTACGAGCATCATCGAAGACCGTCTCAAAGTGGTTGAGGGTGTAAGTGGGGGAAGGAGAGATGTTTTTTGGGATTTTTTTTTGATGTTTTTACACAAAATTTATCTGTTCTTTCGTTTTGAAGATAGTTGGTCAATGAATATAACTTATTATTATTTTCCATGCATACACATGTGTTAAATACGAATTTTAATAGCATATTTTGTTTTTTTTTTTGTTAGCACAAAATAGAAAAATTCTTTCAAAAAGTTAAAATTGATACTAACACAAGACACCTTCGATACCTACACACGAACATCTTTCACAGTCGGTACAGTTCCACACTCCTGTGAACAGGAAGCATTACAAAGACTACTACGACATCATCAAGGACCCAATTGACCTCAAAACCATGCTGAAGGTTCGGCTTCTGTTTTTTATGCTTTATAGCAGTTTATGCTTCTCGTTGATGCTATTATGTTAATGTATTGTTAGAAGGTTTTTGACTGTTGTTTTTGGTATTTTTATGAGATAATTTTTTTGCTGTTAATATGAATGAGTTTATACATTTTATATTTCAATTAACTTTTTATTTATTCATTAATAATGTTTAAAAATAATAAAAACAACTTTTTAAACGTATTTTTAAAAAATATTATCTATTTTTATATTATAAATTTATCCTGCATCTTTTAAATGATCTTTTCAAATTTGATTGAGTTTCTACCAATTTTAAAAATTAATCTCTGAATTTTCGATAAATTAGTAAAAATAAATGTATTATTTATAGCATTAAGCACATAAGACATTAAAAACACCATAGAAATCTCAAGAACGCAAGTACCACAATCGCTATGAGTTCCTAAAAGACATGGAGCTTCTGGTGAGATGTGCTGTCGTATGTATTTATGTGCTCTGTGTGTTTTTATATATGTTTGTGTGATGGGTATAAATGCTAGAGAAGCTTACTTAGAAAACATAGGTATAAAAAGTTGTTGATTAGTGACCTTAATGTTATTCATAAAGTCAAAGTTTTTTGACCGAATGATTTATCTATTTTTAAATACTTATACAAATTTTCACTCATGTTCAAAAACACAGGTGAGCAATTGTTCCAAGTATAACGGACCTCACAGCTCATTAACCTCTACTGCCCATGTGCTGTTGGAGAAATGCAAGCTTGCCTTAAAAGAGGTCTTATTATTGTTTAAAAATGTATATTAGCTTATTTAAAGCTTATGCTTTTTGATTTATAGTTATATACGAACTTTGTCATAGTGATATTTGATCTTTTGAGCTCATGAAAAGTTTTAATTTATTGTTTTAAGAGCTTAGAAACGCCGCAAAACTAGTGATTTTAAAATTTCTTTATAACTATTACTATATATTTTCGTAATTGGTTTTGGAAATCTTAAAAATCATGCCACCATATTATACAGCAAGAAGATACACTAGACCAGCTTGAAGAAAACATCAGACAGACTCAAGAAGAATATGAAGACAATGATTCTGAGTTCACTTCCGTTACTGGTCAGTTTGTGCTGTCTTTCAAATTCGTGTGCATGCTTTGGGTATTTCAACCGAAAATGAAAAGTAACAAACAAACAAATTACGAATATTATTATAGTGGCATAAAACTGATTAAGTCTTTGAGACCATTTTGGAAGATATATTTATATATAGAGAATAAGTAGCACATATCATTCAATAAAGTTATGTTAGCTTCACCTCAAATCCCAAAACCATAGTCTTCTAACGTTAGATAGAATGTTGCTCTGGCTTATATTGCCAATGTAATGTGAATTATTTTTAAAGTTGTTTTCAAGCTTTTATAATACTCTCATTCCACAATAAAAATACTTGTTTTACAATGTTTCTTTAGCGTGGCTGTATTATTTTTATTTTTATATTATGCTGTACATGCCTTAGTAGCAGAGTACCTAGATTATTTATATAGTAATATGAATCCATTATAATGTAAGTAACTCTATTGAAGGAGATGCAGACACTCGGTCAACACATCCTGCCCTTATCAACGAGGATTCCAAAGGAGCTATAAAGGTCTGGTGTTGCTTGTATCAGTGTAACCTTGTACTTTTTTGTGGTGTTTTGTTTTTTGTGTTGATATGTTCAATACATGAAGATGGATGTTTGGATAGATAGATAGATAACATCACAGGATAATGAGGATGTGATGGTGGATGTGGAAGGGGATGTCTCAGAAGCATTCAAGAGTTTTGAGAACCAATCTAACACCAACCTTTCCCTCGAGGACAACGATAGAAGTGGCTTGTATGATGACCAACAAAGCACCAAGACTGACAACAAAGAAGGAGAATTCGATCCGCAAGATTTCTTCAATTCGCTTCTTAACCAGGACAGGAATAACGACAATAACGAATCCGACGTTAATGATATCAACGAAGATTCTAATTATAACTTGAGTGAGGGAAGTTTTTATGATAAGAGTAAGATGGACGATAGCTTAATTAAGGAGTTGAATTCTTCAAGTTACGAAATTGCAGGGAGAGAAGATGATGTTACCAAAATGAGAGGTCCCTTTTACCTTTTGGATTTATTTGTCTTTCATTTTTGATAATTTCTTAAATTTCGATTTTTTAACCTATCAAAGATTTTTTAAATAATATGTATTTTTTTTATTATTAAGCAAAAAAACATGGTTCAAAAATTTCTTTTTCTAAAAAGCTATAAAATAACAATGCTTATATAAAGAGCTTTTGCATCCAACTGATGTGTCAACTATTTAGTTGTATCAGTTCAAGCCCGTTCTGTGTGTTCTACCCCTTTCATATAAATTTTAATATGTTGTATTTTTCAATTTAGTTAATTTTATTGTATTACATTTTTTTTTTTTTAATTGTAACTAATTGTGTTCATCATCAAGCGATCATTTTTTTGTCGCAATTGATCGTATTATTTATATTTCCACAACAAACAGAAGTGGCAAGCTTGGAAGACGACTTACAATTGTCTGAGTCGGACCAGTCCGAAAAGGATAATTCTGATGCCGATGAATTGTGATGCGTTGTATATTTTTTTCACTATAATTAATGATTTTTCAATAAAAGTTTGTTTTTGTTTTCAAAATGTTTACCAAATTTTGGAAAAATTTTTTTAATTATTTAACCAAGGTATGTACTGTTTGAATAAATGTTCTTAATTTAAAAAAAAACACTTTTCAAGCAAACGTAAACTGTACAAAAAATTTAAACACAAATCGCAAAATATTAACTTGAAATCTGAGAAACCTATGTATATACAGCATATATTCAGTTATAATATAACTATACTTTAATTCCTACTTCATTAAAATACCCTACACCAGACATATTACCGCCTTAAAGACGCTAGACTTTATGAAACCCTCTCAGAATTCGAAAAGGGATCACAGAAAATCCAAAAAACGCCTGAAAGCTAATGAAGAAATTGTCAAAAAAAAAATCGGCTATCTTTATCCAAAGAGAAAATCTAATAGGACCACTTCCAAAATCTACTTTCTGTTAAAAAAGAATAATCAAGATCAGTTTGATTGCGTCAAGTTGTTTGACATCAACCCGGAAATTAGTACTGTCAAATTTAGTGAAAAGATCACAGATTCAATCAAGACAATAAAACCTAATAAAGCGCCTTGTCTTCATGGTCCTACACTAGAAGTCTGGAAGCTCGAAAATACCAGAAAAGGTTTTGCATCAAAACCTTCAATGGTGTGTGTCCCAATGAATGGGGTATATCTGGTATCGTTTCTGTGCCCAAGAAAGGAGACTCAGCTCATTGTACCAATACCGGGGTATAAGTTTTAGCCAAAAGGCTTCCAAAATTCACAACCGGTTTATGCTAAACAGAACCCGTCTCAATAAAAATGGCTTTCGCCCTAGAAGATCCATCTCGTTTCATTTATTTGCACTCAAAAGAATCATAAAAAAAATTGCGTAACCACAAGAAAAAAGCTGTAATAACTTTCAAAAAAGCATTTGACTTGATAGATCGGTCCAAAATGCTTTAAATCCTTGCTGCATATAGAATTTTTCTTGAAGTCGTTAATGCAATACGAGTGATGTATGAAAACACCTCCGCTCTTGTGGTAACCCTTGAAGGCAATACTGACATCTTTCTATTCGGTACTGGCGTCTTATAAAGGGACCCACTCGCCCCGTTCCTTTTCGTCATCTGCTTGGATTTTTCTCTCCGCACCTCAATTCTTTTTTCAGATGGATTGACTCTTAAAACAAGAGGAAGTCGCACAGTTACTCCCGAGATACTCGCCAAACTTGCATTTAGTGACGATATCACTTTGATGGAAGATACGATCAACAAAGCATAGTCTTTTTTTCCTAAAATCGAGACCAAAATTCAAAAAATAGGTCTTTTTCTCAATGCAAGCAAGACTAAAGCAATTCATTTCAATCTCTGTAGAGGGTCATATTTATGCTATGAATGGTGACGAAAGTGCAAAGGTTGATGATTTCTTTATCTGGGAGGCTACACCAACTCTTCACGAGATATCAAAAAAACTCGAGTTAACTTTAGTTGAGTTCTGTATTTGTAGCTAATTACTTATTAACTTTTCGTACACTAGTTATAATAAACGTGAGATCGGCGGTGCGAACTCGTAATGACTTTTGATTCATGTAGGCAAAGACCAATTTAGAGAAATATTCCTTTTTTGAAAACATCTATAAATTTCCATAAATCGACGTAAAAAAATTGTTAAACAAAATTTTTCATAAGAATTCACACACTAACTAAAAACAAAAAAAAATAACGACACTTCAGAGATATAGGGAAGAGAGCAATATTTATTGTTAAAATTTCATTAAAAAATAGTTGAAGTTGACATAAATAATAATGACCTATAAAATGCAAGTAAAATTTGGTCTTCAACTTATAGAGTGTGTATTCAGTTAAAAAATATATAAACTTAATTTAAATCAAAATTATCCGAACAGCATAAAGCTTTTGTCAAACTTATATTATCTAGTCCAGATTAAAAACTAAATAAAGGAAAGTAAAAATTTAACAGGTTTTCTAATGATTCACAAAGCAACAATTTACAAAATTTTTTTTTGCTTAGCTGAATTTTTTATGGAAAATTTTGTAATTACTAATATCGATCATTCACCATTGAGAAGTTTCAATATAGCAATGTACATTAAAAATATACATTACAATACCTTAAAACTGTTCAATTTTCTTCACAATGAAAATAACCAAAATAACAATAAAAGACAGTGTTCCCGATAAAATCACAACCACAACATCGTAAAACTCAATGTCAGACTGCCGTGTGAAGGGGTACGAGGATTTTTGACTCTAATCGTTTCTGATCAACTGTTGAGCTGACGTTGAATGTTGATGTTAAAAACAGAAAAATAATAGAGATTTATTTACATCTGTGAATCATGAAAACACGACTATGTTTTCGTAAAAAAAATTTTATCCAACTAAAATTTTCGATAAGTTCAACCTCATCATTCACTAGGGAGAAAGATTTTAAAAGTTTTTTGAATTAATATAGAGCCAACATAGGAGTATATATATAAAGAGAGATGTATAGCTACGTTATGATCAGTTATTTTTGTAAAAATTGTACATCTTTCTCACCAATGAGTTATGATAATGTTGGACTTATCAAAAATTTCAGTAAGACAGTATTTGAATTTTTATTTTGACGAAGCTCTTCGATGTATTCAATATCATCAGGTAACCATTAATTAGATATCTGATGATGATAAAGAATATATCGAAAAGCTTCGTTAAAATAAAAAATTCAATCATTGTCGTTAGTTAGTCAGTTAGTTAGTTAGTTAGTTAGTTATTTAGTTAGTTAGTTAGTTAGTTAGTTAGTTAGTTAGTTAGTTAGTTAGTTAGTTAGTTAGTTAGTTAGTTAGTTAGTTAGTTAGTTAGTTAGTTAGTTAGTTAGTTAGTTAGTTAGTTAGTTAGTTAGTTAGTTAGTTAGTTAGTTAGTTAGTTAGTTAGTTAGTTAGTTAGTTAGTTAGTTAGTTAGTTAGTTAGTTAGTTAGTTAGTTAGTTAGTTAGTTAGTTAGTTAGTTAGTTAGTTAGTTAGTTAGTTAGTTAGTTAGTTAGTTAGTTAGTTAGTTAGTTAGTTAGTTAGTTAGTTAGTTAGTTAGTTAGTTAGTTAGTTAGTTAGTTAGTTAGTTAGTTAGTTAGTTAGTTAGTTAGTTAGTTAGTTAGTTAGTTAGTTAGTTAGTTAGTTAGTTAGTTAGTTAGTTAGTTAGTTAGTTAGTTAGTTAGTTAGTTAGTTAGTTAGTTAGTTAGTTTAGTTAGTTAGTTATTTAGCGTCTTCTAAAATAAAGGTTGGTAGCGTAAAGTAGCTTTTGAAATTTAAATTTTTACTTCAAATGAAATCTTACTTGAAAGTATGAAAAGATAAATCCTAAGCAATAACCACAACAAAAGTACAATAAAAAAAGAATAACTGTAGAAAAAATTGATTCAGGCGTTTGATTTTCTACGTGGTTGGGTGGAGGCTGTGTATAAGTGGGTTGAGAATGATTTTCGTTTTGTTCATGAAAAAGTGGTCGAAAGTGTTCCATGAAATGTGATTGAAAGGTTTTAGAGTTATGAGGCTGAATGGCTTTTTGCTTTTGATATTGATATTGTTTCGATCCACGGGGTTGGGAGTTCTGTGGGCTATGTGTTTGGGTACATGGTTGTGGGTGGGGAGCTTGCATTTTTGAATAAATACCCAAAAACGCTCTCGTTTTTCGTTGAAAGTTTGCAGTTATATGAAATTTTAAACTTTTTGTGATGTCTTGAAGCGTTTACCCGAAACAATATTACACCGAAAAAATTGTAATTAGAAAAAAATAGTACTTAAAGATGTAAATTAGTATTCAAAAATTTTTGGTGAAAAGACATATTTTGTCAAATTTGAATAACTTGACATTCGTCTCTTAAGTACAAAAAAATTGAGTTACTCATTATTTGTGTTTCAATTTTCTAGCTTTTCAATAAAGCTAAATTTAATTTTGGTTTTTCCAATTCTCAAATTAACAATAACCTATGCCAATATTACGTTACTTATTTGTATAAGTATATAAAACATTTATCTTTATTTGTGAATAATTAGTTATTTGAGGGTATAATATATCGAAAAGCTTCGTCAAAATAAAAATTCAAATACTGTCGTGTTTTCAGGGTTCACAATTATTTTTTTTATCTCCGAATATTATCAAATTTATTTCTTTTTGAATTATCAACAAATACTTAGTTTGTTTTATTTTTTTATCAACAAATACTTAGTTTGTTTTATTTTTTTATCAACAAATACTTAGTTTGTTTTATTTTTTTATCAACAAATACTTAGTTTGTTTTATTTTTTTATCAACAAATACTTGGTTTGTTTTATTTTTTTATCAACAAATACTTAGTTTGTTTTATTTTTTTATCAACAAATACTTAGTTTGTTTTATTTTTTTATCAACAAATACTTAGTTTGTTTTATTTTTTTATTAACAAATACTTGGTTTGTTTTATTTTTTTATCAACAAATACTTAGTTTGTTTTATTTTTTTATCAACAAATACTTAGTTTGTTTTATTTTTTTATCAACAAATACTTGGTTTTTTTTATTTTTTTATTAACAAATACTTAGTTTGTTTTATTTTTTTATCAACAAATACTTAGTTTGTTTTATTTTTTTATCAACAAATACTTAGTTTGTTTTATTTTTTTATCAACAAATAGTTTGTTTTATTTTTTTATTAACAAATACTTAATTTGTTTTATTTTTTTATCAACAAATACTTAGTTTGTTTTATTTTTTTATCAACAAATACTTGGTTTTTTTTATTTTTTTATTAACAAATACTTAGTTTGTTTTATTTTTTTATCAACAAATACTTAGTTTGTTTTTTTTTTTATCAACAAATACTTAGTTTGTTTTATTTTTTTATCAACAAATAGTTTGTTTTCTTTTTTTATTAACAAATACTTAGTTTGTTTTATTTTTTTATCAACAAATACTTAGTTTGTTTTATTTTTTTATCAACAAATACTTGGTTTGTTTTATTTTTTTATCAACAAATACTTAGTTTGTTTTATTTTTTTATCAACAAATACTTAGTTTGTTTTATTTTTTTATCAACAAATACTTAGTTTGTTTTATTTTTTTATCAACAAATACTTAGTTTGTTTTATTTTTTTATCAACAAATACTTAGTTTGTTTTATTTTTTTATCAACAAATACTTAGTTTGTTTTATTTTTTTATTAGTTTGCGATACATATGATAAAGTCTATTTTTAAAAATAAAACTATTTTTTGCGAAACTAAGCCTTTATTTTTAAATTAAAAGTTTCTCGCCGTTTAGTTGCTGGAAAGATGGTTTTATTTTGTCTATCGTTGGCTTTTGCATTAGATTGTGTTTTTTAAGAGTATAATAGTTTCCGATGGAATTTTATATAAAATAGCTGAAAGAATTATTATATATTTTTTTTAACAAAAATAATAGTAGAACTTCCAATCAATTTGTTTTATTCCAAAACATCGTATATTTTAATCTGTGAAAAATATAAATCAAACTAGAATAAATTTGCAGATTTCATAAAAAATGTGCAATAATTTTTCAACAGATTATAATATTTATAACTAAATTTTTAGCCGATTTTTAAAAATTTCGAAATGATTAAATATTGCATGTTTCCTTTATTTTGATATTTCGTACTGGTAATTCGAGAAGTATAAAAATCGATAAGTTGGCTAGAATCGAAAACAGACAGATATAAGTTCTGTACATAAAAGTCAGGTTGAGATGGTTTTGGCATGCTCTGGAGAGGGACAGAAATTTAGGTAATGAGAACGTCAAAAAAGCTATACTGAAACCAAAAATAATATGTATATCACAATTACTGAACGATCTAAAAATTGCGAAAAAAATGCTAAAAATAAAGAACAATAAATAACCGACCTTCTAAGGACAAGCATTTTATTTTTTCCATAAAGAAAAAGTGTGTTTTTCACTGACCAAAAAAATTTGCTATTTCTCACGCTAAAAAGCATTTAAACGGTATCATTTATTTTGAAAATATTAATAAAAAATAGCCAAAAAAACAAAACCAAAGAAATGCTTTCTTAGAGGGAGAAATAGAAAATTTAAAAATATTTTCAAAATCTGCTTCAATAACAGAAAAAAAAAACTTTTTTCTATAGAAAGCGTGAACTTCCACTCTTTTTGAGGCCACCTTGAAAGAGAAAAGCCGAAAGTAAATTAAATAAACCGGTGTATCTTTCGTTGTTTCCTTTTATATATTATATTTTCTAATTATTGTTAAAACGTTTCAACTTTTTTTTTAGTTGGTGTGTTTTTTCATTATACAAAAATTTCGTTTGAATGTATTTTAATAAATTTAAATTTAATCGATTTTGTTAATTTAATTTAATCTCGAGGTTATAAATTTGCGTCGAAGTTAAAATTTCATTCTAGGCACAATTGGTGATATTTATGTTAAATCTGTAAAAAATTTTCATAAAAATACTATGGTTATAAACGATCATTAGCTCAATATAAATAGTAATTCTGTCAAATGGGTTTTATTCATTTCATTTCGATAAAGTATAATAGCCTGAATCAAATAGGAGGTCAACAAGGACAAAGTATTTATTAAAACGAAGACATGAAGCTTTTCGTAAAATGGCTTGCATTATCAAGTGATAATTCATTTCATATTTTTAGGCTTTTTTCCATAAAGAATACTTTCTTATTCACCTTTGAATAAATGAAATAACATCTAAACTGCCATTATAATTTTTCTTTCTATGGTTATATGTCAGTTTACTTATTTCATAAATTCAAGCCTCTAGCTGTAAAATGTGTTATATATAGTTTTTATTTAACTTTTCAGCAAGAATTCTGATTGGTTCTAACCTGCCTCATCCTATTGGCTAAAGAAGTATTCGGGAAAAACGTCTTGATGGAAGGCGAAATACTTTGTATGACTCATGAAAGTGGAAACGATCTCTTTTTTGAAGAATTTTTAAGTTGGCTTCAGAATGAACAAGTGAAATATTGCGAGACTGTAAAAATACAGAATTTTGAAGGTTCATCTATTTTTAAATTAACAATATAATGTTTTAGTTAAGTTTGATTAGTTAAAACTTATAAAACCCCACAAATAAAATTTTCATCTTAATTAGAACTTGGTTTGTATTGAGTTTTTAATGTTAAAGATACAGGAAGGGGGATGATGGCCATTAAAGACATCAAACCAGGTGATTTGATTATAAGTATTCCTCAAAGATTTTTTATTGATACTTCTACTGTTTTTAAAAGTGATTCTATGAAAATTATAAAAAAGTTAGTTTTACTCATATTTTAAGTTTTATTTTATATCTTTCAATGTTCTAACTCAAATTGAATATATTAATATTTTCAAGTTTTATATCTTCAACAGATCTTTGATTAAACTCACATCAACAGAAGCTTTATGTTTTTTTCTTTTAAGAGAAAAACATAAAGATAGGGACTCTTATTGGTTTCATTATTTAAATGTTTTACCTAAAAGCTTTGACTTGCCTTTTTTATGGACCAGTGAAGAGCTTAATCAACTTCCAATAACTTTGCAAAAAAAAATAAAAATTCAGAAATCTAAAGTTTCACAATCATATCAAAAACTTAAATCAATTTATGAAACAAACCCAATTATTGATGAGACAACACCTGCTGAAAAAAACTTCAGCTTTTCTTATGAGGATTTTGCTTGGGCATGGAGTGTTGTTAATACTAGAGGAGCATACAAATATCATACCATTGTAGAGTGGTTGGATGCATCTGAGAAAGATAACATAGTATTAGTCCCTTTGCTTGATATGTTCAACCATTCAACCTCTGTCCAAGTTAGAGTTTCAGAATGTATCTAAATAAATTATGAAACTGACATGGTTATATATTAAGCAAAAATGTCTATGCTGAATCAACATCATTTTAATTATAAAAAAATGTGTTTTAATTGAGTTTTGTTTGATTTGAATTTGTCAATAAAAAGTGTATTAAACTTAAGTATTCTCCAATGTTAATTATACAGCATATGCAATACAAAAATTCTAAAATCCTTTTATATCATATATTTAAAACTATCAATGAAAATAATAGTCTTTTATTGCTCAGGTTGAGGCAGGTTTTGATGACAAGACAAAATGCTACTCCATCACAAGTCTTGCCTACTTCAAGCAAGGCTCCCAGGTTTGAGTTCAATTATCATAATCTTTTGTAGACTCTATAGCCATATTAGTGAAATGAAATGCGCTATGAAAAGAATTCAACTTATTGCTTAGTTGATTGATTGGTAGGGCTAGATATATAAAAAAGTTTGGAAAGTTATAGTTATCTAAATAGCTGGTCAGCAAAACAATCTTTAAAAGTACAGATATCAAGTTCAATTCTTTGTACTCTAAAAATATCCATCAATTTTTGAATTAGTAAAAAATCTATAATGCTAAAATAATAATTTATTCTTTAATATTTTTCGTCAAGTTTTCGATAGTGATGATGTTAAATTGTGGGGAATTTGTATATTGATAATTATATTTGATAAATTACAATGAACTCTTAGGTGTTTATAAACTATGGGGCCCACGATAATTCTTCTCTACTTGTCGATTATGGCTTTGTTTGCAAGGATAACATGAATGACTGCATCCTTTTCAACATAGGTTACTTCTGAAAATAATACTATTATATCAAAAAGCTTTGTGGCTATAAAAAACTTAAAATTTTGTTTTTCATATAATACCACTGGCTACAATCAAATGATATTAAAGCACTACTTTAAGAACATGATTTTCAATTCATAATAATTTTTAATAGGTATATTAGTTTTTGTTATTTCATCATTTGATTAAATTTATCAATAATCGTACCCTCTTCTCGTACAATCTCTTTTAGATGATTTGTTATCAGAAGCTAAAAAAATGGGCATTTGTGATCTGGAGAAAAAACTTGAAGTCATTTATACTAATCAATTCAATAGGTAATATAATAGTTTCATTATCTTTGATTAGCTTGATTGTGGGTTATTTCAAATATTGTTGTTATAAAAGTTCTTTGGTAAAACGGTGGCTAAATTATTAAAGACAACGAGCGCATTGGAAGTTAAGATCCGAAGTTAGAGAGCCTTTTATGCCGCTGCATTTCTTGTGTACCCATTGCCTGCAGCCTCCACACTGAATAGCATTTCTACCCACACCTGCTTGGCATACACCACAAGGATACTTCCCAGATTTTCTCAACACATCAAGGTTCGAACCAGAAACCATTAGCTTTGTCTCACCCATATTCACCCTCAACCCCTTTTTCTCCATTTCCGATCTCCATGTTCTCAACTTCACTAATAGTTCATCTATGGACTGAGCACTTACCATTAAGTCATCAGCATACAAGATCTCCCAAGGGCAACTTGTACGTAACTCCCTAGATAAAGCTTCCAGCACAATAACAAAAAGTAATGGACTAAGAACAGAACCTCGATAGACACCTACCCGAACATCAAACGAGTTGCTATACTCATCACCAACTCTTACCCTACTTCTCACTTCCTTATACGTGGATTGTACGATTCTCACAAGCCATTCATCAATTTTCATTTACGCATACTCCACCAAATCACTTCTTATGGCACTCTGTGGCTTTCTCCAAATCAATGAATGCTAATTAGAGGGGCTTACCAGCAACCAGGTGCTTTTCCTGTAACTGACGGAGGATAAATATGGCATCAATTGTACCCCGACCTTGCATAAAGTCACATTGCATATCATTAATCACCACTCTGTCTGATAAAACCTTCCACTACGCGCTCCAAAACCTTCATAACCTGATCAATTAACTTCAAACCCCTATAATTAGACCTGTTTAAAGCATCACCTTTACCCTTATATACACTGACTATGTGACTTTCTTGCCACTCAGACGGTACACTGTTCTCAAAGATGATGTCTTCAATGAGATCTCGAATCATACTAGCACCACTTGAACCTGCGGCCTTGAGCACCTCAGCAACAATACCTGAAGGACCCGCTGCTTTCCCAAGGCTCATCTTATTAATGACCTTTCTAACCATTGCTGTAGTGATAGGTTCGCTGGGACCTTCCATGAGATAGACTTCGGACAAACCACCTGGATTCCATGAAAACTCCACATTGAGAAGGTGCATATAATGCTCTCTCTATGCTTCTTTTTTGGAATCAACATCCAGGGACATTCGGCCATTATTATTTTTCACTGGTTTATCCCCAATGACGTCTTGGTTCTCTCGCCGCATTTGCTTAGCCAGTCGATATATCTCAACAGATCTGGGATTGATTTTTTTGAACGCAATCTTCTCAGCATCAGTTTTGGCTATGTGTACAGCGAGGTTGGATGCACGTTTAGCCGCCTGATAAGCATCTCTGTCTCCTCCTGCTTTCCATACTTTGAAACATTTGCGTTTGTGGGACACAGCTTGCTGCACCTTGTCATTCCACCACCAAGTCTGCCTCTTCCAGGTATGTTTTGCAGAGACTTCACAAACCTGTTTTGTAGCATAAATCAAATTGTTTTTCAGCTACTTCCAACCTTCATCCAAAGTTTTACCAGTTTCATTTCCTTGGGTTAATGCATTGAAAAAATTAGAAAATTCAACTTGATTTCCAAAGTCTTTTAGTTTCCAGACTTTTGTACGAGGAACAAACCTTCATTTGGGGTGAGCATGACTGCAAACCTATGTCCTATATGGCCATTTCAGTCTCCACTTATGATTAGCTGTTCCGAAGATGAAACTCTAGCTATGATGGATTGAAGCACGTAATAGAATTGATCTTTTACACTCTCACTAAGGTTAGTTTGAGGTGTATAAACAGTCACAAAAACAAACACAACTGATCCAACCACCATTCGAATGAAAATGATTCTATCTATGATTAGCTGTTCCGAAGATGAAACTCTAGCTATGATTGATTGAAGCACGTAATAGAATTGATCTTCTACACTCTCACTAAGGTTAGTTTGAGGTGTATAAACAGTCACAAAAACAAACACAACTGATCCAACCACCATTCGAATGAAAATGATTCTATCTGAGACTCTAATCACTTCAAACACTTTCTTCCACCACTTCTCAGCCAGTAGAATTCCTACACCACAAGTGCCCTCATCATTCCCACAACCAAAATACTTATATCGAGAGTCTGCCTGCAATAAGTTTAAGGTTGATCTTCCAACGAGTCTTTTGTAAACAACACAGATTGACTTTCCTCCTCTACATGGTTTCCACCACTTCAGAAGCCTTACTCCTCATTGAACCAACATTTAAAGATCCGACTTGAAAAGGACTTTCATTGACTTTGTGGCAGTTTTTCTTGAGGGATGCCCTTCCTTTCGACCACTCTTTCAGATTTTTCTTTTTTTTTCTGGCTGGACATGCAATTATTTTTGAAACTCTTACTGTAGTTATTGATATTTTTATTTAACACATTACTATTATATATATTACTCCTAATGTTTAAACAAAAAACTCGGCGTTTCACTTGACGCGAGGGAGGACTAGTATTTTGGGATAAACTCAACAAAAAATCTCTAGAGTATGACATTTTTTTTACGTTAAAAGTATTTCGAAATAAATATAAGTTAATTAGATAAATACTACAGGTACCATATATTAACTAAGTTTTTTGTGATTATGTTATCAATGATTGAATTTAATTGTGATATTAATTAACAAATAATTAAAATAGTTGTTTATAAATTATTTGAGTTAATACTGTTCATTTCAGGTATCTATATTTCAATAATGAAGGTCTATCTTGGAATCTGCTGATGTCCTTACTCATAATTACCGCCCATAACTTCAGGTTTTTATCTGTCGACTATTAAGATGTCATAAATTGGCATTTTTATTTCACAATTAATAGCATTAAAGGTCTTTGTTTTGTATAGAAAATCAACAATTTAATAGTATGTAGAGGATGTAATAATAGTGTTATTAGTAGTTCTTATAAATGGGACGTGTATAAAACAGAGATGATGATTAACCTATAATATATCTCAGTGCTTCTTACGAGGTGGATTATGACAGTACCGTATCTGACTTGAAGAACAATGGCAAACTTTTAGTCGAGAAGATTATCAAAACGTCATTAGATGCATTTCCTGTCATTACTCAAAATGTAATAGAATACCATTATTTCGATTATGAAATTAATTTTTTGTTAGTGAATTTGGAAACTTTTGGAAATACATACGATGTTTCTAAAATCTTTTGAAAGTTTATTCAAAAGCGTACAAAGCTGTCTCAATATCAGTATCATTTTATAATAGTCTTTCATCCTAGCACTATTCTTCACGTAACACCTAGCTCACTACCGCCTCCACCATTCATATTGTACCCTAAATAGCAATAACTATTCACCCTCTCCAACTCACTCAGACCACCGTTTAAAAGATTATTACATTAAGTGACCCATACTCACAAGCCCTACATTCAAATTTTTCATTCATCCGAAAGAGTCTCAGAAGATTGCAATACTTACTTGGTGTCTTTGTTGTTAATTAAGAATTCTTGATGAAATAAAATACGATGTCTCTAAAAGATCATTATTAATATTATTTTATAGGGGAATCGGAATGGAAGAGTTGCGAAAGATCTAATTGATGGCTATAAAACGATTTTGAAGTCTGTTGAAAACTCAATAAAAAATCATCCTATTTGAATTATAAAAAAAATTTATTTATTTTTTTAGAAAAATAAAATAACTTCTCTCAAGTTCATTTATTCTGCGCCAACCAATCACATTTGTATGTTAATATTACGTTGCTATTTATTAACAAGGTTAGTTCAATTGAAAATAAGTTCAGTTTAATAAATTCATTCAATGGCTTTTGAACTGATAGCCCACGTTGTATACACCAAAGACATTAAGAGATAGTTGACAAACCTCTAAAGTTTTCTTGGGATTTTCACCATCACCTTTAAAAAATTATTATCAAAAAAATCTCAATATTTGGTACATTTAAAATTGATGTAAGATATTTTCTATATTAAAATCGATCACTTACGCTTTTGACTTGGGTGTAAGCTTCCAGTCCGTATTCGCCCAGCTCCCTACCCCAGCCACTCTCGTTGTAGCCTCCAAATGGCGCAGCACAGTCGAAATTGTTATAGGTGTTCACCCTGAATACAAAAAATTAAAGTTGAGTTAATAGTTATTTTAACATGGATTAGTTTCACCCACCAAACTGTTCCAGCATTGAGATTGTTGGAAAGGTGAATGGCTTTATCTATATCTTGTGTCATCACTCCAGCTGCTAAGCCATAGTTTGTGTTGTTAGAACGTTCTATCACCTTATTGAGGGAGATTACTTTAATTCTGATATTAAGTGTAAAAGTAATAATTAGGTAAATAAAATACTTCTTCAATGGTTTTGAACTTGAGAATCGACATCACTGGACCAAAGATCTACAAGTAACAAAGAGCAGTTATATAAAATATCTAAAACTTTTCTATAATACAAACCTCTTCTTTGGCAATAGCCATATGATCCTCGACTTCAGCGAAGATTGTGGGCTCCACAAAGTACCCCTTATCTCCGATCCTCTTCCCACCAAGGCACAATCTTGCACCCTCTTTTTGACCAGATGCAATAAGGCTCAAAATCTTTTTCAGTTGTTCGTCGTCAACCTACGGTATATCTTAACGTGTTATACACGTGATAAACATCATCGTCATAGTTTTTCTGCCATAATACACGTTTAATTTTACGACATAATTTTACCGATCGGTCCAAATGCTCAGAAAATAATAGACCTAAAGCACTTTTTAACATTCATCGCATCTTTACAGTTTACTTGTAATTTTATAAATTTAATCTTATTAATATTAATAAAAATAAAAATGATATGAAACAGTAACGACATGGTTATGCGAATCATTTATCAAATAATGTGTTTTAATTTAGTTCAGTTTTTCATGTTAAAAACTGAGAAAGATTTTAGTTTTCCATTAACTAAGAATTAAACTTAATTGAATTCTTCCTTTTAAAGTCTTCTGTACTAATGTATGAAAAGTGTTCTTTTCAAGCAGAATTACGCCTTAAAGCTTGGAGAGTCTGTATCGTGACCTATGCCTTCGCAGAATAACACGACAGAATAAACTTGCAAGCAACTTTGAAACATTCTTCCAATGCGCTTCGACTTTTTTTACCTCAAATACTATTATAAGCCACAGTGCACGACTCAAATAGCGATGGTTGGAGAGGGATCCAGTTTCCATTCATTGTTATATTAAGAGTCAGAATACATTTTGTTTACGTTGGAGCTATTTGATTTAACAAGGAAAGTATAAAAAGTATCTTTAATTATTTAAGACCAACGGATAAGAGTATAGAAGAACAAAATTTCCCTTAATGGCATACGTAAGTCTTTAATGTTGAATTTGTTGCAGTAAATGTTTGCATAGTTGGGAAAAAACATTATTAAATCTTTTATATTTCATTATTACTTTGATAAGAAATAAAAATTACTATTTTACTTTATTTTGTTTATTATTATTTTATATATTTATTAGTATACTTTATTACTACGCAAGTTACTTATTGCTTAAAACCAGCGTTTTTCTTGTTTGGAGAGCTTTATTTCTCTTTTTATTGTAAAAAAATAATTTTCAAACGCATAAACTATATCATATGTGCCATATTTTTATAGAATTGTATGTGCGAGCTTATATAACATGAAACTTTGCATTTAAATACTTAAATAATTATTTTTTTTTCGTTTATATGAACTTAATTTTCATTCAAGATTCAATATTTATTGATACCAATTTTATTACAGCCATTATTACTGAAAATAACCTCATGAATGTGAATAAAATTTCGATTAATTTTTTATATTAGCTGATAATAGTTCTTTGAATAGAAACCTTCGTTGATGAAAAACTTGAAACTTTGTATTTTCATGATATTCTCAATAAAGTCTCACCTGAGGACCCTGGTTGACACTAAGATCAAAGGGGTTTCCAACTTTCCAGCCTTTGGCCCTCTCAACAGCACCTTCTACAAAACGGTCATAAATTTTCTCGTGCACAAACACCCTGAATTGAGATGAAAATAATCAAGCAGTTTAAGGCTAGAGATTAAATCCGATTTTTTGAAAAAAAAACGATGGGTTGATAAACGACAAAGCTTTTTGTAAGTATTAATTATTTTATAAAGTAAATCAAGGGTGTTTGATAAGTAATGTTATACCTACAAAAAACTCCGTTTGTTAAAAAAGCCTTGCGTTGTTTCTAGTTTGTTTATTTATTTATTTATTAGCTACTTCATATTCAACTTATAAAATCATTTAAAAATTGCAGCTTTAATTCTTTTTCAATATTAGCACATGGTCAATCTTTATTTATATACTACTAATATTTTTAACGGTTTCTTACATAAAACAGAAAGAATCCAAGGTAACGTGATGCAAATATTTTTTATATATGTTCCTGAATAAAACATTCTCAATATGTAATTTGAAGGTTTAAATAAGAACCAATCAAATCTATGGCCTACTTTTGAATATTCCCAAGTTTAATCTAAGATTTGAAATAAATGTTTGTCAAGTCTGGCTATAATGTACTCAAGACTGTGCTGAGGCGTATAAATTCAAACATAATTTATTATGATCTATTTTAAGGCTACATATGTTTTGAGCGAAACTATAAAAAATAGATATACTTGGAAATCCTCAATTTTTATATAGATTACGTTATATCGTATGAAGCCCTTAAAAAACATACTTATTTATAATTAACAATTATTTTACGTCGATTTATGGAAGAATTTAAGTACATTTATTGAGCAAAAAAACAGCTAAAATCGTACATAAAGTTTTATGATAACCCTAAACATATTGAAAAATAGTTTTTTTTACTCAATAAATGTACTAAAGTTTTGCCATAAATCGACGTAAAATAATTGTTGGATATTATTGAGGAGTACATTAAGATGTCTCTAAGAAGTTATTTATAATTAGTATTTTACATTTAGTTATAAGTGTCTCTGACTGCTTTATGCTATAAGAAATACCTGGTGACGAGAATCATAAAATAAAATATAATTAGACTGAATGTGTGAAAGATAAATTTTCTTTACTAATTTCATACCTTGACCCAGCAGTACAGCACTGGCCATGGTTCAGAAAGAGGCCCAAGTGGCAAACATCGATAATTTTATCCACTGAAGGTCAAAGCGGATCCAAATTAATTTTGATAATGAAAACTCATATAAGGAAATTAGAAACTAATTTTACTATTAAAACATACAAGCTCTACTTTTTGTTCAGAAATAAATGATTTAAAAAATAGGACTCACAATCTGCATCATCGCACACTATGTTGGGACTTTTACCGCCCAGTTCCAAAGAAACTTTTTTGAGATTACTTTTAGCTGCAGCCTCAGCCACCAACTTGCCAACCTCCGTCGACCCTGTGAAAGCTACCTGCCAACATGATCCAATACGTAATACAAAATCTTGTCATGTATGAATTGGAGTAAAAATCGCTATAAATGTCAATATCTTGGTTATTATTTCAATTTGCTTCCAAAGTAAAATTTGATAGTTTTATTATAGTTTTCAACAAACAAATAAGTTCAGGTAGAAATGCTTGTAAAGATAGTCGTTTTTTGAATTCAACATGCATGAATCTAGAAATAAAGATGGCCTCACAAATCCATAGAAATGAATTAAGACTACAAAGCTCCAACTCTAAATGCAGTAATCTCTTCCTATTGTTGGTCTCCAGGCGCTATTAAGTATGCACACAAAACCAAGATTCGCAACTGCCTCTACAGAGGTACACGCCCTTTTAGAGTTAATCATCCGGAGGAGCTTTATCAAGTTATTATCGAGGTCAATGTACCAACGTGACTAGTCAGCCTTAAATTTGAAAGTCAGTGCTTTTGAAGAATATCTTTCATTCGGCTACAAGCATGATTTAAAAAAACCAAATGGTATGGCCGACTAAGCCATATCCGCTAAAGAATTTTTAAAAATTTTGAGTTTTAAGTGAAATAATGCTCAAAATAGTTTTCGATCTACCAAACTTCAATTTAAAGTATTTTATAATAATATAAAAATTAATAAATATCACATTAAATGTTATAAAGCTTCGACAAATGTTTTTAAACCTTTTTAATTTCAGGATGGACGGCAATAGCTTGCCCCGCTGTGGGTCCCATGCCGGGAATAACACTGATCACTCCTGGAGGAAAACCTGCCTTAAAATAAATGTCTTGGTTTTGACCACTCGAAACGTTTTGTGGAATAACTTCATGAAGGTGCCATTCAAATATTAAACTGTTTTTATCATTATATAGATTTCTGAAGAATTTTGCAATTTTCAAGTTTCCATTTTTCCTTTGTTATTACTTAGTTATTTTTTTTTCTAATTTTGTTAAATTTTTCAAGTGTTTCAATAACATGATGCTTTCTGTTAATATTTGGCTTAGATCTTGAAAATGCCTCTGATAGGGTGAAGTAGAGAGAGAGAGTTAGGTCGTGGAAAGAAGTCAATAAACTCTTGGAAAAGGGAAAGATGCTGACTATAATAAAATGATGAGTTAACTTTCCTTTTCACTTTCTTCCAATAGTTTTCAATCCTAACGCCAAGCGTGATTTTGGGGTATCTTAAAACCTTGTTAGATAAATATTTGCCTTTTTTTATTGAAATAATTGTGAAAATTTTTTAATTTTGGTAGTAATGGAATTGCCGGAAAAATTATTTTTGATTTGCCTGGAGAACTTTCACTAACGCTATCAATGGTATGTTTTGTCACAATTTCTGTTCAACTTTATAACAAAGGACGCCATAATTTTCGACTTATCACATTTTATTTGCAGTGTATCAACTTTTTCACGTAACATAGAATTTTTCAAAATTGAAAAATAAGATAGAACATGGGGTAACTAAGCTAGCAAGTTTGTCGATTTGAACTATGTCCAAGTGCTTTGTGTATATCATGACAAAATCATATCTAAAAATACTAATACCTGTCTTTCTATCTAATGATAAACTTATTTTTCATACTTTAAAACCATTACCTCGGCAGTCAACTGAGCGACATAGTTGGCAGACAAGGGCGTTTGTTCAGCTGTTTTGAGGATTACGGCATTCCCCATTGAGAGTGCTGGGCCCCATTTCCACGCTTGCATCAGCAATGGAAAGTTCCACTAGAAGAATTAGATTAATCTTAACGGTCTGTTCCATTTCATTGAAAAAAAAATTGATAGAAATTTTGACTGAATACTTATAATATAGAAGTATTAATCTTTTAAAGACATCTTTTGCTTAATAATTTTGTGATGAAAAAATAGTAATAAATGTGTGGACTGCTTATCATTACATTGTATATGCGATCGAAACAAAATTTCCATAAGTTATCTTTAAGCCAAATCCTTAAGGAGATTTGAATATCCTGAGAGAGAACACTTCATACTTCCCCATAATTGCGCAAAATTCTATATAATTATATATTCAACTAATTGAACTTTTTATTCCTATTAAAACAACTATGAAAATGTATATGTGAAACTTCGCGTTTGGTAGTGAGAAAATTGATGAGAATAAAGTATAGCGGAATTTCATGGTTTTTATTATAGGTTAACTATTTTTTTATAGTTTTAAATTAAATTGGTATTATTGAAAGTTCCTTTTGATACTTCATATCAACAAAACAAAAACCATCAAAATGCGTTGAAAATTCTCTAATAATTCTATATAGCAACTGAAATATTTTCAAACTCCGATTAAGATTACAAAGCTATAGATCCACGTACCGGAATAATCTGTCCACAAACTCCCACAGGTTCATGTCTGGTGTAGCATAAGAAGTCCCCGTCTGAAATGAGGAGATTGAAATTAACTTTTCAGAGACATCTTAATGGGTTTTTGGTTGTTCGTTTTTCAAAATATGGATGAATTTATGAATGATTATATTTGTTTATTTTTTGCTGTTTTTGGCGTCAACTCAGTTTTTTGCTCGACATGCTCTCATTGGGTTTACAAAAGATGAGTGGTTTGACTGGAAGAATGAAGGATAAGGCTTACGTATGTCCTCGAGATCTCAATTTAGCGCCACCTTTGGATTATAGTCCATCATCAGTTTTCCTCACAAAACTTAAAATCCCAGACATAAGGACGCTGCTACAGAGCCGTCGTCTTCGTTGGTATGGTCACGTGAGACGTTCGTCCATGTTTATCAAAGACGTGCTCGAACTCTGCCTGGAGGTCGTTCCCGTGGAAGACCAGCAAAAACTTGGTTGAGTTGTGTTGAAAAGGATATGGAATCCTATGGCCTGGAAAATCTGGATCCACTCAATAGAGCTGAGTGGAGAAAGTATATTAGCCGACTGCTGTATACCCCAGCTAGTGGGACGCCTACAGCAGTATAATCTAATATGGATATTATTATTTTATGTTTCAAGAAATGTATTACAAATTCCATATAATCGACGTAATAATTTTTAATGTTTAAAGTTCAATTATCAAAATAATGATTATTTTCAAAGTTTATTGAATCTCATGGAACTTTTAGTCAAACTCACATTGTGAGTTGATGAAAATAACATCATGATGAGAATTCCATTTACGAAAAACCTCGTCAAAATTAATAAACTTTGAGACAGTCTTTCTTATGCTTAATAATTATTTTGAGCTTTAAGAAAATAGAGCTTGATTCTTATCGAGGCATAATTGAAAACTGTGACAAAAAGACGAATGAAGATAAGATATTTTGAAAACTAGATGAGCTTAAATGTTAATGTTTTATGTATATGTTTTATATTGATGTTTTATGTAGTCTTATAGAAAATTTTAACTAATTTTACATAAATTTAAAATAAAACAGTTTATTTCATCTTAAATTTTACAGAATATTTGTATTAAATTTTGCATATTTCATTGCGAATTTTTATTTTTAAAACTAATAAATATCTGCCGTTTTTATGCTTAATTAATTATCTTTGTCGTTAAGAACACATGCCAAGCCAAAAATCAGCGATGCCAGTATATCAGTTTGTCAATACCTGGCACTGGAGTCTACTATTATCCAGATCATAAAAAACAGTCTATAACTACTGGCGCCAAATTGGATACAATGAAACGATACACCACATAATCATAGATTTAAAAATCGTTTAAAATAACCAATGGGGATTGTTTTCCCGTGGTTTTTTCCTGCATATCCTGCATAATACCTGAGCAAAAAAAAATTTAATATTTATGTGACAATTGTGAAGAATATATATGTGAAAATTAATTGCAAGTTATTCTAGTGAGATGGAATTTGATTTTAAATTAAAAACTTGAAATGATGTTACAATTTAACATTGTGAGATTGACGTATTGATTTGTTTCAAAATGAGTGCGATATATAATTTGACAATTTTCCTTTTTGAAAGGCCATCAACTTAAAATGTTCTACCCAAATATTAAAAACTATAATCTTTGCATAATGAAATATAATTATTTAACGGTCACATTGATGTATTTAAACATTTCATTCATATTATTAAAACTTTAAATATGTGTTTGATTTTATAATAAAACTTCAAACTCAAAAATTTTTTTTCAGCCAAAATCTCTAATCAAAAGTAAATTTCGCCTAATATTTTAGCACTCAATTTTCGGTGAACTGTATGATATAAAAGTTAGCGACAGAATAAATAGGCACCAGCTGCAATCTCAAGCCATCCATTAGTCAGAAACGCATGGGTCTTTAACCCCTAAAATAATTACGCAATAGCAGCTCTAGCTTCAAAGTAAGGACAACAAACACAAAGTATTTATTAAATGACACGAAGCTTTTCGTGAGGCTAGCTTACATTATCAAGTGTTTGTTGTTCTTAGTTTGAGATTCAGGCTATTGTACTTCAGCTCTAGCATCACTTTGATTAAAGTCTTCAGTGTTCTTTATAGACCGTCTCCAAAATTTAATGTTTGTCTGATTTTTGGTCTAGATCTTTCTTTCTTTTTTGATTTCATACTGCGGCTGTTCGGTCCAATAACTAGTTTACTAAAATAACTGATATACAGGTGTTATGAAATTGCTGGACCAAATTTATTGATTATACACACATTTTCGATAGATATTATTTTTTATTTTTTTTGAGACTAATGATTTTTGAGATCAATTACTTTCTCACTAGTCTTTTATTATGATCCATAGTTTTTATATCAATTTATTTCTCCAACAACTTCATTTCAACATTAAAAGATCATGGGAATTTTGGTAATTTACCTGATAGTTTTGATGCTAAGATTCAGATCAATATTATAAGACGCAGTGTAGGGTTTTCCGTTGTCCAAAGTTTCCAACGACTGATTAAATAAAAAACTTATCATCTGATAAAATCCACTTGTTTTTCAATATTGAGATGAATTAAATAAATTTCCACACTTAATACAAAAAATCATTTTAAAACTGGAATAGTAGTATCAATAATCTAGATCTCCCGTTATTGATCCTAGTTGTTGGACATTTACAGCTCTATAATTTACTATTAATAACATAATGTATATTATATAACAGAAAAATATCTTTTCAATATGCATTATATAATTGCTTTTTATTCTATTTAACTCGAAAGTTTTGAAAAATTTTATTATACTTATTTTAACAAGGTTTTCAGAAGCCTTCAAAACAACGCTGATAGCTGTAATTGTTTGAGGTTTATAATGAAGTTATACTTATGGAAAATAACCAGCTTTTCAGTGACCCAATTAATTTAGTTTAAATTCTTCATAAGACTTTCGAGCAGAATTTTAAGTGTTCAAATAAAAATATTTTCAAGCATAAGCATCTTGACTTTTTAACTATAGAAAATTTAATGAAGAGAAAAAATGTAGTTTTCTGTAATGATAAAATAATTTCAAAGCAATTCTTGGATCTAACTTTGTACCTAATTTAATTGCTAGCAGTAAAAAATATTTACCATACTGATAAATGATTGTAAAACCATTTGAAAGTTATTAAACTTTGAACTCCAGATAGTTGGCATACTGAAATTTTTTGAATGTATAGACCGTGTAGTAAAATCTATCAAAAATTACTTGAAAATTTTGGTTAAAGAAAAGCTTTGTGTCTCAATAAAATATTTTGTGTTCCTAAATATATTCGTTTGATTGTGGCTAGTGTAAAATCATTATCAGAAATCTGTTGAGAAGAAATAAGAAGCTTATCCATTTATAACAAAATCATCCCCTATTAATGATTTTTTATAAATCAAAAAGCTCAATAAGCTTTTGGACACCTTTGTGTTAGATTCAACTACTTCATTCGTAGACTTACAGGTTGATTCAAAATAGTGCTGATTATATATTAACATAAACATGCACAGCGTTTGCCTGTTAAGGTAAATAATTCAATTGATATTCAAAACTTTAATAAAAGCAATAAAAAATGTCGAAAAAAAATTTTTAAAACAATCATAAACTTAATAGTTAAAAAATGAGCTAAGTACTAAACTAAATATTAATCTTCAACTCACACTCAAATGGGCCCTGTCTCTCTCCATCAAATCCGCCAGTTTGTACAGCAAGACACCTCTGTCGGTAGCGTTCATTTTGTTCCATGGTGATCCAAGCTTGAGGGCATCCTTGGCGGCTTTCACGGCTCTATCAACATCTAACTTTAATTTTGAAAGTTATAATAGCATTGAAGCTATACTTGATTCAATACATTCTTTTAAAGACATGATTTTTGAAACTTAAATTCCGTGTTTTAACTTCAAACTTATGAATTTTTTCAAACACGCTCATTCAAAAATTGAGCTATAGTTTTTGATAAGTTCATTCTTGCCATAACTTAACTATAGTTTTCTATCATTTCGTCTGAGCTTGTCAACAACTATAGCTTAGTTTTTTGATTGAACGTGTTTTTTTGAAAAATTTATCATAAAATTTAGTTTTAAAATGTGTTTTTCACAATCTTGCAAGTTAGTACTTAAATTCAAAAATTCAACCTACACTTAAACATAAGATGCAATAAAAATTATAAACATAACAAAACCTTATCTCCCTCAGAAACTTCACATATTTTGCTTTCATCACATGGGTTAATAGTGGTGAAGGTACGTCCACTCAAGGAATCCACCCATTCATTATTGTGAAAAATCTGATAGTGTTCAACAAGGCTTTCAACAACGCTTTAAAGTTTATTTTTTTGATAAAGTTAGATTGAAAACCCTGGTTTGCTACATTATATTAAGAAAGCAAAAATAATTTATAGTCTTAATGCTTTTTTTACTTTGGTATATTTTATTTCAGGATTGGGGTTTGGTTTGGAAGCTTTAGAAAAACAACGGATAGAACTTAATGCAGCCACACGCCTAAACGAAGAAAAAAAAGACATATTTGCAAAGTGAGCTTTCAAGAAATTTCTTGTTATATATATAGGCACTTTCATGTGTATTTATGTGCATATGTATGTAGCCTACTTATAACTTTTCATAGCAAACCAGTCTAAGCTGTGTAATCGCAACATGATTAAAACACATACGACAAACTCACAAAAATGTATTTGATTCGTTGACGATTGATCATAAATCATATATAACCTATATATATATATATATATATATATATAAGATTTCGTTTTTGAATGAAGAAAAAATATTAAACTTCAAGAATACGATTCATTTTGAGACAAATTTTATGATGCAAATATTAGATTGAGTGTGTGAATAAACGTAATATAGCATCATCCAGCTAAATAGGATTTATTTCTATAATAATTCAATTTCACATGCTCTAGCT
The DNA here is from genome assembly GCA_964035795.1 of Pterobdella sp. o SKG-2022. Classification (NCBI taxonomy): domain Eukaryota; kingdom Metazoa; phylum Annelida; class Clitellata; order Hirudinida; family Piscicolidae; genus Pterobdella; species Pterobdella occidentalis. The sequence goes on along the minus strand of OZ038320.1, from coordinate 26,675,157 downwards.
ATAAACGCACAGTAGATCAGTTTTCCTTGGAGATTCTTTTTCAAATGTGCATTCAAGATGCGAAGAGGAAATACTGCAGAGATGACATTAAATTATTGTTAATTGTACCGTTTTTCATTATCATACGCTGTGAGATTTCTTTTATAATTAAATATTGTTTTACCTCGTTACAATACAAATTTTTTGAAACATTCATATTTAATTTAAGAAACTTGTAAAAAACTATGATATCAGAATATATTAAGACAATTTGATATATAAAAGAGCGTATAGTGACAGATGCACTGTCTATAAAATTAATAGTACAGAAATAAGGAATACCGATTTTTCAAAAATAACCGAAACAAAACGATATCATGAATAAAATAAAATCACAAAAACCACACCATAAAACATATTCTGAATTCTAAAAAAACCTCATCTGACACCGACCACACCTATCCAAGACTTCACGTACATGAAATACATCAAAAAATTATTTATTACCGCATAGACTAACACACCAGAAAGTAAATAAACAGTATGAAATCAAATGCATTTAAAAACTTCAAACCAAAAATAACCTTGTAGATTTCGTGGTCACTTTCTTATTTAAAAAATCGGTTTCTAATGAATTGTTACAACGCCATATCTCCCGAAAACAAACGAAAGGATAGAAAGACGGACTAAGACATTGAAAATCTGCGTAAAACATAATGCAAAATTTTTTTCAAATGGCTACAGATTCTGATATTTTGGTTATTTATAACTTCATGAGCACTAGAAGCCTATCAGTGAAAGATCAATTAAAAGCTATGCAACTTTAAAATAGTATCGACCTGATAGACTTCATCAAATGCTGAAGGAACTCACAATCACAAAAAAACCAACTGAAAACTCCCAAAAAAATTTGATTAAGTATGGTTAAGAATTGATAAGCTGACATCATCATTTAAACCACCCTACCAAGGTTCTTTGAAATAGAAGAAATGGGGAAATTCAAACTTTGGTGAAAATTCTTATTTGAAAAGCATTATATAGTATTTACGAAAAAACTCAAACTAACAAAACTTCCTCCAATAGGTCTAACTAAGAAGCGAAAAGCTTAATGATGGTGAACTTACGGGTCATGAGACAGTGTGCTAAATTAGTGGCACCTATTACGAAGCTTTTCGTAATTAATGACAAGTACGCATAATGTGCTCAAGAATGTAGGAACATAGTAAGGTAAACAAAAAAAAAATTTATTTAAAAAAACACGAAGCTTTTCGTAAGACTAGCTTACATTAGCACTTGATAATGTAAGTTAGTCTTACGAAAAGCTTCGTGTCTTCGTTTTAATAAATACTTTGTGTTTTTTTACCTTACTATTTGATTCACGATATTATAATTTATCAAAATGTAGGAACAATTCTACCTGTTAAGTTAGTATTTTTGTATAACACGAAATTACTTATATGTTATAGTGAAAGGTGTTTTTAATATCGGATGAATTTATTTTTACATAAAATAGGTTAACGTCTCTGGTTAATGAATCTCATGATAAGCAATTATGTTTGAAATAAAAGCCAATAGTATGGTTTGATATTTTTTAAAAATTAAATTTTTATTAATCAGTTTTAAATTTTTCCAATAAAAGTGAAATTTTCTTAGATCAATGAGTGGCTTTTTTGATCAAAATATATTAGCGAAATATTTTAGCAAAGAGATATATTGAAAATATGACGCATATCTGAATAAGTGATAAATACCTAATTGGAATTAATTAAAAGAAAAATTTTCGATATAATGTATGAAGTTTCATTTAAAATATTTTAGAATATAAACATCGTAGAAACCTATTACTGCTTATTTGATGAACTTTCCATAATATTGCATTAATGTTATCTTGGTTGTAAGGGGCTTGAGAAAAATATGTAGCGACTTTTTGTCCATGTCACCTTAAATATGAACAAAAATAAATTTTAAATTTCAGCTTAATTTTTGATTTTTGAATATAAGAAAAATTTTGATAATCATAAATAAAGAATTTATTCTAAATTTCGAGGGTCTGCTGTATTATGGTCGGAATATACACTTTCATTAACTACCTGAGAATAATATCGAAAATATATCAAAAAACTCCATCCCAATAAAAAATTAACAATTTTTTTTGTGTTTTCACAATTCCCATATAATTTCAAATTATGGTACAAAAACCATTTGACTGAGCTTCAATCAAACAAAATTAGATTATGAAGATCTTAAAATTGTTTTATTTAATGAATATAATTTCACAAGACAAACTCAGAATAATAAAAAGATTGCAAATATATTAATATAGATATTCACAATTATATCAGATTTGAATTATTTTCCAAAAATAACCAAACTAAAATTTATGATATAATAATATTCTGTAAATTGTTTTGAAATCATTGTATTTGATTCAATAAAGCGCATTAGTAAAATAATTATTTTGATATTTACTTTTATTTTTAAAAACAATACGTAAAAAACTTCCAATGAATGCTTCTTTTTATAATACTTTAATCAGAATAATTATTTTTTTGAAAACATCAATTTTTTAAATATTTGTTATGCCTTTTTGGGAAATTTTGTTGTTAGGTATAGATTCAGCTTTTATTTACAAATTTTACTATGAATATAAACAAAAAAATTCTTTTGCGGATCTTCTCGAAGTACTTCAAATTACAAACTTAATTTTATTTTGATAATCAATCAAAAAAACATTTTATCACTATGAAATTTCACATCACTAGTACTCTCAAGATTTTACTTCATTAAACATAAATTATGTTAACATATCTCACATATTTTTAATTTTTATTGAATTTACAGAAAACAAAAACATTTGAAGTTGGTGAGGAATTGATACAAAATCTTGCTAAAAGCAATAACAGAAGCTTGCCTTATGCTGGTGTTACAGGAATCACTAAAGCTTTAAAAGAACCCTTAAATATTAAAAATTCTACTGCTTTGATTCATCATACAGATGTTTTACAACATAGATCCATCAGATTCAGTAGTGGATGGTCAGTTTTGTTCTTTTTTGAAGCTTTGTTGAATTATTACTGAAGATAAATGGTAGTTTCAGTATATTTCAATTCATGTAAATTTTCAAAATTCCATACAGGCAAGACATAACTACTAATATTGGATCAACACTAAATTCTTGTAATTTTGGAATTGTGTCTTCTAAATTGTCAGATAAAATTTTAAAAGTTAGTGAACCTCTAAAATCACCATACCTTCTCAACAATTTACCCATTTTCAAACAAATCTTTGAACCATGTGAGCATGATCTTTTATCTAGAAGTCTTGATGTATTATCTGGAAATATAATTAAAGGACATAGTTTTACTGAAAAAATACTTGAAGAGAATGTTCCAATTTTAGCTATTGGCACTATATCTATTGACAAGACTTTTAATAATCTTCTTCTTACTCCACCTGAAAATTACCCATTTGTACTTACTACACTTTCGAAGAATGACTTAATTCACACTATACGAAATGAAGCAAAAATCATAAAATACTTTTACTATGGCTTCAGTATTATCGGCGTAGTGGCTTCCTGCTATTTTTTATATCGTTTTTTCAAGCGTAAGCAATACTCTGACATTAACATACAAATCACTCAGCCGCCAAATTCGCAATGCTCTAGTGGTATTGACAGTTGTGTTGTATGTCTTTCCAATTCTCGAAAAATATTGACCCTCCCTTGTAGGCATTTTGCTACGTGTAAACAATGTTTCTCTTTGCTACCTTCTCCAAAAAAGTGCCCTGCTTGTCGAAATGAGATCAGAAGTTTCTATGATGTCTATGTTCCTTGATATTTATTTCTATTGCATTCTTTTGTTTAATATTCATATATTTTATACCTGTAGACTTTCCGTCAATGTATTGTATGTTTGAATACAATATGCAAAACATCTATGCTAAAAGATTTTATCGAAATAAAAAATCAAGATATTGCTTGTATAAACGTCAATAGTTAAAAAATATATAGAATTTGTATAAGCAGAAAAATAGGTTTGTTAGCAAATGTACGAAGCTTTTTGAATGAGTATTTATATTATTAATTACTACGAAAGAATTGGGTTTCCTAAATATTATAAAAAAAAAATTTTTTTTGAAACAGAACAATTTATGAATACATATGCTGGGATTAAATTAATTTTTTTTGAATAAGTTCCAACAAGAATAATATGTATGGTTCAAATAATACCCATGGCAGGTGAGTAATAACGACTAAGACCTCTAACATTTCTCTACAACTAATCCAAAAGCATCTTTGCTTTCCATCCTGATTGCACGTATTGCCTCATTATTTTGACAATATAGCCTATTATTTATTTATTTTCAAACTTTCCATTCTATATAAAGAATATAGTTAAAAATAAAAAGAAAGTTAAGAATTCAAAGAATAAAGTTTTTCCATTCAGATTTATTTTTCACTATTTTTTTAGTTTCAAAAGATCCTCATGACTGTTTAGTGAAAGGTTTGGGCTTTTAGATCTTTTGTCAGTACAGCTGGTAATGTTATTTTTGGTCTTCCTGGAAGAGGTTTAAATATAGACATGTAATAGTTGTCCATAGTTTTTTGTGCTGGAGCCTCTATATTGAGTGTTAGTATATGACCAAGTAGTGTGTACCTGCAATTAGCAATGGTCTGATTTTGACTTAGTTCCAGTTCTCCTGCTCCTTTATATAGTTTCTCAGATTTTATTTTATCTGGTCAGAATATTCATACTACTCGTCTGAGAAGGCGGCAATAAAAAGAATTTAAGGCAGACTCATCAGTTTTTGTCAATGACCAAGTACCACAATTGTATAGCAGAATTAGTGTTATGTGGGCATTGAACAATCTTACTTTTTCTTTAAAGTCAGCTTTTTTTTTCCATAGCTCTCAGAGCTTGTTCATTGCAGCCATGGATAATGCCTTGCGACTTTTTATCTCTTCTTCCATTGCTAATATTGATCCGTTTTTTAAATTTTAACTTATCTAGACTGTTATGTTTCATTGTGATTATTTCTGTTTTATTTTTGTTTACTATGAGATTATATTTTTTCAAGGTATTGCATATTTCTTTCATATCAATTTCCTCTTTTGTCACAATATCAACATCATCAGCGTATATTATTTCTTTTCAACTGTGATGACAATAATGCCTGTTTGCTGATTTTAAAAGCCTTAGTATTTTTTTTCTATCGATTTTTGTTTCTTGGAGAAAGAGAAGGTAACTTCTATAATTTTCAAAGTTTCGAAAAAGGCTCTCTTTTTTGGTTTTTGATGCTAAGCTACGTACATTGAGAGTTGCAAACGCTGTTGTTTTGCCGGTGCTTTTTTTAATTTGAATTCATATTGCTTTATTTATATTTTTTGAGATTTTCCGTTAAGATAAATATCAACCTTTCAGAAAAATGAATTGGATAAAAATTCAGATCGACGGAACCAAACAAAATGTAGATTATAAGGATTTAAAAAAAATTTTCAAAACTAACATAAAAATTAAAAAGCTTGTTTAAAATTGGCTGCTGAAGTGATATGCTAATGTTGTTAACCAAATTAGTAAGTAAAATAGACCACATGGAGATAAATCATAATCATTTTTGTAAATAAAAAACAAGAAAAAAATTATATTATATGTGATTTTTTTCTTTGTATTAAAAACATTTAAAAAATAATTTTAAAAACAAAAATAAATGAAAAACCTAACGAGCAAAACAACCCAAAAAAAAATATCATCAAGTATTCAGCCACTGTCACCTGGTGTTTAAAATGTTTTCTTGTTTCTTTCTAAAAATTCAAGCAACCACAATTTTTTAATAAAGTCTTTGTTGAATAATATTATGAATTTTTCACATGTAAAAAATTGAAAAAATGCGTTAAAAATCAATTTGTGCAGCTTAGCTGTGTGTTCTTAGAATTGTTTTCTACATAAACTTTGTTTTTGGCTGAATATGACGGAGTAAGGATAATTCTTTTTGATGAGCCATATCACTAGATACTGAAGCATCCGATGAAGGTAAGCTGTAAGATTTTTCAATTATGTAAAGAAATAAATAAAGTCTGAAGTGAAAATAATTTTTTTATTAAAAATGATAACATCTTACACACCTCAAGAATTCAAAATTTTTTAAAACCAACTGAAAATGTAAAAATACCTTATAAATATGTTTGTTTATCGGGTGCATATGTGTTGGGAGCATTAGACGCCATGGAGGAGAACTAATGCAATTAGAGTACTTCAGTGTCGGCTGTAACTTAATAATGCAGCCTTTCTGGACGCTGAGGAAGACAAATTGATTGCTTTGTATCACTTTTGTGTTGATTAGTGTACATAATTTGTTTGTTTCGCTGCTTTATTTGGAAGTTTTCATTTTATGTATCAATATTTTTGTTGTTGAATTTCTTGTGGTTTTTTAAACTTTTATTAAGTATTTTTGAGAAAGATTCAAAAATATTCTTGAAAATGTCAAAAAAATACCCTAAGCTTGCATATTCAATCTCTTTGCCGTGAAAGGATTAACAATTCAAAAAGTACTCAAAAGTTTTGACTTTTTTTAAAGAAAAATTAAAATAGATTAAATATTTTAAAAATTTCGTTTATTCAACTTGTATTTTTCAATTATATATTTAAAAATAGATATAAAAACTTACATAAAATATTTTAAAATAATGACAAATTTGATAAAAAAGACTAAGTGTGTGTGGCTTAGTGAAGAAGATGAATATTTAATGCATCTCTAGATTATTCCTATTCTTGCCATCATTTACATACTCATCCGTTTGTGCTCTGTTTTATCTTCCGTATGCTTTTGTGTCTGTACCATTTCTAAAAATTTAATTTTTTTTTGAAAATTTTTACGCGTTTTAGTCTTTTTTAAATGTTTCTCTAAACTTTCAAGTGTGTTTTTGCTTTTAGCATTGGATATTACATGTGGTATCAAAGTCGAGGAAGACTAACAAGAATTTATAGATGGTCGCCATTAAGAGTGTTTCATTATTAAAGTTACTTATCGAAACAGTTAATTTTTGAAATGTAAATACTGAAAGCTTTTTGTGCAAAAACTCTTTTTATTTCCACAAAAATTTTAAAAGCGGCTGAATGAAAGTATTTATTTGTGCAGTAATTACAGACGTACTTCCATCTCAACGAAGGCACAAAAGGACAGTGAATAAGAATCCTTTTGAAATTTTGCAAAGGTCATTTTTTACTGCTTGAGATTTTAAACTTTTAAAATTAACTGAAAGCAAGATTAAGAAATTAAGTGGTATCCTAAGAGGAGTAGAGAAAGACACTTAATGGCCAAGCTAATGTTGTCCCGTGTGGGCTGCTGTTATGGTTTGCTGCTGTTGTTTGTGATGCTCTTGGTTGTTATATTTGATTTTATTAATGCTTTTTCAGTCTTTTTTCAGTTTTTCTCTTTGGTTATTTATTTCTATGTTATGGGGTTTTTTATTTTTTAAAATTCAACATAATTAAGTTATAAGTTATGTCTGTAAAAAACAGCAATTGGATATTCATTGTAAAAAACAAAATGAATGCAAAAAATTTACGCATCTACTTAAAATGCTAAAAAAATTAAGCTTATCATATTTTATTAAAAGATATATACTTAAAAAAAGATAATTCGTAAAAATGAGATTTAAACTAAAAATAAATAAATTCAATTTCCAATTAAAAAACTTGACAATAGATTTAAAACAACATATACACATAGTCTAATATTTCTCAATACCCTCAAACGTACTTCTATCTGAACGCTTGCTTGTACGTATGCCTAAGTACGTATTAGAGCGCTTGTGTAATGACAACATTACGTCTAGTGGATGGTCTAACGTGTAATTTAGAACTCCAACGCTGAGGTGCCGTATGTGGTAGCATTAGCCTTCTGTACAGATGTGGTTTCATTCTATGGTCGTTTGTATAGGTAGATTCACTGTGTTTTTCATGTTTTTGTGGTCCTTTATTTTCTCTAATTGTTTTAATCGTTTTTGAGGCATTCTAATTATGTTATTAAAAATTTGCGTATATAAGATGAACGAAAAACTTTTGAAATTGCAGTGTTTAATCTTTAATATTTTTTTACGGGAAACAACTGTGTAAGTTGTGATGAGTTGGATGTTAGTTGTTTTGAAGTTCTATCAAAGAGTGTTGGCTTCAAACAGTTATTAATTAACTTCTCATTTCATTTTTTTGTGACCTTTAGTGTCCTTCAGTCACGTGTTTATTTCAACGGCCAATCAAAACACTCTTCGGGCAAAAAGCTCTCTCTAATTGGTTGATGACATTTGACCTTTCACTGTTTGATTGAAGGCTGTTTTGTTTTAATGAGTGGAATATTGCTTAAAAACGTGTGTTGAAAATAATGTTTCACATAACTTGTTGATATTATCTTTTACGATTTTAGAACATCATTAATCCTTCGTCTGAAGAATCATTAATTTTTTATCTCACTTGTTTTCAAAACTTTTCAAAGTTTATAAAATATTCAAACAGATATTTTTCTTTCAAAAACTTTAGTTTTTTCACTTTTTTACACATTTGAAATAAAATATATCTACTAAAACATTAGTTGTGTTTTATAAAATATTTTTAACGCGGTTTTAAGTTTTTACAATGATAAGCGAAAAATCCTGGAATAAAGATAAATTGTAAACATGTAATTCTAGTGTCAAGCCTGCTTTTAAAAGGGTTTGCATCACTGAAACTAAGGCATATTACGTAATTTTCAATATACTCTACATGTTTTTGAGCGGCTTAGAATTTCAAATTGTTTTAGTTGATAATCCACTTTTTAAGTTTATTTGCAACATTTAAGTGGTGGAAAAAATGTTTTTTTTACATAAAATTTATCAAAATACTGTCAATCGACTTTACATAGTAAAACTCTAATTAATTTCCCTTTTTTGACATAATTTACAGCACTAAAAAAAATAATGAAAAATATAAATGTCTAAGTTTTGTACATACGATTCCATATACCAATAAGCTAAACAGTATGGAAAATGCATTCAGAATGGCATTAAATACTTGCATATTGGAGCTTATAATCTTGTTTCAAAATATCATCTTTCAGCGCTCAAATTCTTAAGCCGGTGTTTACATTTACAACATAAATATTTGTTCTTTTTTGAAATTTCAACAATATCAGTGTTGGAATTTGATGTTGTAAAAACAATTTCGTAAAGCCATTAAAATTTTACACGTCAATTCATAAATTTTGAGATCTTCATAAGTGTTACAATTTTTTCACCATGAATGGAAATTCCTATTGAATTGGTACGTTGTAAAACAAAAACGTCTTTCATATTCTTGTGTAGATGCTGACAGTTTTATTTGTGTGGGGCATGTGTTGTTGAACATTTGAATTAAAAAGCCCATTCAAATATCGAAGCAATTTTCAATCTTATTTTAATATAATCTCTATAAAATCACTTTTCACATACTCCTTTTCGATACGGCAGCAATTCTGTTGTTTCATATTGGTCTGAATTACAGTTTAACCGCAAAATTTAATCAAAAATCGGATGAATATGATTGTAAGAGTTGTCAATGTTGTGGCTGAACGACAAAAGAGTCTTCTTCAAAAAATGATTAGTGGGACTTTTGCTGTACAAGTTGTTATTATTAGTGCTAGCAAATATAGCGTTTTTTTTATGGATTTCTGGTTGCAGAATGCCGTACTTGGTATCATTGTCGTTGTTGCTTTTGTGATTATTATTCAAATCATTTTTGTTGTTTTCTTCTTTTTTGTCTTCGTTTATACTTTTCATTGTGGTTCCAATTTCATTAGAATCATTATTATTTCCATTATTTATTTCTTTATTATTATGCGTGTTGTTTACGCGGTTATCAACTTGTTGGTAAAGCTGGGTATTGTTGTAATCTACCTGAGAAAAAATTAAAATTGGAATTATTAACCTGTAGTTTAATATCATTGTAAAAGAAATATTACGCTGATTCAACCATCAACACACTAGTTTATTTAAATCACATACTCCACTATGAAGTCACGTATTAAACCAACATTCACTTTTACTTAAACAAAGAAAATGATTAGTAAAATATAACATTAAAAACTAAAAAAAAAGATATGATTGATATAAACTATATTATATAACATAAAAATAAACAAAACAGTATACAATAAACACAGATATAACACAAAAGCACACAACACCCTACCAAGCCAAACAAAATACCTTCCAGTTGGAGGCAGGGTGGGGCTGCACTTCAATAGTGGACAGCAAAGGGGTGGGTGAAGAGTGGCAAACTGGGCTTGATGCCACCATCGGAACTCCCTGTACACATCGGTTAATACTTCAAGATTATGTGTTTCAGGCTTTTTATTCTACACAGAGTAGCGCTCTGTAAAACCTATCAATTGCGTTACATAAACCCCAGTTAAAGACTGGATTATTTAGATGCCTAGTATAAGGTCGTTTCAACTGCTGGACGGATCGATACAGTTGGATTTTTTCCGTTAAGCAATCAGATTTTTTTTAATCATTTATGCGTTGCTTAATTAAGGTCATTATTTCATACGGTGATCTGTAAGTTATTAGTTCTAACTTGGTTGCTAATATGAGTTCATCATACGGAAAGCTTTATGTTCTGTTAACAGAACTGTTTGCGTTGAATTATATAAGGTATTTTTTTAGTTCTTATTAAGTTATTTATATAAGAAATATCAAACGGGAAGAAATTGAATGGAATGTTTTTAAAATGTTCTGTCACAGCTAGTGATTAAATAGACGTGCTCTGATGGTTCTAACTCAAGCTTTTGACCATCTCTTATTGAGTAGATAGTATATAAAACTTTAAAAAAATTAAACTGGCACCTTAATTAAATCTGTCTCAATTGTTCAAATGTATGTATGTGTGTGCGTGAACAACATAATGTTACACGCCCATAAGCGTGTTCTAGTGTCTACTATATGCAGGCGAGCGTGAATGATGGGTGAATGAGAAAGATGCAGTGGCAATTGATTCTAGAGCTTTATATGAGATATATAATTCATATAAACCATAGAAGAAAACCATTGTTTGAATTTTATTCTTAAACATTATCTGAGAAGCATTTAAAAGAATGTGGGACGATGATTTAAACTAGAACGTTTTGTACATAGTTTAACATAAAGTTTGAATTAAGTATATTTAAAAAATTTTTGCTTATGTTTTTTCAATCTATGTATGTATATATAGTAAGATAAATATAACATAAAAGACCAAAATGAAGAGACACTAGCGAGAGTGGTTAAAAGACAAAGCTTAATCTAGCAACATTAATCAGCTTTGTGTGGTTGAAAGGTTGCTTTGAAAGAATTAAATAAGTTCACATGAATCAAAGTTTTTTAAAATCTATGAAGAGTATAAACTTAGAAAAAATATCATAAAAATTATTATTTTTGATTAATGAGTTTTTCTATAAAATAAATAAAAAAACTAAAAACATAGCGATTGATAGACCATAGAAATAAATGCTGAGGGTGGTTGATTGATAGATAGGTGTGTGGAAACTGGTTGTTAAGGAGGTTTTGTTGATGCGAAAGTAAGTGACAACAAGGTTACGCGGCAACCGTTGCATTTGCACTAAGCTGTTGCTTCATATGCCGTTCGTATCATGAAGAACAATAAAAATAAAATAATAATGAAAATAATAACAATAAGAATAATAATGAAAAATTTGAATTATTATTTTTAGCTTTTTGAGGTCGTGAAAAAATCAATACGAATTTATAAAATATTTAAAATTCCAATTTAAAAGTTTTAGTTAATTTTATATAATTTCTAACAAGTAAAACAAATCATTCGAACGCCTGAGAAGTCAAAGAGGACAAAAGATGTATTGAGACATAACCAAACTACTGGCCAGCTGAAAAATGACATTTTTATCACAATTTTCAAGGAATTCTGTATTTCAGGATTTGATCCGATTTGTATGTCTGAAGCATTACTTTGAAGACTACAGTTTTTGATATCCTATTTTTAAATTGATCTTAAACTTCTTGGAAGCGAAATAGTACAAAAATGCATTGAGATACTAACTATAATATTATCATTTTTCCAAATTTAACTTATTTTCAAATTTACATTGATTTTTAAAAATTTAAATTAACTATTTTTAAATTCAAATTAACTTACTTTAAAATTTAAATTAACTTTTTTAAATTTATTTTTCTAATTAACATTGTAATGCGAATTTTATCGATATTTTTCTACCCAGTAGTATCATCAAAAAATATACACTAGATGATACAAGTGGCAAAATAGGTACTCTTAAAAGCTGATAATAAACAAAAGAATAGCATTCATACTATATTATTATCAAAATATTTTTTTAATTGTTTAATACAGCCCAAAATCTCCAGTAAATATTAACCTATTTGATAGTATTGATAAGCTAGAATCAATTGTAGATAGATTGAATGTATCACCCCTACTATTTGATTGTATCGATGAACTCTATTGAATAACAATAGCACCCATAGCCAGTATTAAATGAATATATAAGAAGCATAACACTTATACTTAAGATCAATTAAACATTATTTGAACTCATACCTACCTTGTTGGTTAGCCACATTTCCACTGGGTCCGATACTCCTTCCTGGTTATGGTGGGGTTAGGAGGGTGTGATTCATTATACATTATGCGATTAGATCATCCTTTTCTTATAATCTTATTTCATGGCTATATAAAGCATCAGTGTAATGAGATATAGACCAGTTTACATTATGGTTTTTTGTATTTAAATTAGTTTTATATTGATTGGTTTTATTAGATTTAGGATTTTTTTATTTGTTCAATCTTAAGCATTCTTTTGGGATTTTTCGGTTTGTTTTTTTTTTGTTTAATTTAGGACATCTTATTTTGAATATTTATATTGCATTGAATATTCCTAAAAAGAATAAAAATTTTGAAAAATAAAAAATTCAGCTTCCGAAATTAGCTTTAAATATCTATTAAAGGCTTTGAAAAGGTGGAGAAGTTTTGAATAGAGAGGAAATGAAGAGTGCTATCAGTAAGATGGAGTTTAAAATACTCAGATTTGAATCTTTGTAGATAAAAAATTCAACTTCTAAAAAGCTTCATTGAGGTTTTTTGAATTTAAAATATTTTATTCAACTACTTTTCTTTGAATAAAGACGTTATTATTTTCATTTATTTGATGAAAAATCTTCAAAAATTGAATGAAATCAAAAGCTCAAAATCTAAAATTTGGAAAAGAAACAAAATACTTCAACTTCTGAAAAATTTTATTGAAGCTTTTTGAATTTAAAATTTTTTAATCAACCTCGCTTTCATAGCTCTTTTGGCGCTATATAAATGAAAATTCTTATTAAGTTATTTTAAATTAATTTTCATAAGAATGTTTGAATCATGAATTTTGAATTACTAATGTTTAAATAAAAAAAAGTACCTTTTCTTGTTGTTGCCTTATTTGTCTGATGAGAAGGCTGCGTTTTTTATCCTTGCATCTCTTGTTTTGGAACCACACCCTGATCACTCTAGGGTTGAGACCTGTCATTTCCACCAGTTGCTCCTTCATCAGGGCATCGGGTCTTGGGTTGGCGGCGTAACAGGTTCTGTATTGTAGTATTGACTTTTAAACTTTAAAAAAAAATTATTTAAAAGGAATTTTGTTCATTTTATTTAATTAATTTCAAGTTTTCGGCCTTTTTTCTATTTTTTATTTGAACAGTGTTTGAAAAGTTTCGTGTTTTATTTTTAAATAAATATAATTATTTTAGTTTCTCAATGTTCACACCTCAAAGTATGCAGTTGCTTTTCATTCAAAACTGTTCGGATGCGTGTCGTTTTGGAGTCACATTTGAGGGAGTTTTGGGAGCTTTTGCTGTTCAAAATCTTCAAATTTTTAAACATAAAATAAATCATTTTCTACTTATTGTTCAATTAGTTACTTGATGAGATCTGCAATCTCTTTGTTGGGAAGGAAGAGTGACATCCCCGTCTTGGAGGTCTGTGATACATGTTGGTCATAAACAAATATATCGCAATACATTCGGTGTGGGTTTCATAGTTATAAACAATGATCGTACAATTTTTAATACATAATATTGTTTTTATTGCTATGAATAATGCTTTAGCAATTTAGTATGTATGTTTTTTATATTCAGGTAACTCGAGTTGATATTCTTAGCATATCTGAAGCTGAGTTTTAATATTGCAACACACAATGAACGATTTGTTATCTTGTTTTTACTAGATTGAACAAATCTTTATGGAATTTTAAAATTTATGAAAACAATTTTTCACAAAATAAAAAAAAACTTCAAATATACCAAACTAAACAAAACCACAAACTTTTTCTCTCGCCACTGATAGATTTGTTATCAAAGGCATCAAAATCACCACTATCTTCATTGTTGTAACTGCTTGTGTCACTAGGCTGGTCTGTATTGTTGGCTGTTATTTCACTCTCGTAATCCATCTTGCAGTAGAGCTTATCGTTGATTGTGCTGTAGAGTTCTCCTTTCGATATCACCCTACTACACACCACACATCTTACGTGAAGGGTATTTGAAAGAAATCAACAGCTATTCGAACAAGACTCTTTTTTAAAGAATTAAACAAAAATAATTTAGGAAAAATTACTTACGATGTATCTAAAAGATAGAAGACTAATTGACCGTATCGAAATATTTTTTGATTTGTTTTATTGATAGAAATGCAGGTTTTCTATGAAAATGATATTGTGAAAACTTTATCAAAAATAACTTATATAAAAACTTATATAATATTCTAATATGTCAATAGAATAATTTAAATAAAGTAGCATCAACGGAGAAACAATACTCTCTCTCCCATCATTATGCAACGATGTTTCGTCTGTCGAATGCAGATGCCATTCAAAATCACACCAGGATTTATATAATACACCACAGCATTTTTGGCATAACAGATTAAGACTATATGATAGAACAAAAAAATTAGAGTTCTTCAAAAGCTTTTGAAGCAAATTTTTTTTCAAATTGAGCGTTAAATGAAGCTCAATAATAAGAAAAAATGGCAAAAATATATAACGAGAATACCTAAAGCAGTCGACGTGGTAGATGTGGTTGGTAGCACTAACAACCATCTCATCATTGTTGAAGCGGCATCCACACAATCCACACTTCACCCTTTGTTTTCTGTGTGTTTGAATCAGACTTGGTAACGTTTTGAATATATAAAAAAACTATTTGAAAATCTCCAGAATGAGAGTTTATTGATAAGTAAAGAAATGTTTTGAAATATTTAATTTTAGTTACCTGTCATAGTCCTTCTTGCAGTACAGTTTTCCTTCTCTCACAAAACAAGTTGTGTTTTTCTCCAAGTTATTGCCACATTCAGTGCAATTCAAGCAGTCTACATGGAACTTCATACCAGGTGCAATGGTCAACAAGTAGTAGTCGTTTATATCTTTGCCGCAGTGCTTACAGCTCGCTGTCTCATTATTGAAGACCGGAGAGTTTGAGTCAGAATTTTTAGTGATTTCGTTCGAAGGGATGCCTGGAACATTTTTTGATGGTTTGTTGCTAGTGTGATCCTGCATAATGTTGTTGGGGTCATCTTTTTGAGATTCTTTTTTATCCATTGTAACCATTTATAAGTTTAAAGGATCCGAATAGTATAACTTCAAGTTTTAAAGTAAGTTTAATATGTTCTAAAATTTTAAAATAATCATTAGATATAATTTATTTTTAAACAAACACTTGTTTAAATATATTTATTTAATCTCTCAAAAACGATTTTCAAAAATTTCCAAAATATATCATGAGTTAAAAATGTTTGAAAACGAAATTTTTTATTTTTTTGGAGTATTTATTCCACTCTACAATCTTTCCCGTTCTCCAGCCAATCAAAGAGCGTTACTGGAAACGCTGCAGCCAATAGTTTTTCACTCCAATTGTGTCCATGTATGTCTATGACAATATAAAGATTATAGCTCCACCTAGTTGAGCTTTAAATTTGATTTGTTTGCAAACAAGAATATACAAGAGAAACAGCTTTTAAAGATTGAGAATTTTATCAACATTTAAATACAAGCATTTACTCAACAAATTTACTCTTTTTCATCTGTTTTTACTACATGAAATCTCTCAATTGATTTTTCACAGTAGTAGAAATTTTTCAACTCATACAAAACGTTTTGAAAATTCTTATTTTCTAAGGCCGTATGCTTCTAGAAAAGTATGAAGAAAAATTGAAGCGAGGAAACAGGCGAAGTACAATTGTGTAGTTTGACGCGTATAAGTTTTATTTATATATATATATTTTAATTGCATCATATGTATAATAATAATTTTTTTTCAATTGAGTTTTTTGATACATTTATTTGAGAAATAAGTTATAGTTTCCGATACTTTTATTCTGTTGGCTCTGTAGAGTTAAATTTCGAAACAAATTCAAAAAGCTAAAACCATTATTTAGACTACTAATTACGATTTATACGTTTCAAAACAAAACTGTGTTAGAAATTATTACATCAGATAAACCTTATCTATCATAACATCTAGAGAGATTTTTCATTTTTCAATAAAATATTGATTTTTCAACTCATTTGTTTTACATATATTATTATATATTCCAACTCTGTATTTAAACTTCGATCACTATTTTTCAAACTTTATTATGAAACGTTCGAGTTGAGGATACAATCTTTATAAGATTGCGACAAAGTGTTGACACCAAATATTCTTCCCATTTTGATTACGCAACGTTACTCAAAGTTCATAAAATTTTAAAATTGCAATTAATTCGTTTAAAGCTGCGTATAATAGTGACCATTAAAATCAATTAAAGGTGTGTACATTAGCATTATTTGGTATGGTGTTGTAATTAAATGACTAGTCTTAGTCACCTAGGTTCTTCTTTCATGTGCGGTCATTAAGGCAATCTGTTGACAACCCACTCTGTCGCAAAAACTAATTACAAGGCCCGTGAACCTTTTGGTTTCTTGCTTTTTCTGTTATATAACTAAAAGCTTTTGGTTTTTATAATTTTGTTCACTAATTAATTTTTTCAAACACATATAAATTTGAAAAAATGTCTTATAAAACTCATATTTATGTGAAAAATTGCGTTTATCAAAAATTATCTTTTTTTATTGACAAAACTAGCTGTATATATAAGTGAAGTGATTTCTGAAGATAGTTGCACTTTTAGAGCCAATAAATCGATAATATATCTGCCTAGAGGACTGACGCATCACACTTCTACACAGTATAACTCCTTCATTTCATGCCACTCAGCTGTTGAACATGGGGTTTTTTTGGTAAAATGTTTCCATCAATATATATAATCGTTATGATTTCAATAAGTATGTTTAAGGAAATATAACTGCATGGACTAATTTGAAATTCTATGCATTTACTATCATTTGAACATTTTTTTCATTAAGATCCAAAACATTTTAACTAAAGATATATGAAAAAAATGCTGAGGCTTCTAGTATTGTCTTCACGCTATGGAACTTTTTTAAGCAGTCCATAATTACTTGAGAAGGTGAGATTGTCTTGCTTCAATGACTACAGTTTTTTCTTCATTGTCTCTTATTTTCGCCGTTCTCTTTTTCAATATTTATCGTTTCTTTCTCGTTTTTCTATGTATATTTGAAAATTTATCGTTGATATTGTTTTAGTTTGGAAACTTAATTATATCAAAACTTAATTATGAATGAAAAAATGGGAAAAACTATAATTTTTAATGAAAAAAATCGTGAATTAAGTATTAATTATGTTTCACAGTCTTTAAGACGATCATCAACTTCTATAAAACTCATCAGAAATTGATTTCTCAATGCCCTTCCATACCATCATTACCAGTCATGTCATGCATTTTTGCTGAAAACCCAAACTAAAAATGTCCTTCTAGTCAAGCCTTTGTGACTTTTGATTCAAACGAAGTTATGAGTGTTATAGAAACTGAGATGACTTTTTGCTTTGTCATCTATGGCTTATGCACAAAAATTGTTTAGCTGGTTTATGGCTTATTTACGAAGTCCATGAGCATAAACACAACTAGCAAAGTTCTTATTGTAAAACCGAAGTTCATTTGAGGCGTTTGCTAATTGGAGCATAAAAAATAATACTAATAAGTAAAGATCTCATGAGTGATTCAGAACTATAATAAAAAATAACGCATTTGAAATTCATTCAGAATTCTACTTGGATGAATAACCAATTTTGTGAGTTTTTTAACGTATTTTTGTAAAATTAATTTTTAATGTGTTTTTAAGTAATAACTTTAAGGAAGGTGTTAAGAGAAAGTGTTGAATTTGAATAAAGAATATATTGGTTAATATTCACAATGGTTGATGAAGATAATAGATTCTTCTTTTTTTTTTTTTATTTTTTTTTCAGTCGCCCCATATTGGGGTTTCGTTAGCTCAACAGATGATTCACATGGCGCTACTCCTTGTGTGTATAATTGTCGGCTCGAACGGGATTGAACCCGGTTACTTTAGATAACTAGTCTCTACCAGCTGAGCTATGCGGGCCGACAAACTTCTACCTTTGAGAAATTCACAAAAAACTAGTCTTATATTCCAAAGGACAAACTGAAACTATTTAAGGATAAACTTTCCCAGGAAAAATATTAAATAAGTTTATTCAAAACCATAATTTTCGATAACTTCATCCTCAACGTGCCATTGTTGTGAGCTGGTCGGAAATTAGGGGTTTTCTTTAAATCAATGTCCATTGTCTAGTATCAATTTGAAATTGGATTTTAATATATTGAAAATAGTAAATAAGGTTTTTTCTTGAAGATGGTTTATGTATGTTAAATAAGTGTTTAATTATATTCATTAAAATATCTCCTTTATAAGTTGAACTTTCTGCAACATGTTTTCTCCATTGATTTTCTTACTTAAATTTTCAGACATCTTTTTTTATCGAAATTTTCAAATACTCAAGATTAATAAATTAATTATATTTTAAAAAAATTTAAAAGAATTTTAACGTAGACAATTTATCAAAAATTAAAAACCAATAACTTTACCGCAGTATAGGAGAAATATCATGATTAGACTATTTACCTAAGGTAAATAAATACAGAAAAACAACAAATTAATTTTAATTCTTTATTGAGAGATACGAAGATTTTCGATATTTGCAAGAAATCGTCCTCGAAGCCTTAAAACGTTTTGTTTATGCCAGTTTTTTCTAAAATATATTGTGTGAAACTTGGCCTGTAGTTTCTTTGATGGTATATTATTTTAAAAGCCACGTAATGGAAGGTTTGGACTGTATATTAAACGCTTCTATAATTGTTCGCTAAACAATCAAAAGATTGTTCTAACGTAATACACCTTCTAAATCAATTCTGTTTTCTATTTGCTCCTATATAGTATAAATTTATTATTATGTATATAAACTTGTAGCTATTGTATTATATATATAAAGAATGAGACTTCGATGAAACTTCATTTTGTGAAATTATTTTTTAATATGAATTATTGCATCAAAAAATTCAGTTTTAATTAATATAGAACTTTAAAATTTTATTTAAATAAATTTTAACTTCAAAAAGAAATTTCCAATAAGATATTATCATCTTTATACTGGAAGTTGAAAAATGGATGAACCCGGTAAAGATACTGAAAAGAGAAAAGCCCAAATAATTATCAATCGGCCTGCATTTAACAATGACGATTTACGAATCTACGCTGGATTTGAAAAAAGACAAATCACCATGAAAGAATGGATTAAACTGAAGGCTAAAGAACTGTTTTCCGTCAACTTTGTGAAGGTTCTTTTCAACTTCTTTCCATTCCTGGAAATGTTTACAACTTACCAGTGCTCCTACTTCTTGAACGACTTCTTGGCTGGCTTGACTGTTGGGATTATGCATATACCGCAAGGTGACGTCGAAGTTTTAGATGTAGTTTTATGGGTTTTAAACATAATAACTGTCTCGTTAAATTTAGTCTTGAAGATTTTAGATATACTAACTCGAAGTCTTCTGTTAGATTTATAGTTTATTCTAATGAAGTATCATCGAAAAAGATTTTTTTTTGAAAAAAGTAATTAAGACATTGAAGAGTTTATATTTTTTATGAGATAAAACTAGTAAAGTCAAAATAATCAAAATACGCCTTAAAAACTAATACTTCTAAACCATGGACTTCTCATATGCACAGGAATGGCTTACGGAATGCTAGCAAACCTACCTCCAGTCTACGGCCTATACACTTCCTTCTTCTCTGTAATCGTTTACTTCTTTTTTGGAAAGTCCCCGCATATATCTATAGGTTAGTGAATGTTTTTGAAAGCATCATTTAACTAACTATTATTATGTTTAGTTAGTTGTTCATAATAGTATGTTTATTAATTAAAAATGGTGTAATATTTCGATGATCCAAATTTTTAACCTAGCTAAAATTAAGATTCAAAAACGTCCCTTTTTTTATTAACTTGTCGTTAATGTCTTAGACACCTTTATAAACAATCCTAAACAGCTTTGTCATATAAAAAACTAAAGGCAGCTTTTTAATAATTAAATGTAATTAAAAATTTAGATTGTATCACAGGTTTTAGTTGAGTTTTAGTTGATTCTTTTAAATATTTCCAAGCAATAATCTAATAAAAAATTCTTGTTCATTTACTCATATTTGAAACGTACCACTATACGCCATGATGAGGTTTTTGATCAAGGCAACTTTGATTAAGCACTACGTTGAAAACTGTCATAATCATTACTCAACTTCACGATCGTTGCAATAAACGAAATTCATTGAAAATTTAAATCTTGTCAAATATTGAAATATGAATTCAAAAGATAAGATAGCTTTTTAAAATGAAGTTTTTAGAATTTATTTAGGTAATACTTGAATTCTTCGTTCTAAAACAATTTTTATTAAATGAATTTGATATATTAATCATTAAGCGAATAAATTTAATGTATTAATGAAATTTTATTTTGAAGCATTTATAAAATGAATTTTGATAAGTAAATTAAACTAATTCCCGAAATATCACTGAAATAAAATGATATACGCAATGCTTATTTTTTAAGTATTGATTTATTGATTAATTATTATAAGATCACGAGGCGAAAGAGTGGTGAATTAAAATATCCATTTATCTCTATAACCAAAAAACTGAAACCATAAAATTTTTCAAAATGATTTTTTTACAACAGGAACGTTTGCTCTAGTGAGTATGATGGTAGGATCAAGCGTTAACAAAGTATGTCAGAATGTTGGTAACCCCTCAAACAGTACACTTAAAGAGCAATGCCATATTGAAGGAGCTATCACTTTATCATTGATGGTGGGAGTTGCTCAAGTGAGATTGGAAACTCTGTGGTTTTGAATTATTATTGAGTTTTATTCTTCTGATAAAAATTGTTGGTGCTACTAGGTTTGCTGAGTTTTTCTCACAATATTTTTGTGCTTTATTTTTATATTCATGATGTTATTGTACATATGAAACAGTTTCATAGTATATTTTCTAAGAGTAAAAATCATAATCTAAAATCGAAAACACACAATTTTGAGTAATTAATCCAAATAAAATAACTCAAAAACTAAAACTTTGAAAAAGCGTTTTTTCAAATATTAAACACAACTAATGAAACAAAATTGCAGTTTCTGATGGCAATTCTATATCTAGGAGCTGTAGCTCAATATATATCAACACCAGTCATCCGCGGATTCACATCAGGATCAGCTATTCTTATCTTCACCAGCCAACTTACATCTTTGTTTGGGTTTTCCTTGGACTCAGATAAAGACTCCGAAATTTGGAATGTGATGAAAATTCATGAATTTTTGTGGAAGCTTTAAAACATTATTTTTGAAACTAATATTGTTAAAAGTAGTTTTTTATAATATTTTTGCAGCTTTACATAGAGTTCTTTGCATCAATCACAAGAACCAACATACTAGCCTTGTTTATATCGATTTTGTGTGTCATTATCTTCTTTCTGGTCAAAATCTTTGTAAACCCCAGAGTTTCTCCCTACCTAAAAACATTGGTTCCAATAGAATTTATTATGGTAAAGCTATAAAATAAATTTAATTATGTTCGATAAATTTGATTAAATTATACCACTTTTTTAAAATAGCTTTTTGAAAAAACATTTTTATATTATTTAGTTAGTGTTGGCTACAGTAGTATCCTACACCTTAAGCTTCCAGTCTACATTCGGTGTCCCCATTGTTGGTTTCATACCGAAAGGGTAAAAACTTTAATATCATCCTAAACTGAACATAATAATTTTTAAATTTGAAAATTCACTTTCAAATACCTTAAATATAATCATTCAGTCTACCAACGCCCCAGCTACCAAACTTAAACTTAAACTTCATACAAGCATTTTTAACGGATTCTTTCGCTTTGGCCATAATCAGCTTTGTCACTGTCTACGCAATGGCCCAAACCTTTGCAATCAAAGAAGGATACCACATAAAAGCCAATTTTGAATTGTTTGCCATCTCAATGAGCAACATTGTCGCATCTTTTTTCACTGCATATGCTTCCTCAGCGTCTGTTTCAAGAAGTTTCGTGCAATACAACTGTGGAGCTAAAACACAAGTGATTGTTATTGTAGCTAAGACAATCATGCTTGCTATGAATGGTTTCGCATGTTTGAAAGCTTTACGCTGCTATATTAATATCCGTCTATAATTGATGATAATACCTATAATAATAAAAAGTTGATTATATTGTATTTCGAAGATCTCATTAATGAAGAATTATAAAAGATAAATAATATAAATTGAATTGATAATAGTTAATTAATTGCAGATCACCAATTTGATCTCTTGTTTGTTAATTCTTAGTGTTTTGATGTTCTTTGCACCCCTTTTCTACCATTTACCAAAAGTTGGTTTTGATATAACATTAAAAATTTAAAAAAAAAAACAAGTTTTGTCATGAACTTATTTGTATATTATAAATCTAAATTTATAATAATTTCAACGAACAAACTAAGCTTACAGAACTTAGATCCTAAACATTTTAAATTTTTATAGCTAGAGAATTATAAAAATTTTGATAGTGTGTGCTAGCTTCGATAGTAGTGGTCAATCTATCTGGAGCATTCAAGCAGTTTGCAGATCTTCGTTTCCATTTCAAGTTTTCCATTCTTGACGGGGTAGTTTATATTTCATAGACTCCATCGATTATATAGAATAATTTTTAAAATTTGTATTCAATGATTTTTTAAAATCCATTTTTTCAAGTAAAAAAATAATTTTTCGTTTCAGGTAGTGTGGATGTTAACGTTTGTTGGGGTGGTGTTTTTAAACGTTGTTTTCGGTTTGCTTATTGGAGTTTTCTTCTCGATTTTCTTTATACTAAAAAGAAACCAAAAGTGAATTTCAAACAATATATTATTTTTTTATCAAACAGTAGCTGAAGTTATTTTGATTTAAAAATATATTTTTAGCCCAAGCCTGCATCGGCTAGCACGCATACCAGAGACAGAATGCTACGGATATGTGAAAAAGTTCAAAAATGTAACAAAGAATTAAATTTTTCAAATTATTTATCAATTAAAACTAATTTCAAAGTTGAGATTCTATTAGAATTATAAATTTCAGCACCAAGAAATTCTTGGAGTTGGAATATATCGCTTGGAATCGTCTCTTAATTTTTCAAACCAAACCAAATTCAAAGAGACTCTTTTAGATGTTGTCAATTCGGCTAGTGAGTTGACCAGCTCGGCAAAAATAATTGGTTTCACAGTGAAAAAAAATTATAAAACATTAGAAGACAAAGTGTTGGAATATAACGTATGTTGATTCAGTTTTATGAAAACATTACCACAAGTTTCAAGCTTTTTAAATATATAATTATTAAAAAATTTTGAAAATTCTTACATAAACTAAAGGATCGTGTGCTGTCTGAAAAACTAAGTCACGTCGTTCTGGATTTTTCTTGTGTTCCATTCATCGATGCAGATGGAATAAGGGCTATTGATGAAGTGAGTTTTAATAAACATTATTATTATACCTAAAAGAATGAATCTACAGTTTCATTTCGCACCAGGTTTCTAAAGCACACAAAGCAATGAATATATCTTTGCATTTGACTGGCTGCAATGGTGAGTAACAAGATTTAACAATTTAGATTTTTATAAAAATTATAATTGGTCTTAATTCATTTAGTTCAAACTCAACATTGAATTTCGAATTTCTTTAAAACGTATTAAAATATGCCTTGTTGTGACAAAAATGACTTTTGAAAAATTCGCAAAAAAACATGAAAGCTTGATAAAACCTTCAACTTTCAGACTCACTGCTGGAAACGTTGAAGAATTTGATTAAGAACCAGGAGCTGGCAGAGATCGGCATGTACCCTACAGTTCACGATGCTGTGGTGACTATACAAAACAGTTTGTCTATTTCTTCATGAAACTATCTTAAACTTTTGCTTATGTGATGAAATGTACTGAATAGAAAAATTTATTCGAACGTTATAGTTTTTTTTTGATTAGATATACTAAACTCTTGTATTAAGTTATTGCGATAAATGCCTGCATAAAACAAACATTTTGCAAGCTTTTAGTGGTTACACTTTTGAAGAAAATCTTTTTTAGCAAAGTTTAACGATCAAAAAAGAATCTGAAACATTTCAATTTTTGGATGATTTAAAATTTAGAACCATTTAATTGAATAAGACCTGGTTTTCAATCGTTGTTAAACAGGCGATAGGTGAACATTTTTTGGCATCGAATTTATTGGAAAATTTCACAGAAGTTA
Source organism: Pterobdella sp. o SKG-2022 (assembly GCA_964035795.1). Classification (NCBI taxonomy): domain Eukaryota; kingdom Metazoa; phylum Annelida; class Clitellata; order Hirudinida; family Piscicolidae; genus Pterobdella; species Pterobdella occidentalis. The sequence goes on along the minus strand of OZ038320.1, from coordinate 26,650,446 downwards.
TATCATATGAGAGTAATTTACCGATCGATCAAGAAAATCAACGCGTAAAATAAATTTGAACATTCTATCAAAAATGTCATTGAATACATACTTAGATGTGAAACCAATAAAACCTTCAAATCAAAACTAAATTGAGATTTAAAGTAAAGGAAAAAAATTTGAGTTCTAAGTATTTTATGAATGTTTTTCCAAGTATCTTTTTCTAGCTGTTTCAATGAATAAAGCTTTTTTCTCCTGAAATGACAAATGACGATCACGAGAATTTTTCTCGAAAACCTGATGTGAGTAAGGGATATGCATTACTTTAATTCCCTATCGAAGTAGCCTATGAAATACAATATGTTGGTTAAAACTCAAGAAATTTTATGAACAATCTCTATATTATATTTCAGTCTAGATAAGTATGATTTGCAAAGCCTAGTAAACTATTTAATATGAGACACTGTTATCAAATTAATAAAACATTTGATGAGTGATATAAGCTGAAAATGGTCCTACATCAAGTTCACAAAAAACTCATGACATTTGAAAAATTTTAAAACAGCGTTTTTTCTTGAATAATTTAATCAACAGATATATTTATATATTTGTTATAAATATTTATATAGCGCACTTTTAACAGTAATTGAACTGTGTCAAAGGCACTAATGTTATATATATGTTAACACATGTAAAAAAATACATAAAAACTCTCAAACGCCCTACATATAAAAAAACCTCAAAGCTGAAACAATAACAACTTCACTAACAGGTTTGTGAGCAGAAGGTTTAGGATGTATAGATGCATTGGATGACTTGAGAATCGTCGATATATCAGCAACATTTGAAGGATCTTTAATGTCATTAAATTAATACATGATTTTTAAAAAAGTAGAAAAACATGTATTGGAAAATATTGAACGCGTGAAAAGCAGTGACACACAAAAAAACAACATTATACATATTATTGATATTTTTATTATTGGAATTATATAGCGCGAAATTTTAAAATAACTTGCTTCAGAAGCCTCTATAAAAAATATTAAGTTATTGGAATAACAAAAAGGAAACATCTATATGCATTTAATTACTGCTAACAAAATCTTTCTCATGAAAAGAATTTAATGTTCAGTGATTTAGTATTAGTTCAGATTGATACAAAATCATGAATGTAATGATGCTTTGATAACTTGCCTAGCACGATAAAAAATTTATTCATTGTTCTAATATAATAATCAACGTACTAACAACAATTAGATTTTAGTATTAAAAAGGTAAAAATCTTTTTGTAAGACTAACTAAATACCAAATATTCATAATGTACATCCTGTTAACAATAACACTAAAAATTAATGAACTTATCAATATCATTATGTTTATTCCAGGCTTTCATGTGCTAAAAAACAATTGTAATAACAGTATTAGATTCACTTTGATATATGATACAAAAAAACATTGATTATGATGTGGAAAAAATCCAAGAATGAGTTTATGTGATCATATTCCCAGCCCTTGGTAAAAGAAAACGGGCTATAAAAAGAATTTGATTGATTGGTTGATATTCATACCTAAGTTAGTTCCACTTCCTTCGTCGTTTGAGCCCCTCCCGTTATTCCCTTCGAAATAATATAAAAAATTTGAACAATATACATAGTGCAAAATTGTATAGATATTAATGTTAGTCACATTTTATTTAGTTGAATGAATTTATATTATTATAATTTATATAGCGCGCAATGTACGAACAGAATTTGTTTCAATAGCTAATAGATAGATACAATGACTGAAATGATAATTGAAAACATGGGAGAACTTCTAGAGTCAAGTTTCTTGATGAGTTCCAGCTTATCCTTGCTGTTGTACTCTGTAGCAGCCACTCCCAGGTTCTCAGCCATCAGAGACTGCAGTCTTTTGCTGTCCTCGTTAGCATCTTCTGTGCACTCTTGCTGCGGCAAAAAACTGACGTGTTTGAGCGAAAAAAATCCATCATAATTAATGCATTTTATTTAGTATAATCATCATCATCGTTATTCTAATCCCATCTTTATGGGGTTGAATGTGGTTTCACAATTGAAAACTAAAGATAAATCAATAAAAAATATATTGGAAAAAGAGCATTTAGAGCAATTTAATCTAGTTAATTAACTTTTGTGATCTTGAAATTAACTGGGTTGAACACCACTATAAAATTGTTTCTACATCATCCTCATCATCATTCTGTTCAGAGTCCATTTTTTTCAGCAAAGGGTAAGGCTTTTTTGGAAACAGTTCTCTCCCACGTACTAATATTTCTTATGTAAAGTTGAAAAAAAACAAAAATATATAATTCAAATGATTGGACATAAAAACACAATGCTTTCGCAATAAAATTAAATTTTAATGTCGTCTAATAACAAAATTTGCTAAAAAACCATTTGGAAAACAACTAATTAAGTCATTTGAGAAGCGTCAAATAAATGTATGACTAGAACTACCTGATGCGGAAGATTGTGATGGGGAGGAAGAGCACCCAGAAGGTGTCGTTCAACAGGAAACTGTTAATGAGGGACTGTAGATGATTTTATTGGTGAATTAATATTATAGCGATTAATGATGGCGTGTAACCAAAACCAATGCTAAAATTTTGATTAACTGAAATGGGAATTTTAGTCTATAGTTTATAAATATTTTTTTTTATAAAATTATCATACGAGTAGAATTTGAATAAATAAAAATGCATTTTCACTGGTGGAACGGGAAGAAATGGCCTATTTATCTTGATTGTGATCTGTAAGTTAAAAAAGCATATGCATATCAACATTCTTGATCTATTTGAATGAGGGAAGTGAAAAAACAGAAAAAAATTTATCTGAATGATGTTAAAAAACCTAGAATTCACATGACGGAGCTAATTAAGCTTTGTAATAAGTTGAAACTTGAATAAATTGCAAGCTTACCAATCTATAAGTTAAACTTTATTAGATGTCTGTGAAGCTAAGAAATGACGTTATAAAACATCACAACCACACAAAACGAGCTCTTAGAATACAAGTTAAAATGATCAAAATAACAATTACTGGCTGGATCTGTTGCTCAAGAGCAAGTGGCCAAGAACTGTATGAATGAATAAATGAAATGAAATATGGAAAAATAAGTTCAAAATAGTATAATTATCTTCTGTGGCATGATTGACACAATACAATTACTAACAAGCTTATAATAGCATAAACTTCAAAAGATTCTAGGCTTAATAATAATCTACGAAGTTTATTATAGTGATGTTTAACACAGGGAGTTTCAAAGCTTCATCTGATTAAGAACAAAACCAACATGAACTGACCTGAATTTCAACAAACCAACTTTTCCATTGGTTGTCTCACACTCAGGAAAACATAACAATGGTAGATTGGAAGCTGAAAATTGATCAATAGCTGAATAAAAATGAAATCATATGAAATAATGAGAAAAAGAGAATCAAAACAATGGATTTTTTTGATAGAAGCTTTTGAGGCACATATTCTATACATTAAAAAATAGAAGATATTAACAACCTATAAATACTATGTGAATTGGAGAAAAGAAATGGGTTTCAAACCTTCATTGAAAGAATAAATATAATAAATAATAATTGGTTGAGTGAAATTTTTGTACTATTCATCATCAGAATACCATGAGTCTAAGTAGGTTCAAAAACTAAAAATTAATTATTTGTAAATCTAAACATGTAATCTTCAATATATATTCCAAGTATTAGTATTCTTATACCCACTATACTATTAAACTAGTATCGTATTCACTTGAGAATAGCGTTAAAATCTAACATCTACAATTAAATTCTTTAAAAATATCAATGCTCTGATGAAACTATTAACATTGGCAATGTTCCTTGGCATTGGCAACAAGGGTTTCTCTGCCTGACTTTGCGCCTAAGTCTATGCTGCCTAACAACCATTGAACCAAAGCTGAATAATCCCATACTGACACCTGAAAATCATCATTATTATTATCAATTTATGCCTGTTTCCATTCTAGCATTGGATTGGAGAATGATTATAACATTTCTCTTTTCTAACAATGATTCTTTATGTGTTATAAGACAATATAAGAATGAAAATGGTTATTTCTAAATCTTTAATTGATTAATTTTGAAAAGTAATTTTTCTATCTAAAATGTGAAGCCATATTGAAAAAGTCGCAACCAAATGATGAGGAATACAAAGATGGAGAACAGAATGATCCAATGGAGTTGTGTAGTTTGCTACTAATACCTTGAAATTTATCAGTTTTAGATATTCTTTTTTTTCAATTATTGAAAGCTATTAATGGGATAAGAAAAACTATTACTTTGCATTGTGGGTCAATGTTGTGTGTATTTTCTTGCACGAAAATAATGCCCAATATAGCTAAAAAAGGTCTCAATATCAAGCTGTAAGAACATTATTGAAATAAAATATATTACATTTAATATAAAAAGTGAAATTTTTTTTTAATTTTTAGATATTTTTGATAATGTTGTAATAACCTTCTTAAGTAAGAGTTTTTAGGCAATATAAGTGTAATTAAGAAAACATGCAAACCAATAAAAAATCTGTAATTAAAAAATGAAACCATTAAAAAAATGAATTCTGATAAGTTTTATCATAAGAATAAGCTCTAAAAACTTAACCTGATAACAAACAACAGCAAACCAAGAGGGGTATAAACCAATAAGGAAAGTAAATCAAGTGTTGTTGGAGCCCTGACAATTAACAGACTAATCTTTATGAAACTTTTAAATTTCATATGAAATTGATCAAATTTAATATGTTTGCAATAATATTAATTTGAAAAATAGGCAAATTTTGAATTTATCTACTCAATGATGAAAATACCTTGAATAATCAAAAAGTTCCTCCAACTCAACAGTTCTTTTGTTGCTCATTGCGAAAAATATCTGTGTTTATATGGTTCAAAATTTTTCTTAAAAAATATTTACGAAAAAGTTATAGTATTTCCAAAATAAACATCAAAAATTACCTACAACCAGCTCTTTTATTGGTTTATATTTACACAAACGCTAAAAGTTATAAATTCTGAAAAGTTCTTGAAAGGTATAAAAAAATTTTTTCTGTCAAAATAAAAGTCTTTTTCTTTAAAATTATTTGAAATCAGTTTAAAACTAGCTCAATTAACTTTTAGCACTTTCATAACCATGCTTTCAATCATTAATCATTTAGTTTTTCATTCTTAACTCAACTTTTATAACATGAGCTCTCAAAAAGGAAATGCTTCTAGAAGTCGACCACAAAAGTATAAAAATACTTCAAAGTTTAAAAACAATCTTCATGACAAAAGTCACATAACTAAGAAAATGAATCAAACGGTCATTTCCGACTGTTGTGAAAGATGTACCGAAATAATCCAGTGGAAAATTGACTACAAAAAGTACAAGTTATTAAGCCAACCTAAAAAATGGTTAATATAGGTTAAATCATTTTGTGTTATAATCATAATCATTGTTGGAAGCTATCATTTATGAACTTTTAAAAAATAAATTAATTTAAAAAATCTTTATAATTTATTTTCAGTGTAATCTGTTCAGAAAAAAGAGTAACAAATTCTTATCATATTTTGTGTTCAGCATGTGGCAATAAAGATTCCTTATGTCGAAAATGCAAAGTCAAACTTACAATACCAGATGATAGGTAACTCATTACTTGATGATGTAGTATAGCTTGAAAAAATGTTATAGAAAACAAAAATATAGTATTTATTTAACTAAATTCACTTGATCATGTATGATTTCTTTTACAAAAAGCTTAGTTAATTTAGTTTCCAATGTTATTATTTTATGTTTTATTCCATAAAATTAATTATCTTTTTATTCAGTGAAAATATAGAAACTGAAGAAACAAAAATTGATAAAGAACAGCATACTAACAACCAGAAAGAAAATGAAAAATTTGATAATGATAGTGATGATGATGATGACAAAGAAGATGATTTATTAGAAAGTGATGGTTAAAACTAATGAAAAATATAAAATATAATTAATGTAAATAAAAGAAAAAAAAACATCAATTTTTTTCAATTCTTTCAGTAAAAAGGATTTTGAAAGTTTCAAACAATAAATTTGTCTATCATTAAAAAGATTCAATGATTATATAAAATATGCTCACACTTCTTCAGTACATTTGCTTTTAAACTCGAGATCTTTTGATCACCCACATTTCTACAACAATAGTTAAATTCTTAGCCAACTATTTAAAAGGCTGCCAACAATACACCTCATATAACAATCAAACACACAAACATCAAAGCAGGAGTTCCCTAAGGGGGTGTCCTATCATCCACACTATTCAACATATACCTCTCAGACATCCCCCTTCTCAAAATCAACTCAGTCAACCTCATCACCTACGCAGATGACATCATCATAACATCATCTCACTCCAACAACAACACAGCCACCCAGAATCTCCTTCCATATCTTAACGAGATGCACACAAGAGCTCACAATAACAACCTAAAAATCAACCGTACCAAAACCACAACAACACATGACCTCTGACCTTTCAGAATATAACAAACCACTGAACATCCACATCAACAACACTCCCATCCCCACCACCTCCAACCCCACCATTCTTGGCTTAACTTTTGACCCCAAACTAAAATTTTCCACCCACACAGACAACACCATCACAAAAGCAAAAAAAACACTCAATCTCTTAAAACGCCTTACATGAGCACACCGGGAAAAAGCAAAGAAACACTCATCACCACATACAAAGCATTACTCCTTCCCATCATCGAATACGCCAACACCCTTTGGTCACCCATCATCTCATCCACCTCCTTCAACAAATTCCAAAAAATTCAAAACGCAGCCTTGAGAACAATCACCGGCTGCACCCAAAGCACCAAAACCCAACACCTCCACTCTGAAACCAAAACTCTCCCACTCCAAAATCACCTCAAACTTCACGCATCACAACTCATACAAAAAGCCTCACGCCCCACTCATCCTCAAAATCTCACCCTCACCTTCATGCCCACTCTGCCATACACACCTTCATGACACCTCTTCATCTGCTCCAAAATAAGTACCACACTGGGACTCAAGAGTCTGTGGACCAACCCCGTAAGATCGGCTGAGCTTCTGGACAACTGGACGGTCTTGATGAGAACATGAGAAGCACCCAACCAGAACTCGGGTGCTCGAGGTAAAAAAAATCTTTTGAATATTTTTTTTATCAAATTTTTTCTTTAGAAGTTGTCTCAGTAAATTAGTTTTTTTCCATCATTCTTCACCTTAGCATCTTTTTTACCACTTCCAGCATTTCTTAAATTGTGGTCATATATCTCCTTATTTGCACTTTTCACTATTTTTTTTTAAGGACTTTTCAGAATGTTCCCAAACCTTTTTATCTTGGTTTTTGACTTTTTTCTCAAACTCTCAAGTGCCCAGTTCCTCTTAAAATCCCATTTTGGGTTTTATCCAACCCTGTTATTTCCGTACCCGTAGTATTTAATTTTGCTTTCTCGAAACCAATGAAAACGCGTATTTATATCTCTAATTAACAAAAATAATTGCCATTTTATTCAAAAGTTTAATAATAGTAGAATTTATATATTGTACCGCAACTTATGATGGAGTTTGGTTTGTGCATTAAAACGTGACCCATCTTATTAAAATGGTAAAAAAAACACGCATTATAAAGCACGTGGTACCGAAAACTCATCGAATTATTTTGAGCAATCAAAGTCGTGGCTATCAGTGTACAAAACTGTTGAGTCAACACGACAGCCTGTCAAAAAACTAGAATAAAAAAATGAAATCTCTATCGCAAAAAAATGTCAAAGTTACCATGATGAAATAAATTCTCCTGATTGTGATTTTTACACTATTGATGAATCCAATGCTCTTGATAACACTGGGTAGCAAAAACATGAAAAAGTAGCAGAACTAGTTAAACATCACAGTGTTTTATCATGCTGTGCCAGTATGCGTTGGAGCTGTCGGTCTGTGGAAGCCAAACAGGTGAAAGAAATTGAGAAAATAGTCCAAAAACCGGAAAGCTTAGGTCAACTTTCTATCTCCTACAAGCAATAAGTATGGCTCTACAGAGGAAATTCTAGATTTTACAAGTATTTTCATTAGTCGGAGAGAATTTAAAGAAACCATTAATTTTGGAGTAATCATTAAAGAACATTTTTTCTTATTTTTGTGGTGCTTATTTTGACTCAGCTACTGCTGATTCAAATTCCCAAATATAAACTGATATTTTTTTATTTATTTTAATGAAGAAATTTTAGCTTTTATCATGTGTTGTTAAATAAAAACAATTTTTTAAAATTTTTATTTGATCAAAATTATGAATGAAATTAACGTTTACTACGAAAAATCTTTGCAAGTCGAAAAAAAATGAAAGGCAACACGATGAAATCGTGTAAAAAAATTTCAATGGAGCTTCGATAAATCGATGGTGATTAGTATTCAAAATACAACAAAAAATAAATTAAAAATTATTCAAAACCATTAAATGTTCAAGCGAATTAATCCGATTTTTTACTACCTTTAAAATCAACAAAATATCAATCAGAAAAAATCAAACTCGTTTGATTTGAATATCATAAGGCACTGATTTTTGAGGTATACTTTTTGAACAACTTTCATAAATTATAATTATTAAAGTAAAAAAAGAAAAACGTATGTTGGTATGTTAGTATGAAGATGTAAAAAATGCTAGAATAGAACTTTAAATATTTTGGTATATTTCAAATACATCTTGGAGATATTTTGAATGTACAAAACAATAATCCTAAATCGCATAAACTTGTTTCACTTTTATAAAATGACCACTAGCTTTAAACAACTACAAAGCATACACCTTAATCTTATGTCACTCATAAGATATATCAAAATTGATCTGAAATAATATTAAAAATTTGATGAATAAAAAAAATAGTTTCAAAAAACGCATAAAATTTCTATAAACAAAAAATCTATCAAATCTGATCTTACCAACATGAAAAACAAAAATCTAAACGGAATGAGATTTTTTAAAGACAACAATTGAAAGATATTTTGTTGGAATCCTGCAGCTTGATGCCCTTGGAACGCTGGGTTATTGATGTTTCTATTGCCTTCTCTTGCTTCTCCTTTAATGTTCTGTTCAAGGTCACATCAAAATCTTTTCAAGTCCCGCCACCGTTTCACACTTATTAGTTTAAAACTATTTCTATTCATAATTAACAATCAATCAATCAAATCATTTTTATAGACCGTTTTCCTTTAACGACCAATATGAATACTCTCAACAGAAATCATCATAAATCAAGCAGTATTGGATCATTATAACTCACTGGGCCAGATACATGAAAGCTTCTTCTACATTGCTCCCGTCTAAGGCACTTGTTTCAAAGAAGGATGCGTCAAATTCCTTAAAGTGAATTTTTTTTTCACTTTATCAATATGAAAAACTGACCACCATTCTTGATTAAACAATCGATACAGAATAATTTTTAAATTTATATATACAGATTGAATAATTAGCATCATTATTACCAATGATAGATTATACCATGTTCGCCACTCAAACTGAGGTGAACAGCGGTAGATATACTCGGTTTTTAAATTATAAATGATCGAAATTTGATTTAATTAATTATTTTTTATAACCGAAACTATTTGAATGTTTTATTGAACAAAAAAAAAGCTTTTTCATAACGTACCGAGGCGAGTTTACGCGCCATATTTGTAGGCACAAACGGAGTGACATCGTAATCTAATAGGTCGAGTTTTGTGCCCACCACCATCAAAAAAGTGTCTTTGTCTATAGAAGACTGTTTCACGTAAATGAGGCATTAAAATAGGGATATGAGAAAAATTCATTGAGAATAATATTCCTATATGAATCAAATAGGGTTGAATAAAGTTTAAAATTAATTGCAATAAAATCAATTCATGAATGTGTAACCCACAAATACTAAATAAAGAACAACCTGGATTGAAACAAGGCATATTTTGACCCTCATTCTAACGCTTTTATTGCGCAATATTAAGGACAAACAATGAGTAAAAAAATGTCTTGTAAGCAAAAGACCTGTATGTGATGTAGCCAAGCTCTCAAGTTAATGAACGAGGCAGGCTTGCAGATGTTGTAAGCCGCGACCACCGCATCCGCCTTGCGAAAGTATTGTTGACAAAAACTCCTGAACCTGCCGTGTTTAATGAGGTGCCATACTCATTCCAATGCAACGCAGTGCTGACCAAATAAGATAGAATAGTTAGCTTGTTATTTTTAATAATTCATTCATTGTAGATCACAAAATTTAGATGTAGATAGAAGTAAATAAACTCGTATAAATGAAAAAAAATGAAGTAAAAAAATACGAAAAATTTATAAGATGACAGGCTAGAAACAATATAAGATTGACACTGTTTCAAATATTCAATTGGACTTGAATAAAGCCATCCACAGATGCTACTAAAACCCTCCTAAAATCAATTGAAACCATTCCACTTCAAAAACAATAAAACATAAAAAATTCTACTTGAAACCCCCTGAAACCCACTCAAACAACCTTTCTTGTCCAGCAGTGTCCCACATCTGCAGGACCATCTCACACCCTCCAACCTGCATGCTAGCCAGCTGACAATCAACTCCTGTGCGTATCCATTAGTTATCGGTAATGTATAGCTTATCCATTAGTCATCCGTAATTTATATCACTTTTTTAGAAATAATTATTGAATTATATAATATAAATTGTATTTTAATTTTAAAACTTTGAAACTGATTAGTTTTCAGTTTTGACAGGTTTTTATTTTTATATAATTATCACTATTTTTATTGGTAATTAACAGACAAACGACAATATTACTACCTCATAAAACTTACATTATCTCATCATTTTACACTCTTGAACAAAACTTTCCTTCAAAAACTATATTTTTTTTGATTTTGACTCAAGTATTAGATAAACAACCAACTGACCAACAGTAGCGCCTAGGTTGGTTTGGAATTCTCCGCAACAGACCCGATGCATCAGCGTGGACTTGCCTACCCCCGAATCACCCACAAACACAACCCTGAACATGTAAGACCTGCTTCTGATCTTCTTCGCCATTGCGTTGGTCGTTTTTAATATACGATTAGTCTGTAGGTTTGGATGTTATAATCATCATTACCATCGTCATCAGCCCGGCGAAAGAACCCATCTTCTCGTGGTGCCGGGTGTGCACTCCAACAGGAGTGTCGAAGAGGTTCTAAGCCACGTCAGCTGCCCACCAAAAAGCATTTCGAGAATTCATCCATCATTTTTATCACTGCTCACCAAAAGTCACAAACAACTCGAAGCTACAAGTTTCTCTCAGTACTCGCTCCAAGGAGTACCAAAAGAAACTTTGGAAGTTGGCGCTCAACAACAACAACAAATCATCATCATCATTATTATCATTATCATCATCATAATTATCGCCTTCAAAGTCCCATTTTTATGGTGTTGGGCAGTAAGGAGAATTCATCGAGAATATACGTTTATCTTATGCTAGCATGGAAACGAGTGCGAAAAGATGATTATGATGAAAAAATGCGTCTACAATGATTTCATTACTATTATCAGTATTAGATTGGCTTATAAAATTGTTAGTATTTTCAATCAATAAATACAATTTTTTTTTATAGATCGACTTTCAGTCGACCCATATTGAGGTTTCGTTAGCTCAACAGATGTTTCACAGGGCGCAACTCCTTGTGTATATTATTGTCGGCCCACGCGAGATTGAACCCGGTTACTTTTAATAACTAGTCTAATGCTCTACCAACTGAGCTATGCGGGCCCAAAAATATATATGAATATAAAAACATCCCAAATTAAATATAGAAGAGTTTACATTATAATCGAGTTGAGAAGTGGGGTTGAAGGAGGCAACATATAACTGAGCATTTTTCTTAGGAGATAACTGAAAAATTAAAAGTCGTTAGCATCTTAGTACCATTTTATCATTAAGCACAAATCCATGAGTATGGAAAATAACATTAATATCAACGTCATATTTCCTCTCAAGACGGGCTTAGGCATAATGATAATATATTACAAATACTTTGACTAAATACATACAATTTTATCTTCTATTTCACCTTGCACATCTAGTAATTCTTTGTTTTTTCTCCTGAAATTAAGTTATATCGGTTAAAAGTTGTCAGTTTAAAGCTATATGTTATTATAATGAAACGAAATAATATCAATTTTTTTCATTATTTAGTGTGTATATTTCCATTCATTCATTCATGTAGCTTAAACTGCTGTACATGTCTCAGCAAATAAAATAGGTAGCAAAAGACCAATTCTGCTTTCCCACTCAAAAAAAAGTTGACATGGTGTTTAGACAGAGACATAACCAATATTATTTGAGATCAATTTTTACAAGGCTGTCAGCTAAGGTGTCACACCAAAACTATCAAAGTTAACAAGATTTATTGGATATAATTATCCGCCGTTCCCACGCTCGGATAATTTGCATTATTATTAAGCAGGATCACCCGCCAAGTCAAATGACAACGATACCATAAAATCAGTTTGACGATATCTGCTACTGAACTTAATGTCATCGAGTTTATAACAGGAAAAACTCTTTGTAAGTATAATAGTTAAGTTGGATGAAGTTTAACGTCATCCAATGACAATAATGAATATAAGTAACTTAAAAACCTTACAACAAAAAAAGAAAATATTTTTTTATACAAACTGAAATTTTTATAAAGATTCAAACAAGAAGTTAATTAATAGAAATCAAAAAATGTCGCACTCAAGCTGGGACACGTATCGTAGCAAGTGCTGCCTCTCAAGCTCCATCCACTCCGACAACTCATAAGTTTCAGTGGGCTGTGTGAGCCTGTAACAATAGAAACTATTAAAACGATCTATGTGTATTTAATATGAAACAACGTTATTATTTGAAAACTGTAAAGAGCTTTATGTTGTTGATATATATATTTGAACTGTATATAAATAGAAATAGCTGGATATTTTTGAATTCTATTAATTGTAACAAGATTTTCTAACATTGTGTGAATAATTTATGAATATTTTGAATCTATTGTTTGATTAGTTGGAAACATACTTAGAATTATATATCCATTAATAATTAATCTCGAGTAAACGATATAATAAAAACAACATTTATCTTTTTTACTTCATAAAAACACGGAATTTTTCAAAAAAAAATTTTAAAATTATTTAATAAATATTAATGAATGATTTATTATTAAATTTATTTATGAAGTTATAATACATTCATTTATATCTCACCCATCTTCTTTATCATTGAATACTTCAACATTATTTTCAACATTGTTGCCAGTTTCCTTAACAGCATCATTTAAATCAATGCTGTCGAAATACTCATCTTTTTTGAAGTCAACTTGATCACAACTTGTTGATGTTGACGCACTTGTCTTACTTATTATTTTAACTTCTTCTTCTCTTTTTCTTGATATTTCTCTTTGATGTTCTTCCAGCTAATCATAATGATAATATAATATATAGAATGAAATAAAACTAAGGGAAAATATTTTTTGATAAATCCTTATGGTTTTTACGCCGTTTCACGGAACATTTAAACTGTTTAGAAGCCTACGTTCAATTAGGTTAAAATGAATTTAGAAAGCTCTTTAGTGAAAATTATTTTTAAAAATTAAGGTTAACACTATGAGGCAGAAATACCAAACAAAATGGAAATGAAAGCCTAACAGCGATTTGTTTTTGCTTCAACTCCTGCAAAAGTATATCTTTCTCTTTCAATTCCTCTATAAGCTTTTCGTTCATCCTTCTCTCTTTTTCTCTTTCCTTTACACATGTTTAAACATTATAAATCTCCAAAATAATAACTTATTAATAAAATTCAATGCCATGCATCATCATCTTATCATTGTTTTAAGTATTAGTGTTATTACTATTGGTAGTAGTAATATTAGTATTAATTAATGAACATTTGGCTAAACCAGTAGCTAACAGTAAACAATAGCTTTCCCCACTTTTTTCTCAGTGCAGTGTTCCAATGACTTGGCCTCCACTTCACTGCACATATGGTACATCTCTTCATTGTAATATTGACGCTGTCTATTTCAAATTATAAATCGCTAAAGTTATTTTCAAAAAGTAGATGATTTGATAATTATTTAAAAGAGATGAATGATCTGGAAGTATAAATAAAATTTTATTCATAAATAATAAACAGAATGTAGTAATAAAGAGCTTTGTTATCATGATGCAACTATATTCATAATAGTTGTCAATTCCTAAAAAAGCATACGAAATTAACACTTAGATGTAGTTTATTTAACAATATCAAACACATACCTTTTATTTTTCATAAAAAATTCATTTTCATTAATTAAATGACTCAATTTTCTTTTGATTCAAGCAGGAAACTAACTTTTCAAGTGTTTCCCTGAGACCATGGTATTCATGCTGGATTTTATTAACTTTTCCTACAATATCAGACATCAAAACCTCAAAAGAACTCAATAAATCCCCTTTATCTTTGCCATTCAAGCCATTTTGAAATAAATGCTTTGTTTCAAGACTAGAAAAAGTTAAAATCAAAGTAACTGTGATTTAATAATTAGAAAACATTATGAAATATTTGTATACTTGAATAATTTATAAAAATTTGTTTACCAAAATTGTGTACATTTTTATGCAATTATATATAAATTCATCTACTGGATGATTTACAATTTAGTTAAAAACTTACTCTTTCAACATGGGGCAATGTGAAAGACTTGAAAACAGTTTATTGAAGTCATTTGCAGTATATGGCAAAAAAGTATTTTGGTTTTCTTCAGTCTTTTTATCATCATCATCCTCTTCATCCTCATCAATATCACCATACTCTTCATATTCTAACTTCAAAGCTTTTACGTTCTTGACCGTCACAATTCCTTAATATTTTTTAATTGAATTAAAGAATAAAAATGATCGAAACTCGAGTTTTAACTCGAAAGTAACATACTGAAAGCAGAAACGAATTCTTCATATGTCACAAACCCTCTAGAATCAGTATCCAGACTTTCAAATACATTCAGCAACTGCTCTTGTGAAAAAGGTAGATCTCTCTGACATAATTGGTGCTTTATTTTAAAATTAATAAGAATTTGAAACTAAGTAAATATTTAAAATAAAGGCTATTAAGTTTAATTAAGAATTATTAAATACATTATGTATTACATTTAATTTTAAGAGATCATTTTTTGTTATAAATCCATTTCCTTTTTGATCACATAAATTGAAGATATGTTTAGCTTTTTTTTCTAAAGAAGTTAAATTGTTTCTTTCATATTTTTCCATTTAATTTTATCATTCAACAAATGTTTTCAGCATTTTACGACGGTACCTCTGCACAAGTTTTTACCACCCTTCACTAGCGATTTTCTTACCGCAGCAAAACTAAAACACACATCTCGACAAACTCACAAAAATTTTTTTTTAAATGCTTTGCTGCTTTTTTTGGCTTGTTCCAAAAGCTTTTGAGACCAAGACCAATGAGAATATTTAGAATATAAACGATGAAATGTGGTATGAGGGTGAGTATGGCGTTCATGTAATGTAATGCAGTATTTATAAAGCACTTTTTCTTATAGATCAAAGCGCTTGCTACAAGTTTAATGTAGCGAAAACACACTGTGGAACAGGTGCTAAATGGCGGCCCACACGGGATCGAACCCGGTAATTTTAGGTAACGCTCTTCCGCTGAGCTATACGGGCCGACATGATGAGAATCGATGAAAGTTATTTTTTGTTTAGCTAAGTGGCAAAATTAGATGATTGATTTGTTATTAATTGTGCGAAAAGGTGGCGTGTGTGCAGACCTAATGTTGAATCTATTGGGCTTATTTTAACCGACCAATGTTTTAGCTCGAGGAGTTCACTGCTTTGTTTTTGATTGATATTGTTTTTTTTCAGTTGTTATTGTTGTAAAATTTAGTTTATTTTTTGTATCTGTTATGTGGAGGTCATTGGAAAGTAGACAGGAGGAAGGCTGTAGAGAATTAAATTGCGTATAGTATAATAATTTAAGTTCATCCTACGAAAAGCTTCGAATAAACTCTAAGTGTATTCATTTGAATATTTGTGAGTTAGTTTAGTTTTTTTGTAAATTTACAAACATTAATCAAAATAATTTAATTTTTTTAATAATTTCTAATCATTCGTCAATAATTTTTTGATAGTTAGTCGAGATGTGTATTAGTTTTGCTGCGGGGAGAAATTACCTAATGAAGAATCACAAAACTTTAGTAAATGAAGTTAAAGTTTTCAAAAGAAAAGCGCTTTGTTTTAGTTTTTTTATAAAATATGGAAATACAAAATAAATTTTTAAAATTAATGAGTGTCTTATAATCGCGGTTTATATGTTTCCAGAAAGTGATATACTATAGTTGTCCCTTAAAACTAGGAGCTAACTTTTGGATTAATAATGGGTACCAAATGCAAAAAAGTAAACAATATTTTTATAAAAATAATATATTCAAATTTCAACGATAAAAACCCAACAATGATTACCACTGTTCAACATATTTATCGCATAGATGCTGTACACCACATTCAGAGGCAAAAATTTATTGGTATCAACGATCTTCACATCCTAGCGTTATTAATAACGCAAAATACGAAGTTTTTTCCACAATCACCATAAAACTGCACAGATCACCGTCGAGTGCGATTCGAAGCGTAACGGGTCAACTGCATAAAAGGCAACCTTTTATTAAATCTAGAATTTATGTCTACTTTGATCAAGGAAGTTGCTGTATAGTTTTTATCTTTGAAAGATGCTGGAAGTGTTATTTGAAACGCAACACTCCTTTTTTCATTAGTAAAAGTGTTTAGCACATTTATCAAACGGTCGTAATACATCTAAATTACATAATTAGAGTGAGGCACCTTCTATAATTTAAACTCACTTTTTTACTAATTAATATATGTTATTCAGAAATGCTTTTAAAATCTTGAAAGTATATTTAAATATATTTTTTTCAGAGCTTTATGTAATATTGCGGAATTGAGGTTGTGGGTAGAACGTAAATAAATGTTTGTGACGTAGTATAGCCTAAAACCATGGTAAGAGAAAACCAACAAAAATTATTTATTTAACTAATTCCACAAAGCTTTTTGTAAGAAAATCTTTCAATATGAAATAACAATATAAATCAATAATAAAACATGATGAAGTAAAATCTGCCATCAAGATAGCTTGGCAGATCTGGCATAAGACACATTCATTGGTTTGTTAAAAAGTTGATAGTTATTGCTGAAGTGAAGAGCTTGAGTGGCTAGTTCAACAGTGGGAAGAGTAACAAAGGCTTGACCTCTCATTCGACCTTGAGTCATCAACCTTATGTGGTATGATTCTTCTTGGTGTTTGTCACTTAAGTCAACAAATCTCTTGAAAATGTTATGCAAATCTTCTTCTGTCACATGCTTAGAAAGATTTTTGACATACAAACTACTAGACTCTAATGGTACATTTTTACAAGGTTTTTCATTCAATTCTTTATTCTCTTTTCGGTGGTCTATTTTATCATTTACTGTGTCTTTTTTTGGAGGTTTTAATTTTCCAAAACCTTCATGTTGGTCTGACAGAGATTCATTATTTACAACTTCAGTTACATCATGACATATTGAGCTTTCAATTTTTTTGTTAATTTGGATACCAATTTTCTTTGATTTAACTTCTCCAACCTCAAAAACCTTATCAAGCTTTTGATCTGTATCATGGTTTTTAACATTTTTTGCAACAGCCTTTTGTAATTGTGCTTCTATCAATAACTGCAATTTGAGTCTTTTTTTGGTTGTTTCGCTGATATCAATTTTTTGTTTTCTTTTTCTGGTTTTATTATTTAATATAATGATGTCTTCAGTACTACTGTCATATTCACTTTCTTCAGATGATATTTGAAGATCACTATTGTAGATGTTTTTGAATGGAGGAGGAAGATTCATTTTGTTCATGAGATGAATCACTTGTTGGTAAAAAGAGGGAAAAGAAACAAGAGCATGAGTAATATTAAGAAGAGTTGAAGTGGTTGGTGAGGGGTATGAATATAAAAGACCTGGATTTATGCAATAATTGAAATCTTTTGTAATAAAGTTTATTTCTTTATTTACTTTTTGTTTGATTGTTTCTTTGTGTGTTTTTTCATTTTCAGATAATTCCGCTTCACCAAGAGCAATGTTTTCAAGATTTGAAACTGAGCTTTCAATGTGGAAGTTTTTACAAAACTCAGCTGTCAAAGTGGTGTTCATAAAAGAAAGTTGGTGTAACTTAAATAAAGCAGCTCGGGCACTAACATCGTCTAGAAAATCAACAAATGCACTTCTTTTTAATCTACCATTTTGCCCCATATACCGAACACTACAAGCTCCAAAACATGTGAAAAAATCCTTGCATAGTATTTCGTTGAAAGCTTCAGGCAAATGCTTTACAATTAAAGTTTTTACAGACATCTCGTTTAAAAATGAATCTTAATAATATGATACAAAATAATTTTCACCCAAAAATGAAATCTATTAAAATAAAAACAAATATTTTATTTTTAAATTATTAATTAGTAATATAACCATTAAAAAAATGTTATAAAAAAATTAAAATATTTCTAAAGTCAAAATCTGCTTGACTTTTATTGGCTGGTGAAAACTTATCTGGGTACTAGCCGCTCCGATTCTTAAAATGGTTTCTAATACGTAAGTGATGATAAGCTCGTATTATTTCTATAAGTTATTTGACGCACAATATATTTCATACTTGTCTGTTTGTTGAACAATGTCCACATTGGATTTACTGACGCCAAACAAATCAAGAAAATTAAACTTTGAAAACATCAATTAAGGATTCATACATTTATTTAAAAGAAAAGCTATAATTTTCAATAAGTTTAGCCTTATCATAAAACATTAGCCAAGTAGGTTAATGTTTTATGATAAGGCTAAACTTATCGAAAATTATAGCTTTTCTTTTAAATAAATTTATGAATCCTCAATTGATGTTTTTAAAGTTTAATTGCTATACAAAACATACATAAGATGTCTCTGAAAAAACCAAGAAAACTTTTTTAAACAATAAAAACTAAATATCTTTTTGACCCTAAAAGTGTTGTATGACAAACCATTAATTCTTTTTACTTCGATCAATAAATTTTGAAATCATTTCAAAAGAAAATCATGACATGAGAAAATAACACCATCTTTACAAGATCGACAACCACAAACCTGAACGAACCAAGCATGTCTCGTGTGCTGGTGTCATCCATCAATATAGTGACATGGAGTTCCATCATAAATGAAAGTAAAAAAAGATTTAAGAAGTGAAATACATGAATCAATTACTAAAAAAACAAAAACTCAAAAAAACCACGAAGGTTCATGACTAAAACTCGTCGGCTGATATGTCTGATGTACAATGATTTTCAACTCCATGGCAAGACTTTCACTTCGAGATTACAATTAATCTTCCTAAAATAAAATGAATTATTAATTACCCAAGAAAAAATACTGAAGATTTTTTTTCACAGAAAAACTTTTTAATTTTTAAATTCCAAGTTTAGAAGTTGGAGTGTATCTTTGAAAAAGCTTTTTTAGAAATTTTAAGCTTATTTTTCTTTAAAATAAATCGGGCGTTCCAGGCTTGTTATTAGCGGGGGTTTTTATGTTTAATAACTTCTAAGCACACTAGATAATGGAAACTTGAGTATTTTAGAAAGTTAGATTTAATAATACGAAGTAGAATAGTCTGAACCAATTATATAAGAACAATAAACTTCGTGATATATTAGTTTTTTAATTATTTAATATACTCCAGTGTTTTTCCTGCAGTATTAGGTTTCCAAACTTGAATTTCTTCATGTGTACTTATAAATTAGTTATTTCCGAAATGAAAAATAAAAGCGAAAATTAATTTAAAATAAAAATTTGGATTTATTTTGACATATTAATTTAATTATAAATTAAATAATATTAAATTGCATTTGATATGCCTTTTAACAGATGTTTCACAGTGTGAAATTCAAATTGATTTTATGCAGATGAAAGATTAAGTTTCAAACTATTTCTCTGAATTTAATTCATTTTTTTAAAAAATTTGGTATTTTTTATAATTAAATTTTTTAAATATTTTTTTTTTTGGCTTAGACACTAATGAAACACAATTATGGTGACAAGAACTTGAAGATCACATATTTAATATCACATATAATTGTTCCTATAAATAAAACAGTGATCGGATTAATAACGCATCAATAACGATAAATAAAATTATTGTCTATAAAATCTTTCATACGATGCTTTTTTAACTTTTTCATTCACTACTCATTATATGGTTTCCAGTAGTAAATGAAGATGGTTTGAGCTGGTCAAGCGGCAACTTTATGCGACTTTAGTTATCTGGGGGTTTTCTAACTGAAATTCAGCAAGTTTAGATTCTAGTAAATATATAACCAATCAACGCTAGACAAGAGGAGTTTGGCGCATATAATGAAAGCCTATGGGCAAATATTACTGAGCTTGTGGCACCAATTTATATTTTATCTTCAGTTCTGATTGGGAAAAGCTTACAAAAAATATGGTGAAAATTTTAACTAAAAATGATTATAACAACAGTCTTCAACATCAATTTATGGGAAAAATTAACCAAAAATGGTTATAAGTTAATTAGCTTGAACCTTCTGATTCACTGAAAAGTTTTTTCAAAAGTAGTTACTCAGTGAATCGAATCTTTTTGAGCTATTAAACTTAAAAAACTAGTTTTTTTGATATTTTGAACCAGTTTTGATGGTAAGATAGCTCAATTGGTTAAACATGAGACTTATCATGCCACATTTGAGTCTGTTAAGAGCCGACAGTTGACAGCTATTTCAAGTTTTGGTTGAAATAATTTAAATTCGTGGTCAACACTTTTAAACAATAACGCTGTAGAATTCCGTTTTAATTTTTTTAACATTGCAAATATTTCAAAACAAAAGCCATATGATAAAGTATTTTGTGCCTTAAATCATGTTACTAATTGATTGATCAAGATTGAAGAAGCATTAATGAAGAAATTATATTAAATGTATGCCATGATTCAGTATATATATATACAATACATACTAAAGTGGTGATTAGGTGTCGTTTCTAGAGTTAAGTTGACAAAACCAGGTGATATATCATTTAGTTAGGTGGAATTAAAACTTGTAATTACTCAATAACTTCAGTCGAGATGAAAGTTATGTTTGTTCTTGTATTGGTGCTCTTAGGTAGTGTCTTTCTTATGCTTATCGCTTTCATCCATAACATATGCTCATATAGAAATTTCTTGTTATTAATAAATAAAATTAACACTTGTGCAAAAAGTTAAGCTTTGAAACAGATAACAATAGTTTTCTTAAATGAAATTTTTTTTCCACAGTTGGCACAATGAAATGTGACGAGACTGAGGGTTAGAGTGTTTTGTTACGTTATAAAGTATAATATTTGGTTTTTGATAACCTATGTGTGCAAGATAAAAAATTATTTTAAACAACTGAAAACATTGATTTTGTGAAATTTAAAATAATATTTAAAATTTATTTAACAGAAATACTAAATGAAGAAGAAATAGTTACTGAAAAAGAAATCGAAGAAGAACCTTCTCCCGGAACCATTCCGATTCCTGACCCAATAAAAACAACTGAAAAAACGACCACAGAAGAGTCAGAAAGAGTTTCCAATTTTGATGTAATCTTCAACTCAGCTCCTTGTGTTAGTTTCAATGTTTTTTTTGAAGTTATTCTGTTTTCAAAACTACAGGGCGCTTCGGTGCTTTGCAAAATTGAATGGAAATATATGCTGATATATTTCTTAGTAGAAATTTTAAAAATGCTTATTTGGAGGATAAAAAATATATAATTGAGATTTTTAAGAGTTGCAAGAATAACTTTCAACACGTTCCACATTTTGTATGCTGTAACAGCTTGAGTATATTATAATAATTTCATCAACGAAACACTTGAAACATTGAACAATCAACCCAATGAATCCATTAAATCGCCCTCAATTGTCAGGCTTTCATGTCATTCTTAATGGTGGCTCTATGCACCATCCTTGCGATTCTCTAAGGTTTTTGAACCAGTTCTTTTCACCAGCCCCACCAATAGGTCTTGTTGGAAGCTTGGTTTTAATATGATTTATAGTATTATAAAGCTTTGAAAATAATTTTCATTTATAATATTAATCCAATGATTTTTGAATATAAAGCTTTAGAATATTTTTTGCTGCTTTAAAATTTTTTTTGTTCAATATTATAATTTAAAAGTTACTTTAATTGCTTATTTAAGTTTCCGGATTTGAATGCTTATGATCATTGGAGTTTTTAATAGATGTTTCTTCATCATTTTGATATTTGGAAATAAATTGTTTTGAGTTTGGGTCAGTATCGATTTAATGAGAATTTTTAGACCTAAGTGAGCAAAAACTGATATTCTATCTTTATACTATCATATATTTCATGATTTATTATAATTGCAAAATTTGCTTGAAAAATTTTAAAGTTATTTACTAGTTTTTTTCATCACAATTGATTTTAGAGATCGGTTATATATGATTGTTCACTACCTTGAATTTGATTTTATCTCATTTAAATCGATTTTCATTGTTATAAATTCTTGAGGTTTCATGGTTAATAATTATCCAGAAAGCTCAGCGTTTTAATTTTTTTATTCAGATAATTTGAAACATTGTTAAAAATGAACTATTTTGATTTCAATTGTTCATTGACTCTTTAACAATCTTTTATGCAAACATTACCTAGCGTCCTTCAAAGTTTTGTACAAAAAATTGTCAGCTCAAGTTTTTTATCCAAAATTAAAAATAAAGTATTCCCAGCATTACAATTATATAAGAAATTTTTTTTCAAAATATACCACGAAAATATGAATGAAATATGACTAAAAAACCTTATTACTTTAATGACTGGGTTTTTGATAAAAAATGTAAAAATGAACATAAAATTGTCTCGTTAAAATAAAAAAAAATTTTAAAACTATTGATAGAAATAGTTTATTAATATTATTGTTGTCATTACATCAAAACATGTCTCATTATTTTTTTTGTCTTTATGGAATCGTCTTGGCGATCAGCTCTAGAGTACAAAGTTTCATTCTCATTTATTTATAAAACAACATTCTATTCAAAAAAGATTTTCCACGAAAAAGTCTTATTTTTGAAAAGAAAATTCAAATTTATTAAAAAATAGTAGAACTTGAACGGAACAAATTAACGATGACGTCTTTTATTTTGTCTAGTCTCACATGCTAATTTAACACTTGGAATAATTTCAAACTAGATATTCGAATAGTTTATTAAAAAAAACATTTTTTAAATTAAAAATAATTTCAATTTGAGTTTTGAAAGTTTATTTCAAAGTTTCGAATTAATACTTAGTTTCCAAGCAGCTTGCTTCACAAATGTAACCTCCTTTCAAATACATCATGACATCTTGTTTATTTGGTAAAAATTTTCAGTTTTTATCATAAGCAACTGTAGGGAGTTAAACTTTTTTATTGAGTACGTCAGATCATAATACCTTCATACGTGCATCATTCAAGAATACTGATAATGTAATGTTTCCCCGTGTATGGTTTGTTTAAACCTACGATGCTAATCCTATTGAATACCACCGGTAACCAAAAATCACAATACATGACGTCTATTCTAAAATAGAAATTTTTCCTTCATAACACGAGGCTTCCTAAATTAACTAGACACATCGTTAGATTGAAACCACTTTAAAATATATATCTTTGTGGATAACCACCTATGAGTGAAGTCATTCCCACTTTCGAAACATAATGTTTTGTGTTCAATTGTGTTTTTGTGGTAGCATGCAGCAGAATTGAGTTGTGAGTCCACTCACTTGAGAGGTTTCAATTTGATAGTTTCATCTTTTTCGAAAGAAACTGGCTGAAATTTGATAAATATTTCAAAAGAGTCTTGAAAATAACATGAGAATTTTAAATTGAAATTATTGTGAGTTTTTTCTTACATTTTTTGATGAAGTGACTACTTTTGAGCTACACGTGTTCGACAGACAACGTCGATAAGTGGGTAGCAGCTTGAAGCGTTGGGTCCTAGAATTGCTTGTCAGTTGAAGATTGGTGTTGTCGTTATTGTCTTTTTTTTTTTCATGACGACAAAAACATTTGGCAAACAATTGAGAAACAAACCGCCAAAGACAGGAACGTAGAAAAGCTTCTGAAAACTTGGAACTCATATAGAAGTAAACAAAAGGGTTGTAACATAATGAAGACATAGCGATGAAGTGACATGAGAGCCAAAGATGCTGGATGTATGGGAAAGAATAAAGGGAGGGGTAGGCATCTAAGAAAAGGGTGAGAGCGTGAAAAGGAAGCCAACACAAGGCATATATCACTACCACGGTGGTCATCATTCTAATCATCTGCAAGCAATATATTTATATCGAGTTTTCCAAGTGATATTCATTACTTGAGAATGTAAAATATTCTTACGAAAAGCTTCGCGAGTTTTTGTTTAAGTATTTTGAGTGTGTTTTTTATAAAATTGGTTGAGACTATTCTACTTCACTAATGATATTGTTTGTTGTTCGCAGTTATATTTCACATTGAAAACGTATTTGGTACCTTAAAAATAGAGTTCTTAATGACTTTATTTCAAATGAAACTGAGCGTGTAAGTTTGAAAAGCTTTTAAAAACATTTAAGTTTTAATTTTACACAGCTTATTTTAAAATTTTTGATGATTTGAAATTTTGGGAAAAATAATTTAGAGCTCAAGGTATTGAAATAGATTTATTTTTGATAAGACAACAAAAGGGAAAATTGGTGCTTTCAAAAAACTTAGAAAAAATTTTTTAAAAGCAAAAATGTTATGAACTTCAAGTTTTCTCCCGATTTTGCTTTTCAAACAGCGAGAAAAAACTAAATTGGTTTAAGAAAAATGTTTACATCGCCACTTTGACATTGTCTATGAAACTTTAATTTTGAAAAATTGATGAAAATTCTATATTTATATTTTCAATATAACCTTTCACATTATTTCTATAGACAAGAAGTTCAAGGAAAAAATTTTTGTCTTTTGCATAATAATACCCCCTGAATTTCTTCAACAATGTTTAACGTCGGTTTATTAAAAAAATTTATTACATTTATTGAGTAAAAACAGCTGAAATTTTTGATAATTTTTTCAAAATTTTTTTCTAAAATGTTGCCTGCACTTGGAGAAATAAAACTGCCCAGAATTCACCAGACATTCACTGTTTTAACAAAAACCATAAGTTGAATTTCATATAACTTGTTCAGACTATGAAGCAAAAAACGACATTCAAGAAACTAGCTAAAATCTTTGATAAGTAAACCCTATACCAAATTCTTATAGAAATGAATTGTGAATTATTAAGGATATATGTTAACACAATATTGATATTGATAATATTATTATGACTTATGACTAATGAATTATGATAAGGTTTTACTTATTTAAAATTTTAGCTTTTTTTTGAATAAACGTGTTTTTTAAAAAACTTTTCATATTTCAATTAAATTATATGAAATTCAATTTTTTAGAAAAACACAAACAATCTACTTAATTTTATCGCTTCTTTTTCAGACAGAAATAAATTTGTCAAGTTTGGTTATCTCAATTTCGTCTCCATCATCAACAAATTATATCATACCTTGATGCCACTTCAGCTTCATTACTCAGCCTGCTTGCGCTTATTAAAATTTGGATATCTTCAAATCTGGCAATCTTTTTGATATAATATGTGCCTTCCTAATTACAGCGTCCCACATTGCCATTGTTAACTTGCAAGTCTCAACAAAGAAATAGTCCTTATTGCAGCAAACAATATCTCCGCATAAAAAAGCTTACTTTTTTTAAAAATATTATTTATTAGACTTTCAATTTGAGTCTTTTCTTACAACTTACGGTTGCCTACCAACCCTATAACAACCCTAATGACATCAACTAAATCACATCCCATTAAAGCAATATGCCATCTTTTAACAGCTTTCCCGTACTTGTCAATAATTTTGATTATCTTCGTTAATTAATCAACTGAGCATGTTTTTCAGCTACTTACAGGATACATTATGATTTGACACATCACCTCACCTACACACTTCTCAGGCAACACTCACGACTTTATTATTAGACTTTGTAATTAAAACCTAAATGAAAATATCGAATCATTTTAATTATTCTCGAATTAAACACGCACATCTTGCAAGCTAAAGTTATATAAATATTATCCAGCATCAAAACTATGTTAAAAAGACTACGCGAAGTCGACTACACATTCTTTAAACAGGGCTTTCTCGCACTTAGTCATCGGCACTTCTGTACATCTCCTCAACAACTCACTCACCAATCTAATTAATGCTCTACTAAAACCATTGAAACATGGGACTAGCTAATAAAATTTCAAAAATACATCATTGTCTTGTCATAACGTAACTGCAAAAAACCACAACTCAACAATAACAGTAGTTCGACGAAAGAACTCCATAGTAATATCGTTCACAATGAAACAACACTTGTCCTCCAACCAATGCACTTTTTATCTCAATTGCAACTACACACAGAACTGTAAGAATACAAACAATAGTAATTTAAACTCAAATACTAATCGGATGATATCATAAACAACAGATAACAATGAACTCTTTAGCAAAAGGATACTAATCACAATTCTTTCAATGACAAAAATAACAGGAACAATAATAAAACAACTTTCACAATGACAATGGTCAATAAGAGAAAATCTAATAATAATAATAATAATAATACTAATAATAATAATAATAATAATAATAATAATAATAATAATAATATAAATAATAATAATAATAATAATAATATAAATAATAATAATAATAATAATAATAATAATAATAATAATAATAATATAAATAATAATAATAATAATAATAATAATAATAATAATATAAATAATAATAATAATAATAATAATAATAATAATAATAATAATAATAATAATAATAATATAAATAATAATAATAATAATAATAATAATATAAATACTAATAATAATAATAATAATAATATAAATACTAATAATAATAATAATAATAATAATAATAATAATAATAATAATAATAATAATAATAATAACAATAACAATAATAATAATATAAATAATAATAATAATAATAATAATAATAATAATAACAATATAAATAATAATAATAATAATATAAATAATAATAATAATAATAATAATAATAATATAAATAATAATATAAATAATAATAATAATAATAATAATAATATAAATAATAATAATAATAATAATAATAATAATAATAATAATAATATAAATAATAATAATAATAATAATAATAATAATAATAATAATAATAATAATAATAATAATAATAATAATAATAATAATAATAATAA
Organism: Pterobdella sp. o SKG-2022; assembly: GCA_964035795.1. Taxonomy (NCBI): domain Eukaryota; kingdom Metazoa; phylum Annelida; class Clitellata; order Hirudinida; family Piscicolidae; genus Pterobdella; species Pterobdella occidentalis. The sequence goes on along the minus strand of OZ038320.1, from coordinate 26,623,034 downwards.
TATAAATAATAATAATAATAATAATAATAATAATAATAATAATAATAATAATAATAATAATAATAATAATAATAATAATAATAATAATAATAATAATAATAATAATAATAATAATAATAATAATAATAATAATAATAATAATAATAATAATAATAATAATAATGGCAGAAACACTGAAACCAACAATGACAGTGGCTCAATGAGAAATCTGCTTTCCACGATGTTAGGTGCAATAAAACAACAACAGAAGTGAATCTTACAGCTTATTTCTTCAACTACTTTAAAAACAAAAATAATTATTTTTATAGTTAGACTGGCATGTAGAAGATATTAAATGGAAAACACAACAATTATAGAAATAACATAAAAAATTTTAATCAATTAACTGGTTTGTGAATTTATTTATGCACAAAGCTTTTTGATTCAGTAAGAAATCAATAGTCAAACCTTGTGATGATTTCTCAGCAAATTAAAAAGCTTTATGCATTATTAAACTTGTAAAGCCCTTGTGTAGTTTCATCATATTGTTCATAAGCTTATCCTCTAGTCATTAAAAAATGAAGATTTTTTAAAAGAAGATAAAAAAGAAAAAAAATTCAAACAGCAACAAAAAGTCAATCAGAAATTATGAGAATAAAAAAATGGCAGAAAGATAAAAAATAACGATGACATTAACTATTATGAAGAAAACAAAAGAAACCAGAATCGCAATAATAATAATAACGACAAAAATACGCAAGAAATAATACTCAATCTTTCTTTCATCAAGTTCCACAGTTTGATGTCTACTTATTTATTTAAAAACTACCTTATAAAAGCTTCCTAATCGACTTTTTTCTAAAATTCTTCACCAATGTGCTTTACTTATTTCAAAACCGCTCAAAAAAGCCTCCATTTGAAGAAATTGAACTTTGATAAATTTTTAAACTATATACAAGTAGTTGTTTTAACAATATTATGTTACATGCTTGAAAAAGTTTTTCTGTTTCAACTTTTCACTCATTTTTTACTTCTCCACTCAACAGATTTCTTTTCAACAGATTTGAAGCTGCCTTCAACAAACACCATCCGTGTAAAACTGCTTCTGTGACGTAACTGATTCAATAAAAAATTCAGAGTAATGGTGAAGTCTATTGGTTTTATTAAACCTGATGGCCGCTTTTGACGCGGTTGATCATAGCCCATTAAGTTCAGGGATAAAATATGCTCTAATCAATTCAAGTCCTGGCCGTTGCAATTTTTTTTATATTCTTTTATTTACTCTCATAAAAAAATTAAATACAACGTTGCACGCATTTTCCCCCATTGTTCTCGGCGCAAACATCATCTACTCTAAGTAAGGACAACAAACAAAAAGTATTTATTAAATGACAGGGAGCTTTTTGTAAGGCTAGCTTACATTATCACTTGTGTTTGTTGTCCTTACTTTGAGATTCAGGCTATTGTACTTCATTCATCTACTCTCCTAACCTAAAATGATGGCTTCACTACCTTTCAACTTCCTTCATTCTAAAACCCAAAACCTTATTTCAAACTCCCAAATACAAGAAAGCCTTTTTTTTTAATCAAAATAAACGCTACTACACATTGTCAACAAATTGGCAACAATATGTACTTTACTCGTACAAATAGTACCATAACCTAAGACATCTCTGCCATCAAATCTCATTTGTTTCAACCTTTGTTCAAAAATAATTTATTTAGTTTATAGAAATTTATCTTCTACCGCTTCTTATAAAAATCTGAATTCCGTGAAAGTTCACTTACGAATATAAAAAAAAAATACTTTTTGGTTTCAACATAACAATAAGGAGTTTTCTCAGGTACAATAAATGAAATTAAAACTAAATTTGTGAATGAATAAGATATCAAAAAAAATTAAAATTCGAAAACTACTGAACATGAAACATGATGCTTCTAAAAGGAAACAACCAAATAGTATGATATACATTCCCCTTTCAAGTGTTCTGCTTCAACGCATATAAATGGTGGCTATTTTAATAAATTCAAAGATTTTTGTTTAATAATGCAACTTTTTATGTTTATGCTTTATTTTGAGCTTCTTTATTCAACAGTTCCTATTCATGCTCTTTTGAGCAAGTTTTTCAAAAAAAAACCAAAAAAAGTGTATAATTATACAAGTAGAAAAGTAGCCATTTTGCTAAAGTTTAGCTTTCTTTTCAAAACAGAAATGTTTTTTATCTAAAATTAAAAAAGCTTTAATCCCTTGAAGTTATTGAAACCACATTCGGTATTTTTTCAAAAACTATTATTTTAGTTCATTGCAATAAAAGAATAAATTTAAACAAACGCATTATAAGCCTCACGCATGCTCATTAAAAAACTGCACTCAATTCCTAAGACATTCTTACATTATTAAAGCAAAAAATCATTGCAAGGGTTGCTGAAGATTAAATTATTGGAAACATTTAAAAAATTTTTTCTAATATCTATTTTTCTCATCTTCGTTTTATAATATTTTCATTAAAGCATATATCGAAGTATAGTTTTTTGATCATATAATGAGATAAATACTTTATTTTTCTCCGATCTACCAAACTGATTTCACTGCACCACAAGCCAATTTAGATTTTTTTGTGCTAGCCTTGATTTCCTCTACTGACGAAAAGTTTAGTTTGAATTATTTCTGTTTCTCAAAACACAGTCAATTTGCATATTCATATAATCGATTTTCATCCAAAAAATTAAGTTTACACTATTATCTGGCTGCGGTAACCCCAAACATACTCATAAGGGTTTCCTACCGATACATCACGCCTATAAAGCTTTTCCATGCGTAAACTACGTTTATCACTATTTTCTCCAAATTCTTTTAAATATTTTAATACTCAAATACATCCTATCTTTTGTTTGTTATAACTTTCACTTATCTTGAATGTCTCAAATAAATTTAGTTTATGAAGTACGCATAAAAATAAAACTAGCTAAACTAGTAAACGACACAAGCCCATCTTTTGAATTGAAATTACTTCCATACATAATTTATCTGAGGTGGGTTTCAATTGAAAAGAAAATCGTACTCAAAACTGTTTACAAAATTTTTAGAATATCAAAATCAACTAAATCTATATTCCTATTATTAAAAGAAATTTTATTTCAAAAAATTACACAAGGAATAACTGATAAAACTACATTTTTAATTGGGATACTTAAACTTGGTTTGAAAAGGTTTTTATCATTTAAAAATACCGCACTTTGTTGAAACTAGCCGGAAGCTGAAATTTTGAAGTAATCATAAGCATTGTTTGTAAAAGTTAATTTAGAACCTGGAACGATATTTTTCATAATTATAATTGTTGGAATAAACTTCATTTTTGAAGAAAAAAAGTTTTTTCTATCCAGCAGCAAAATGCTTCGCAATAGAAAAACTTTCTCTGAATAAAATAAAACATTAATTGAAGTAAATTCATTCGAAACTCTGTTGAATTGAAAAATTTTTTATTTGCAATAATTACCAAATGTTATCAAAATAATTGGGCACTTCAGGTGTTTGTGGTGAGTTTGTTTAAAACAAAGTTCAAAAAATAACTAGCAGGAATTAAATTAACTCTGAAGCTTCAAAAAGTTTGAAAAAAAGGCTCAAGTCGTTGTTGTAGATAGTATTTTCCAACATCATTAATATATGAAATGAACGATAATTTTACAAGTAAAAAATTCAAAAATTTTGTTATTTAAATAAATTTGGTTAAGGAAGTTTCATGAGCTTGATAGAATTCTTTGAAAGTTTCAATTAAGAGTTTAGATTATTCATTATTTAAAGCTTTGGAGTTTCTTTAATTTTTTTTTGTTAAAATACATTTATAAATAATTTCTGTTAATGAAAACACATGTATTAACTCAAACTCCCATAAAAGCGAGTTTACAACTAAAAAAATAATTTTTTTACTTCATACAAATGTATTTATATCGCAGAATACAAAAAATAAGGTTTTGATTATTTTATTTTTGAGCACCTAAAAAAGAAATTAAAATTATTTTTTTTCATGAATATTCGTTCAATTTTGCGTAATTATGTTCAAGAAAAAAATCATACTAGATTTTACTTTTTTTGAGTTTTACACTGCAAGAAACAGAGGTTATAACTCAAAAACTTGCTTTAAGAAAAAATAAAATTTTTTCAACTATCTACCAATACATTTCTACACATCATCACATGACATCAAAAACTCTCAAGTTTAAAACTTGCTTTAAGAAAAAATAAAATATTTTCAACTATCTACCAATACATTTCTACACATCATCACGACATCAAAAACTCTCAAGTTTAACTTTTAGATTCCTCTCAGCTTCTGTTTAATGATTATTCGAAAGCATTCAAAATTGTTTATCGCAATAGTAAACTGACTAAAGTTTCATGCAGTTTTTATCAAGTTTAACTCTTGAAAATATTTGTCGCATAACCAATTCCATTAACAAACATTAATAACAGCTCTGATGTGTGACTTAAGTCATTTTATGATCAGTAGATAATTTTTGTTCTTTTAATTGCTCCAACATGAAATGCTACTTAGAAATCAAAATATAAAGTTATATTATTTTCTATTAAAAGTCAAATTACTCAAAATATTTGCAACAGACATGCCCTCGCGGCTTTTCCTTTAAACCAGTAGCGTGGAGTTTACTGCAGTTAACTTTGCTAATGATCACAACTTACATTATAAGCACTTCTTATACATGAAATTAAGTAACTAAACTTGGCAATGATGTTTCTTCTTACAAAAACTTTTGATGCAATAAATGTTTGAGTTTGTGTCTAGTACATTAATTCAAATTTTTTTTAGAACAATTCTAAACTTTTAAATCTTGGAAGCTTCGATTTTCAAATTCTCTTTGTTGATTTGTTTTTAAATTGACAGGGTAGTTTAATAATTTTTCTCAACGAAAAAAATTTCTATTGTGAAAAAATCAGTGAAATGAAACTATGAGTACAATATTCAATGAAAGTAAAACTATGAATAAAAATATAGATATATCTTGTTTGGCTAAATATTTTTTGCCTCAGTGAGCATTTCATTAAAGATTTTAAAAAACTTTTTTTTGATCTAAAAAGATTCATTTTGAATTTAAATAATTTTAAAATAAAATATAAATTCTGCTTTAACTTATACAACCCGCGCCAAAGTTTATCTATCTCATGAGAATGTTTAAAGTATTTTAAAACACGCTCAATTTTATATAATTTATCTAAAACTAAAATATTTTAATTATGATTGTTCAAGCATAAAAAATATTCAAAATTTATGTATATTTATACATATTGAGCTCGACTTAAGAAAAGCTTCGTGGAATTTATTAAACTTTGGAATTTTGTTTTTGATGTTAAACGAGATATTTTGAACCAGAAGCGTTGGTTCTTGGGAGGAAGTAATCCATTTATTTTTAATATGTTTTTTCCAAGTATGACAAAAAAAAATTTTTTAAAGTTTCGAAGGATAAAATAAGTTTTCCATTTTTTATGATTTGCTTCGAAGAAATTAGAAAATTCATTTATAATTCACACCTAAACAAAAATATATCCAAAAAGAGCAAAAAATAAATACAAAAAAGTTAATATCAAAACTTGAATATCTAATGAATAAATTGCTACGATTTAAAAAACACCAATAAAAGTTGATCATTTGATAATGTAAGTTAGACTTACGAAAAGCTTCGTGATAAAGATTGATGAAAAACTTTGTGTTTGTTTACTTCACCTCAATACACGTGATAGGAAAAATAATCTCTCACTAATAAAAGACAATCTCATCAATTTGAAATCTTTTGGCGTCAAAAATTTTGTGAAATAAATTTATAATGTCTCAAGGATCTTGTAGAAATGAATGAAGAGATGCGAAAACATTTGGAAGCTTCCGATCTAGATAAAACAAAAAATAAAATAAACGGTTGTTTTAAATAGAAAGTTTGTAGTTTCCAGGAAGTGACAGAATATATCCAAAAAAAATTTATTGTGATCAAATTTTCAAGTAAACAAAGAAAGTTCTATTTGAAGGGATTAAATAGCGTTTAATACTGAAAACCTTATTTAAAAGACAGGAACTCAGTTGCCGATGTGAAGGTTTGTTTTTCGAGGGTTCAAACGAATGGGCATTTTTGTTGAAAAAACAAAATTTTAAAGTTTTAGGAAAAATGAAATAAAAAATTCCAACATTTTTTTTGGAAAGAGTACAAAAGATTAATTTTTTGAAAAATCTTTTATCCAGGTCTAGAAACTTCTGAACATATTGTCATTATAATCCTATTCAAAATTAAAATTTTCTTAAACAGAATGACATTAGAAAATTGAAGAGATATTTGTCAATAAAAAAGGTGTGCACTTCGAAAGCAATAAACACACCATAGAAAGTGAGACCCCAAAATGAAATAAGTGAGGCAAAAAGTGATAATTTTTAGGGCATAGATTTTAATTATCTTAATAGAAAACAAAAACTACCTGTTATCGACTGCTTGGCATTGTCACTTACAACAACAGTCGATACATAAAACAGTAGAACAACACTTCACCATGATTAAAGCTTTTTGAGATGTAAAAGCTAGAAATAGTATTTTTGGCAAAATGAAAATGGCGCAAAAATACAATTTTATTTGATTCACTCAGATGCACATATGGGTTAAAATATTTCTAAATTTCAAAGAAAAACTAACATGAAAATCACAAATGGAAAAAATAATTAGATCCAAAAATCACCACTTTTTTTAAATAAAAGTTGACGTGCGTACGAACAATAAAGGTGAACTGAAGTCTATTAGACACTGTCTTTCTATCAACAAGTCTCACAGATCTATTATACCAAGCCTTTTTAAAAATTTGATATGTTTAAAACACATTTAAAAAGTAAATAATTTAAAAAAATGAGAAACTAATTGAAAAAGATGCGTAATTAATATGACTGTGCTAATTATTCTTTATTCAAAGGTATGCATATGACATTAAATGAATTCTTTTATTTTTTTCTTTTTTTTGCCTTTTTTAATAAACTTCAGTAAAATAATTAATCTTAATTTTCATTTCTTAACACCAGTTTCTAAAATTTTTCTACAATGGAGTCTTTGAATTTCATTAGAACTATCTGTCGACTCCGTCGCAACAATGTGAATACAAGTAATTTAGAAATTCATTGGAGCATCCAAACATGCATAACCATCTAAGTAAATAATTTAATGTATTGATTAGCATAAGTTTTATTCGACTAATTAAAGCAAGGTATGGGTAAATAGGAATATATACAGTTTTTTCTTATTTTGAGGGTTGGCTGCAAACAGGTACTAAGCAAATCTGACACCTGATCAATCTCGAAACGTAGGACACGATGGAACAAAAAATTATTTTTTGCTTTTCTTTGTTTCAGTTTCTATGCAAACATTTGAAAACGGGAAGCTATATAGTGAATGTGAAAATGCAAAACGAGGTCAATGAAAATTTTGACGCCTCAAACTATTCAAAATTGTTACCTTTTTTTTGTTAAGTTCCATCCTTTGATCTCTTTCATTATTTGCTTCTCCGGGGGTTTTCTTCTTCCACACCTTTCAAATTATCAGATTACAAAATTATACGTTAAAGGCATGAAAAAGCTTTATAACTCTTCATTGTTTGCAAGTTAAATAAATAACTTGTTAGTAATAAAAGTACTATCATGTGGTTAGCATTCCAAATTTTATCGTCATTGTTATAATTTATTTTTGACGCTATATAAATTCATGGGTATTATTTAAATATGAAAATCTATGAATTCCAATCAACCTTTCTAGCAATCCTTGTGTAATTAAATGCAAGGATGATGACTGGCAAAAAATACTGGGTAACAAGAATCAGCATGGAATAGAAGTACCTATGAATTTAAAGTTTCGAGTTGACCCACTTTTTCTAATTATTTGCAATTTCAATACATATAATTTCATTTCTATTCATTTTCTTCAAATGATATAATTTATGGTATGAATACTGATTCATCTTCATTACACGCATCGTTTTAGAAGAAACAATCAGTACATGATTAACCTGTTTTGTTCATTCTCCCACGCTTCCTCGCACACTGGATTGCTCGTTTCAGTGTCATTGCTCACACTGGTCATGAATCAGTTGATATTTTTAGTATATTATACAAATATATCACTGTTCAAAACTTTAACAAAAGATATGATGCGTCAAACAAAAACGAAGAAGTTTGGCATGATAAAATCAATCGGTCTTATATATTTTGTGTTATTTACACAAAGCTTTGGCGTTGTTTTAGATGCAATTCATTTCAAACTAATCAGAACAGAAAAAATATCATTTTTGACATTTTTTTCATTGTTTTGCTAAAGTTTCAAGTTATTAAATTTGATGGATTAAAAATTTTAATAAAGCAGAAAACTGCATTTAATTATCATAAAAACTTTCAAAAATATATTTCCCAAAAAATTCTAACTCACATAAAATTACATCTACTTCATTCAATTTGTCAAGCTAATTGAAAACCCCACTTGAATGATTTGAACTTGTGTTTACAAAAAAAACATAAACGATTAAAAAATGCATAGTTACACCTGGCCTTGACAGCAATAGGGGATGATATGAGCGAAGCTAGGAACCAGGTGAGGATAATCACATAAATGGTGGTTTTCTTGCTCAGTTTTGGTTTCAAAGGGTACAATACTACTTTGTATCTAAAGAATTGTGTGAACTTTAAAGTTTTTGTGAAATAAATGTCTGAAATCTTTGTAGAAAAGACACGTATAACATGGGTTATTTAACCATACATCAACAAAGCTTTATATTATTAGTTTAACATTTTTTATATAAAAGCGAAAGCAGATTTTAAAACGTTTAAAGTTCAACAAAATTAGAAGAAAAAGACTTAAATAATTTTTATATATTTCAACAATCCATTGAAAAAGTTATTTTTTCAACTATTGCAACTATCAAATCAATAATAGCAAAAACGTCAAAAAATTTACAATAATTTTCAAGCATTAAACTTTTAAATAACCAATTTTCCACATTGTTATTTGAACTGCTTTTCAAACTCAGTATAGCAAATTTTAGCCATAATAAAGTTTAATTATTCATAAGCTAAGTATTTTTTTCAACTTACCTTTCAAAGCTTATTGCAAGCATTGTGAAAGCGCTTAGAAACACAGACATGGCCTGATAAATCAAAAACAAATTCAATAAATTTTTTGGATTTAAATTTGGAAAAGATATAAATTTTAAATAACGGAACATAATACTTCTTTTCATCTTATGTAATCTCTCAAAGTTCATCGATTAGGTTCTCGTCATAGAAGATAAAATCTTAGATATTTTTGGTTTTGAATGATTTATTGAAAAAAAGCTCATTGAGTTTCTTAATAAATAAATGATCAAATTTTTCATTTGCGAGAGTTTCGTGAACTCACCTGAAAAAAAAGATAAACTGGGCACAAAAGATCGGCAAAGATCCATGCATTATAAATGATGTTGTTGACTACATTTGAAGGTACACATACCAGACTCATTAATGCATCTGATAACGCCTGAGTTGTATATTATTGATGAATTAGTCGATGATTACATGTGCTAAGTTTATTTCTGTTTTATTGCACAGGATAAGTAGTATAGTGTGAGCTCAATGCATCAAGCACTTGTAGCTTTCAAGCTTATCGGGTACAAGATATGAATGAAACGGGTGCTTTATTAAATAGATTATAATTGTCATCAAATTAGGATAAACGTACTTGAGAAGCTAGAAACATGTTAGTATTAGTTCTTAATCTCCTGGTGCAAACAATGAGAAGAACTATTAATGAATTTGCTCCTAAAGCCACTGCTGCGAGTAGGAAATAAAACAGACTGATGACTATTTGACCTGGTTTGGTGATTAGGACTACTGGGTCCATGGGAGTTTTAGTGGAAGAGTTCATGTCGCTCTCAAAGTTTTCAAGTTTTTGAGTCACATTTGGATACAAAGCTGTGTTGACTAGTGAATATTGTGGGGTGTTGGAGGTTTCGTATAGAGAGGTGTTTAGAGTATTTGATATGTTGTGAAACATTGTAATGGTTTCTAGTTTTATTGTATACTAATAACGCAAATGATTAATGTTCAATAAGAACATTTTCGATGTGCTTTATGAGTGTCGGTCGATGCATTGTAAATCAAAAAATCATTAATGCTGTTTGAGGTCACATGGGATTAGCTTTGCTGCATACAAGTTACACGTTTTCTGGGAAGCTCACAAAATAACAAAAGAACTTGTTGAATGAGTCAGCTTCATGGTTTTGATTTTAAATTAGAAACTTATTTTGAAAAATAGAAATATGATGAATTGTTTCGAAGTTTAACCTTCGGAATTGTTCAATTTACTTGGGGATTTGTCAGTTTAACTTCAAAGATGTAGTCGTTCTGAGCACCTTGAAGATGTTTATTAAATTTTTTGGGAAAACCTAGTTTTATCTGGAAAAACGGTATTCAAATCTTGTTTTAATTTAAATAAAAAATTTTTTTTTGGAATTATTCTTTTAATCTAAAAATTATAATTTTTTGAAATTTCAAATAACAAATTTCTTGTTAATTATTTTATGAAACGTAAGGTTTTTAGGAAATTTCTAAATCAAAATCAATATTCTTTTACTTTTTAAATAGTTATCTAAGCAATATGGATTTAATGAAACAACTTGACAAGTTAAATTCACACTTTTGAAGAGTACTGTTTTAATCACAGAAGCAATTAAAAATAACGAACTTAACCAACACATGAAAGCAAACAAGTCAATTTTGAAGAATTTCTCGTTTTGCATTATATATATATATATATTTCAATAAACTATCCTTGAGGCTTATATATACATACTCACGATAGACTTTCACATTTATAGCATCAAAGGTGCTGCGTAATATTTTAAGTTTAAAACTTCATTAAGAGGAAGAATTTTAATTAAAAAATATGTGTTTTAAATTGCATAAAAATTCAAATTTTTGAGCATTTTTCAGTTTTTTTTTTGTTTTATTTCGTTGAAAAGCTATTGGTTTGAAACTTGAAGAATCGGTCAAAATTTTAAAATTTGTCATATATTTTATTTCTCGAAAATTTTTTCCTGAAAAGTTTTCACAAAACAATAGAAAATTTAAATGAGAAATACCTTTTGAATTTGAACTCCGTAAATTAATTTTTGTTGAAAAATATCAATAAATTTTTAAAATTTCCATTTATTGATTTTGTGAACTAGTTGTTCAAACATTAAGTTTGAAGTCAATAATACACAAGTCATCCAAAAACCCTATATTTAGACTTTGCCACTAATGTTCGAGAAAGTCGACTCTAATTGGGTATGGTATATTCTTGTTGCGTGCTTGCAAAACGATTATTTTTTCAATTTGAAAGTAAATTCAACAATTTGATATGAACTCTTGAATTTTTATTTTGAATATGATTTTTTTATTTTATAAATCAAGAATAAAAATTATCAGTATTTTGGAGCATAAAATGGCTACGCAGTGGGTGATGAATGTTATCAATTATGATTACAAAAAACCCCGTTGCATAATGAACCTGCGTGTTTGTGTCTAGTACATTTATTATTGGCTAATTGGTAACTATAAATGTTTTAATTTCGTTTTAGAAAATCAATCGAATTTTTATTTTTTATTTTAAAATTATTTTTTGGTTTTTGTGAAACTTGTCATTTTTATATTCCAGAAACCAAATTAGTATGAGCAATTGGATAGTTTTGCGATAAAATTCTAAATTCATAATACTTCGTGCAATTTTTTCGAATCTCATAATTAGTTGTTATTTTAGCAAAAAATTGATTTCTCAAAATTTTTAATAAGATTTTTATTGCGCTGAATTAACTTTAAGGGTTTTAACAATTTAAAAAAAAAATATATAAGCAATCAACGATCGAAAATTTATCAAAAATTCAAAAAACTCATTTTAAATTCAAATTAACAAAGCTTTTATTGAGAAATTGTGTTTTTATGCTTGTTGACATTTTAAAATTTTTATGCATTCCAGAAATTTAACTTAAAGTATTCTAAATTAACTCTTGAAATTGAAGTTTAGTCTTTTAAAGCTCAAAAACCTTGTAAGACTGAAATCCACCACGATATATCAATGAGTTAGTTTTTGCACACATCCCTCAGTGGCTTCAAGTTTCAACTACACGTTGACAAATCTTGAACTTCAATTTTATTTTAGAAAATCCATTTTTCTGCCTCATTTAATTTTGATTTTCCCTCAATAAAGAGATAGTGGACTTTTCTCACATTCTTTAATTTTATTTGCTTATATTTAGAATAACCAAAAAGCTTCCATTTAGAGGCTTCCCAAGCCATGAATGACCTACCACCACAGAACCTTTTAAAAATAATTCAGGCGTTTTCTTAGAACATGCATTTCAGTTTAACAGGCATGTGTGACTATAAGCATTTCAAATCATTGAATAAAATTTAATTAAAACAACGATTTTTCGTGAAAATTTTCAGCCCACATTACCCACTTGATTTCACCATGCTTATTCATTAAAGGAACTGATTTTTTCAAATTAAGTTAAGTAAAATAAACGAAGCAAATTTGTTGAATTTTACAAATGTGATAATTATATACATTGTCGGCCCGGCTCAGTGTGTAGAGACTGAGTATCTAAAGTTACCGGGTTCGATCCCACGTGGGCCGACAATTAGCATCTGTTTCTCAGTGTGTTTTCGCTACATTGAACTTGTAGCAAGCACTTCGAGCTTCGAGAAAAAGTGCTTTTTAACTACCGCATTAAATTACATGTATCCTTGGAGCTAGTCAGTACGTGATTCTGGCCTGCAAGCTTTTACATTCAACTGCCCATAGATTTTGCTAAAAGAACCAGAATTTTTCTATTTTTATTTTCAATTATAATTTTTTGGAGTTTGTTGAAGTGACTCAATATGTACCAAAACTTTTAAATTCCAAGTTGCGTCATTTACTTTTGTGATAAGTTTGGCTCAATAAAACTTCTGGCACGCTCCATTTTTGGAATTTTTTCATAATAAAATTATTTTTATTTCAAGTAATTTATTCATAATATATAAATATTTAAGTTATTTTGGAGAATAAATAAGGTTCCAAAAATAATCCTGTATGAATATTTGTTCCGTGGGCAGCTCTCAACATATTTTGGCCGGTAAAACGTTTATTAACCCATTCAAATTCACACCTAAAAACTTTTTTTTTAAATCTGAGACTTACTGTTTAGTTATGAAATATAAATTAAAAAATAATTTTGTCATATGTCAATTTCAATTTTATCGCCAAATGTTTAAATGGCTTCTATTTGTTTCGTTCACTGCATTTCTAATTTATTTAATTCAATAAAAATTAGTTTTTTACTTTGAAAAAACTACTTTCAATTCTTTATAATAGAAGAATTTGTTTTGTTAAACCTTTTCTTGAAAACACCATCACGAAAATATTGGCTGGAGCTATTGTTCTCGACACCAGATGCAATCAACTAGCGTCCTAGTGTTCAGCCTCTCGCAGTTAATACTGTACTCTTCGAAGATACGATTGCTAACAATTTATTCAAGTTTTTTAGCAATTATTTGAGATGACATCCATAAATTTCTCTTTGATATTTCTTCATTTGGACCGCCAAAACGGCTTTTTTTCAGTGTACTCTCATCATGCTAGTTTGATATCACAAGATAAAGCTCTAAAGACCAAAGATTAAGGTTTTGATGATGAGTATTGGGTGTTTTATTTATAAAGATATACAGGTTGCTATTGCAGATAAACATGTAAGTGCTGAAACAATTGGAAAACTAATGATCTTAAATGCCATTACATTTGTGAAGATCCAAATAACATTACGAATATGATCAGTAAGTGACGAAAACGAATAAAAATTATGGAATTCTATCTTATTTATTTCAAACCTTGGTAAGCTTTTGTATGAAAGATACTAAATACATCAAAGACAAAAAAAGACCAAAACTAAAACTCACGAGAAAAGACGAGATTTTGACTTGGGATATAATTAAATGGATTTTAAAGGGGTGGCCAAACTAAGATTACAATACATTTAGACAACAGACACAACTCGATAAACTTTAGTTCATTTTATATGAAAAATTGTTCTGAAGCTTCTCAAAACTATCAAGTTGAATCTTCTATTTTACTCTATATTGTATTTTATAATGTATCTTCAGTACCAAAACCTTTGTACTGAGTATAAAGCATTCGACTACTTAAATATTTTATTCTTTTTTACTTTTGCTAATTAAGCCTAAATATTTTTATTGATATACAATATGAATTTATATTTTGATTAATTTTATTCAAAGCAATTATTAAAATTGTTCAAAAAGTAATATGGAAAACTAAAGTTCATTCGATTTTTAAGTTGGTGGAAAGCCTCAACTTCAACACATAACACAATAATCAGCGTACTTTCACACACGATGATGAAACAGAATGGTTTGGAAGACACAATTGCAGAAGAAAAACGAAGCTTTTGGGCAGATTACTTTGCATTATCAAGTTATGATGTGGGGTTGTCTCACGGAAGGTTTTGTGAGAGTCTTAGATAAAAAATTCTGTCTCCTACAATTCAAAAACGCTTCTGTTTTGCTTTTACGATATTAAATTATATGTGAGTGAGTTTACCAAAAATTAAAAAAAAAATTCTACTAATAAATAAAATTTTTTATTTAAAGCGTTATAAATTATTTAAATTTTACATCGAGTCGTTCCCGATAAGCGTTTAGTATTTCCACTATATAATTGTAAACAGACTCCTCTCACATTCGACAAACTATTGAAGAATTTGAATTCTACAGTTTGAAGCTTAGTAATTCTTTGAAACTTTTATTTCAAATAAATGATCGCATGTTTATTTTGCAACTTTAGTTAAAACTGATTAAAACTATAAATGAGAAGAAGTATTAAATAAATAATTTTTATAGATATTCTCATGCAAAAAATTTTCAATATACTTTTTTAAAATGAATATCGGATAATTTAAATTTCTGTCATCTGCATGGAAAACAGTGGCGACCCACATGGAACATTCATAACTACCTTGGAAGCTTGGGTGGTGAAGTTAAAATTTTGAGCTTCAAATGTTAATAGGATGTTTTGATTAATTTTAATATAAATTTAATGCCAAAAAAGGACTTAAGTTTAAGTTAAAAACGTCAAGTGCATGTTCGCATTGTGCTATTTAGGATAATTAATTGTGCTGTGTTGTTGTGCTTTGGTAAGCTCTTTAAGATGCCATAAGAAGAGTTTCAGAGCTTTATTTCAATTTAAACGTGGCAGTTGTTGGGATTTGTAATCTTCGAAGTCATTTTTATTATATCGAAGATAACCTGTTAAACAAAGGACTTCGCATTTAAACGACTTGCAGCATGCAATTTCTGTTACGATGCTATCTATAGATTGATTGATTAATATGGCAGTAAACGATGAAAGATTCAGTGGAATAAAAGCTTTTGAATGTGAAAGAAATATATACAACTAGAAATTGCTCTTTTTGAGTGTAAAAGCGATGGATGACTCAATTGATAAATTTCTTCAATCAATTAGTTTAAATTGAAAAATATCTCGCAAACTTTACATTAAAAGCAGATAATGCTAAATTAAAAAATACATTTCTTTTATTTATTATGTCATAAGCCATTTATACAGCGCTTTTTCTGTGGTGTTCAAAAGCGCTTTTAAGAAAATTCGTATTAAAAGCTTTGCAATCAAGGTTTAAGCCGAGTTTTACATCCAGTGATAAAACAAAATGATGTTTCTAATCATGAGATCTCAATTATAAACATCGAAAATAATCTGAATTTATTTTATTTTAATACTGGGGTCTTGATATTATAAGCTTGGACGTTTTTTTTATTTTATACAATTCGCTCATAAATTACCGAGCAACTGTGTCTATAAAACAAGTTATTGCAATTTAATAATTTAATTTTTGAATAAGAATACTATTTAATAGGAAAAAATACGAATAATTTAATCGATGGATTTTAATTTTAATTTTTTGTTTTTTAAATTTAAAAAAAGATTAAATTACCATGTAACTAATTTTACTTTTTACTCAAAAAACGCTTTCAAAATGTCAATAAAACTTTATCAAATCTGATAGTAAACATAGGTTAATTAATGTTTTCGAAAAACTTCAGAATTCTCAAAATAACTTTTCTTCAAAAGTAATTTTAATTGTTTACAAAAATAATAATGACTACCCCAAAACAGACCACAAAAATAAGACTTTTCACCTGAAAACGTTCATGACCCAAAAAAACAAAAAAAAAAAGAAAAACAAATCAGCTCTCAAAATTTGCCTGTTTTCAGCAGCATCCGGTCATCACAAATTGTTTTCGTATTCCAGAATTGGTAATTTTTCTATTTAAAAAAACTTCAATTTTTATTGTGGCATATATTTTAAAAATTTTTCAAGAGGAAACTTTCAAACATTCAAAAGCATCATTGAAAAAGATTTTAATTATTAGTTTTGAGAATATAAGTCAAAGACAAGATCAGCTTTCCATATTTTTATTTTAAACAAATCTTTCATTTATGTTTTTTTAGTAATATAAATAGAATTTTTATCGTTTTATTTGTATAATAATGATTTATGACAAAGTTGAATTTTTCGAAAATTTGAATTTTTAATGAAAAGTATAAAAAATTGCCTTTTCTATCAATTTATTTTAAACAAAATTTCAAAGAAGGCTTTTTAAACACACCAATCCTCTTGAAGGAACCAATTAGTTGTTTGATAATTTCCACTAATATTTACTGTTTCATACTAGGACGTCATCTGAACACAAACTTCTAGGTCAAACGTTGCTTCCCTCGTTGACAGATCTGTTGACCTTTTTTGGAGTCATTCAGCACTTCACACAGTACAGAAACACCCTTTTCTTTATTTTATCAATACTTCGATTATAAAAATAAAAAAATTTATTATATCTTTATTTATTTTCATTTTTTTTCTTGCTACACGATTTTAAAATTTGACCAAACCAGCCTACTGTGTTTGCATGTGCGCCACTTGGCTTGAAATGGTTTGTAAGTTGGATGAAATAATGATTTTTTTGTTCTTGTAACAAAAAAATTATTTAGTTTTCAATAGTTTTAATAATCACAGTTTAACTAGCTGACTTCTGTCCATTTTCATTCCGGATTTTTCAATATTCTACATGATTTTGTACGTGAGAGAATTGAAGTCGGCTCATTAGGCTCGAAAATTGAAAATTTAAAGTTTTACTTTTAATACAAAAGCCATCATTATGTTCATATACCTGTACTATTCCACATAGTCTATCGAACACCATTGAATGAAGTTAAAATGCCACTTTGTTACTTTTTTAACAAATTTCAATAGCTCAAAATTTGAGCTCATTCTTTTCATTTCAGTTTATGTTTCTCAATTGAATATAAAATAAAAAACATACGTTTTTTTTAATAATCATACATTTTAACACTATTTCTGTTACTACTGACAAAAATGCAGCATTATAATAACTATCAAATACCCGGTCTTGTAGATTGGCTGAGCATTAAAAGTTGGTAAAATTAAAAAATTGCCACCAAAAATATTTTAAAAGAAATCTTAAAAATTGTATAATACTCTGAAAAAAATTAATTCGAGAACGTTTTCATAAATCTTAGTTTTTCTGGGAAGGCAAAAACCCGCTTAAGAGGCCCCAACTGACAAGGGTAAAAACTGAAAAGCTGCATCGTATGGTAGGCATAGAAAAATTTTTTAATAAAAAAACCAACTAAAAATATGATTTATCTAAAGATGTTAACAACTTGTATTTCGGGGCTATAAAATAATATAGACCAACTCGTTCACACATAATGTCTTGCGCGTGTGAGGATTATTGTGTGGAAAGTCTTTCTAAAATTTTCAAAGGTGAGATATTTTTTAAAAATTGTATTTATTATAAATAAAAAACTTTTTGAATATGTCAAAACCTTACTTTTAGTTTGAAAAAATATCTCTACAGCATTACGTTTAGAATCCACAAAAATAGCCATAGAAGGTGAATATTGACTTAAATTTTGATACCTTTATTACTAATCGAGGATGAGAAAAATAAACATGAAACAATGGGAAGCTGATGAATTTGTCAACTTGGTGCATTCTAATAGACTCATCAATAAAATTACCTCATATGCTTTTACAACCACTAATAACACTACCAAAGTGACTGTAAAAACGTAATGATTGATGAAGTGATGACGGTTTTGAATGCATATATTCAATAAAAAAATTGAGTTACAACTGTATTTTTAAACCTGTTTTGAAGTTTTTAATTTTTTTTTGTCGAAATAAACGCCTACTCACTCCTTTTAATGCGTTCTAGTCTGAGAAGCGTATTCGTTAAACATCTGTTTATAGAGAAAAATATCTCTATTGCTTCTTAATAACTGAGAATTTATGTTTGAAACATGGATTTTTTCACATCCATTATCGTTTTTTTAACATTAAAAACGTTCAACAAAGTGTTTAAAAAAAATTCTTTCTTAAAACTGGTTGCGTTTAGATTTTTGATGAAATTTGATAATCGGTAGCATTCTAGAAGTTTCAATTTCCTTTGTTTTCAAACATCTGTAGATAATAAAATTTTTTAATCGTAGATATTCTTATCAAATTAATTCAAAACTTTAAATTAAATAAAACAATTTCTCAAATGTCAATGAAATAAAGTGAAGCTCTCGAAAACAATTTTAGGAATACAAGATAAAGCAACCTTTATTTTTTCTAAAATTAAATTGCTTTTCATGGCGCTCGTATCGGAATAACGCTTAATGTTTGTTTTATTTTGTCTAGTGTCGTTTGTATTGCAAGAATTATTGTAGCCGAAAGGCGGTCTAAGGAGAGCTTTGTGGCTGTTTGAAAGTTTTTGGTTAGGCGTGATTGGTAGAGATTTTAATCTGAAGACTGGCTCTTCGTTATTTATAGACGAATTACTTTTCGAAAACTTACTGATGAGGGCAGCAGTATCGATTCCTTTGATTTTGCACTGGTCAAATGAGCCAGGTTTTTTGATGTTATTAGTATTACCTTTATTACTTTCAGTAGCTTCGTTGTGGGTTTTATTGCCCAAGGGTTTGGCTTGTATTGTTTTATTAACGTTTGTCTTTTTGTTTTCATTCGGATTATAATTGTCGTTTTTATGACTTTTTTGTGTTTTTTCAAGCTTTTTTTCCATCGATATAAGGTTTTTTCCGTCATTTTTCATGTTTACGTTAGGCATTTGATTGTCAAAAGTGGTTATTTTATGAGCCTCTGTTTTGTTGTTTGAGGTATGTTTTATTGTTCCTGTCATACTTTTTGATTTATCTTTTGCTATTGAGTTATTATCAATTATGGAAGCAGGCAATACTGAGTTAATGTTAATATTATTGTAAAGGCTGCCAGTTCTATTATTATTTGCTTTTTGGTCATCCAAATGTGTGGGTTCGTCTGAAAGAAAGTGAAGCATTTTCAAATTTTTTTCTGTATTTATAAAGCTCACATTTTTTGTTTTTTACCATAAAAGTTTTGAAAACAACTTTTTTATATTAGTTTTTTTACTTCTGATGAAGTACAATAGCCTGAATCTAAAAGTAAGAACAACAAACAAAGTATTTATTAGCTTTTCGTAAGGCTAGCTTTTTTATTATAAATAAATAATAATATTTTTTTATTTGTTGCCATGGTCATATTAGAACACGATTGACGAACAACAACAACAAGGCTAGCTTACATTATCAAGTGTCATTTAATAAATACTTTGTGTTTGTTGTCCTTACTTTTTTTTACTTCATTATATAAGTTTCTTGGTTACCGGCGTTTGAATAAGGATTAAAAAGCTCGTTTGTTGTTGTTATTGCTTTTCCTTTCGTCTGCAAATATTATTTTCAGCATTGCAAGTATTTGTATAAAAGAATAAAAATTTTATTCTTCCTGAAGATAACATTTCAGCACCTGTAACACGTGACATATGAATGTTTCACAGCGACTCCTCAATACTTTGTTACGTTTTTATGTTGAAGGTTAATTTATGATGAGAATATTTTAAAGTAATGAAAATTCAAAGAAGTCTAATGTGATGAAGAGATTCAAAAGAATTATATGCCATATCTTTTTAGAAACAAAATACTTCGAAAAAAAGCAATTGAAAAATTCAGAAACTAATGAAAAATTTTTTTAAGAAATCAAAAAAATGATGAAAAATAATACAATGGCGTCGATTTTTTATTTTAAAACCAAATTTTAGTGGCTTCTTACTTTAAAAAAAAATTTAAATTGTTTTTTGTGACTCTTCTTATCAGCCTTGTGATCCATAAATAATTGAAGCTTAACCACGTTATCTACCAATTCACACGCGTGTTTTAGCTCAAATAAATCAAGAAATCTCGCCTACTTTTTTGTCATTATGAGCATTGTTTCAGTAAATCAGAGCATATTATGTCTTGAGTTTTTAAATCATAACTGCCCACTTTCACACATAGTCTGCATATCTAGTTATATTCTTAATTTATTTGAAATTACATTACTGAGAGATCCACAATGAATGGGACTTTTTTTGAAAGAATACTTAATTAATGCAACTCTTAAAATTTATTTACTTTTTTGCATTCGTGCTGAATTCACTATCATGAAAAATATTTTACGAATATCTTTCCAAACACATCCAAAATATTTTATTTATGCATGGACAACCTTTCAACCTGCTTTCAAAAAAATTTCTCTAAAATGCAGAAAAAATTAGTTTAAAAAATGCCAATTTGTAATGCGTCAAACTGAACTTTTATATTAAATTTCAAATAGAAAACTATCATTTTAAAAAACTTTAAATGGAGTTAATTAATGACCACAATGAGAAGCTGAACACCCCGTCAATTATCTGTTAAGGCACGTACTTTGGTGATTCCTCTGCATTCAATTGCATCCATATAAGAGCATTCATTGATGTTGAGAAGGACTTGGGTGACGTCGGGTGTGATGGGCATAGGACAATCAGGCAGGGCTGGTCTTTTATTCATTTTTTCGTGGTCTTCAATTAGAGAAACATTTAAAATATATAAGTTTATATTTATGGTTTGAGATTGATAAATTCTCGTTTGAATTTGATAGATTTCATTCGTAACTTTCATTTCAATTTTCCTCCCTTAGTAAAAAAATCTTTAAAATTTACATGAAAAATTTGTTTGAATGAGGCTAGTGTACATAATAATTCAATACTTACTAAACAAAATCACATAATCTCATAGAGAACCAACCTAGTGAGTAGGTTTCCCTTATTTCGTCATACAGTCCCTCGACCGGAGCTTCGAGCTCATTTGCACTGAAAAGTTTTTTTTCTATTTGCTCAATCAACACTTTCTGCCACTTTACAAGCTCTGTATGGTCTTTGAACTGGTTGGAAATATTCAATAATACTTAAAAATTTGATAAAAAAATATAAAGAATAAGGAATGTTCCCGACGTGGAGGCCGAACACACAGGGAGATTAATGAGTTGGTTTGTTCAATTTGTTCAAACCTTTCTAAGTGTATTGTTTATTTTATACTTAGAGCTTGATTTATTGAACAAGTCAAATTTGTAAAAAATTGTCAAGTGTTTTTTTATTTGAAGTTTGTTTGAGTAAACATTTTGACATCACATTCATCCGCTGGGGTTTATCTTGTGAGGCTAAAACGGTTGATAAAAAAAATTAGGAAGTGAGATTGTCTGAAATTAGGCAAAACAAAACTAATATAAAATATGTTATGCATATCGAAGCTATTTTTAATGAAAATATGCAAGCCTTTAAATCAAAATTTTCTACTCCTTTTTGGATTCAACTGGCAACATGATTAAATAGAGACCGAACTTTCGTAATTTAATAACACACTGGAGGATAAAAAAATTTGTAAGAGCTTTGCTGTTTAGTTCAAAACGTTGAACCATGAAATATTAAATCCTTATTTCCAATGCAAACCTAAAACACATAAAATCTCATTCAATAAACACAAAACCATCAAATCTTCAACACAAATACACCAAGTTTAACTGATCACCCGCCGAACAAATATATCAAAACCGCTATAAAATCCCATCAAAACCAAACCGGTATCAACACACCTTCAACTGGACTTCAATTTGGGGTGACTTCAACAGGAGGACATTCTGGTCACACGTCTGTTGCAGGTGACACTCTCGCAAATTCAGCATGGTCGGTTCTAATTGTTCCTCCAAGTACTTAAAGATCTTACAGAGATAACAATTGGAACAAAATTATATAGTTTAACTGCTTTTATATAAATGGTGAATCAGCTCATTTAATTTATTTTATGTCTATCAAATGAGATGAGACCGATGCTTTTAATGATGATTTATTTCATGTTTATTAGTAGGTTTTTTGTTTCATATTTGCGTTGAATAACATTGGTTTGTACGTTGTTTTCATTGAAGGCTTTTGGTTTTTTCAACATTTTGTTTTTGGAAACTAGAAAATTAATATCTAAATAATATATTCATCTTTGTTATCCTATTTGATTGGTGGGTGTGGGGTTGGTTTGAAGTACTTTTCACATATTTTCAAAATTCTAATATTTCTTACAATATTATGGGTTTTATAAATATATAATAACAGATGAAATTAGTTTGAGGTATTTTTACTTAATTCATTATAAAAATTGAAATTTTTTGTATTCGAATACCTATTTTCAACGCTCATCACTCGATAATTGGAAGCTTGGAAAAGATAAATTGACTCGTGAATATTTTAAACTTCATCTCCATCATCATTATGTTATAAAAAATTAATTTATAAAATATCTAAATTGTGAAATTTATTTTTTGTTCGATCCAATTAAAGTTATTAAACATACAAAACCATACAATAACGAATATGATTATAGTGGCATTAACTCCCTAATAAAATAAATAAGAGACTGACATTGAAACAATTAGAATATTGAGAAAATGAAAAATTATAATCTGATAAGATGATTAATTTGACTTTGAAATAATGCAAAACAAAGTGATTACTTGGAATTCTTGGCTTTTAACTATGCAATAATAATTTTTCCATTGCTCCATAACATCAATGGCCACAAGAAGCATGCCTGAGATTATTGTTAATAAAACATCCTCTTTTTTATATCCTCATATTCTAATATTTGATTTATTTTCTAATAGTTTTCATGAGTTATTGGGGGTGTTATGAGTGTTGTTGCTTACGTTGAAGTTTTGTTTTTGTTGAAAATATGAACTGGGTTTAATTTAATAAATACAGAATCCTTATATAAAAACAAATTTTTAGAATTTGTGGTAAATGAAAACAAAATCTTATTCTTATCGTGGTTGGGCCATAAAGCAGATATTTCAAAAGCGTTTGAAATAAAGTTTACCAAATTTATTTGCAAATCATCCTTCTTGTCTTAATTACTTTTTTAACCACATTTTGCGTCCATTTTTTTTTTTTTTTTTGGCTTTTCTTTTTTTTCGTTTTTTTATTTTATTGCGCGCTGCTCTATAAATGCCAAGCTTGACAGCCAAAGGTATTATGTTTAATAAAAGAAAATTAAGATGAGTGGTGGTTTTGAAGTTAATAACTGTGAATATGACAAAAAAATTTGCAAAAAACATTAAGAATGAATTAAGCAAATAATTGCACAAAACAACACACACAAGATTGAATTGAGAAACCGGCGAAACTGGAACTAAAAAATGAAAATGTGAACAATTAATCTCAAAGCTTTTTAAAGGTTGCACGGATGTGGAAAGAGTGCAATTTAATTTTAAAATAGTTCAACAGATCGTGACAAAGGGCATTGTAGTGCTCCAACGATTAAAGGCTGTTGCAAGCTCAAAAAACTCCTACCCGTTTTATTTTAAAATCTCAAGAAACATACACAAAGTTTTTTATTGAAACTTGAAAAATCTTTGAGTTTTTCCTAAAAAGTGTACATTTGAGAGTTTATGTTTACTTACGATAAGCTCCATGGTGTTCTGGTTTTAATATATAATTTGTCTCTACATTTGTGATTGATCATAGAATATTGAAGTTTAACCTTTGAAAAGCTTTTGATATAAACTTCTTCAAATAATTCTAGCATATTTTAGAATAAAAATAAATTATTTCAAAATATGATGGATAAGTGTTATTTTTACTTCATAAAAGTTTTGAAGAATGCCTTGTTTTTTATCGAAAAAATTTCTAAGAAGATTTAGAGTTATCAAAATTCATTTAAAAAATTAAACTCCAAAAATTGCAAATTAATTTTCAAATAATTCAAATCCACCTGAGAGAAGAATTTTTCCTTCGGTCAGAACTTTATTGCGCATGTGCAGAACTTTATTAAAAAGCGAATGGATTTTTGACTTTTTAGCTTTGGCGTGCGTTTGTGGCGAATCATTTTTGCACGTGGTGATGGTATCTGATTGAAACATCAAGCAAGCATAATTGTCTAACGATTTATCGCTGTTGCTCTTCATGTGGTTTAGGTTGGTGTTCATAGTCGATTTTTTGTCTTGAACAACTTGGTAAGTATCTCCTTTGATGTATATCGGACACTAGGAGAAGGGTTTTATAATTAACATATTGTACATAAAATACTAATGCATTAAGAATTAACAAAGAAATGATAGTTATTTATCAAATAATCTATTTCCAATAATCATTACATCTTCATTAACAGTGTCCGTTTCTATTTGATCCTCCTTTGCAAAGTTCATTATGAGGGTTTTTTTGATTTCCTTGAAAATTATTTACATAAAAATAAATTAATTTTAATATTTCAAATAATGCCGACAAGTGAATCGAACATCAAAGTAAACAATATGTTCATTGTTAAACAAAACTTCAAATACTCGCCTTTTCCCAAGTCTCAGCATCAGCTTTATTTTTACAATAATAAATATGAGTTTTTTTTCCTGGACAAACAAGTTTTAGCTCATATTTAGGGCCATTGGAAGGTGCAATAGAAACTTCATAATCCCATAAATCGATGCTTTTGATCACTTTAATTCTGGTCAAATCTTTGCTTGGGCCGTCATTTTTATGACTCAACAATAGCTTGTGTCTTATAAGAACACCAATATACTTTTTATGTTGCAGTTTATTTTTTTTATACAAAACTCCTTCATAGGATCTGTGAAAAAAACACAATAAAATCTAAATAAACAAAAATTAATGAAAAGGTTTAAATGAGTTTCTGGATTACTTGCTTGTAATATCTGTTTGGTCAACGTTGCTCAATGTTGAGATTCGTCCGCTTTTTCGGCTGTGTCAAAATTAATCAACTGTATTTGACTAGAGAATGAAAGAAATGAAAAAACTAATAATTTTGATTTAAACAAAGGGTAAGGTTAATTAAATAATTCAAATACGGTAAATGAATAATATTTTATGAATAGTTTAAAGTGAATTTCATTTTAAAATTTCCAATAAAAATTATTTCATTTTGTTTTCATAATCAAATAGTTTTCATAATTTTCCATCAAAACAGACTCCATAAAGTACATTTTCCAATAAATTATAAACTTTTTTGAATACTTTTCAACCTAATTTTATAAAACTATAGCTTACTATAGAAATATTCACATTAAAAGTTATGAACTTCAATTGAAAACTATAAGTCCCCATAATAATATTTAGCATGAGTGGTTACACTTTTTTGAGTTTCGTTAAGCAAACAACATTTGAAATGAATGAAGATTCGCTTGAGAAAAGCAGTTTCCATTCAAAGTATTGATCATAAAAAATCATGAAAAATTTTCTTGTGTAAATTACCATTTGTTTTAAATTTCACTTTTAAGTTCAGTTTTATTTTTTCTTCAAATATCAACATTTTGAGTTTATCTTTTATTGTTAACTTCCTTTCTTATGACATAAAACTATATGCTTTGTCTCTATTATAAGGAATTAATAATTATTTTTATAATTAAAATAAAAATTATAATAATAAATATGATAAAATTAAGAATAATAAAAATAAAGTTAATAATTATTGAAAAAATAATAATAATATTTTATACTAATTTATAACAATAATGAATATTCAAATGCATTTTTTGTGATCAATTGATGACGGATACCTCACTACATCCTAATATAATATCCATTCAGTGGTTAAAATGAAACACCCGCTGCAATTGTACGAGAAACAAACTGAGAAACTTAGTTTTTTTTGTTGGATAAATGCTTCGTGTTTTTTTCTCATACATCTATTGATTGTTTTCACATTGTTTCTTTATATTGATAAAAAATTTGTCTATCTATCCGTTAATATTCGGTCTTTATTCAGAAAATGAGCCAAATTAGTTTTCAGAGTAAGTTTGAAAGAATACGTCCAATGAACTAAACTTAATTTAGTTTATTTTGTTATATATATATAAATAAAAATTATTGCTCTAAATAAAATTTCATTTTTCACTAATTCGTTCTACTTTGAAACTTTTAGAAAAAACCTTTTGAGCGCCATAATAAATTAGAAGTGAAAATTGCTCATTGAAGGCAATACATTCTTTAAAACTAACTAAACGAATACATTTCTTAGAATATTTTATGTTTTAACTTCAGAGTAGGACCATAACACGCTCGTGTTTTTGATTAATCATATAAAATAAACGCTAAAAACAGCGATAAAAGAATATGTTTACAAAGAGATGAAACCAAACGGAAAGTGACGTATCTATAAAAACAATCAACTTTATAGAGGTCAACTGTGTGTTTACAGCTGCTATTTCCTCACACGGAACCTCTTCATCACTATCCTCATCTTCATCTCCTTCTTCGTGATTTTCAACCTCTGTGGTTTTATGAACAAGTAAACTTTGTTATGAAACTTTTAAGTGCGTATGTGACGTGTGTGTAAGAAAGTGAGAAATTAAAAGTAGACTCAAACAGGTTTTATGCTTTTTGAAACGGTTTCTGGGTAGTAGTTTGAATGAACGAGGTTGATGGGCGAGAAATTAAAAATAGTTTTCAAAAAACTCTCATTAATGAGTTTGAATGAAGAAAAGAAAATCACCATTTATTCCGCTGTTTTTTTCTTGGATCGTGTTGCTTCTTCGGTCAGTCTTTTTAATGAAAGATTTGCGCAAAACATTGACTGAGAAAATTGAAACGTAAATCAATTAATCAAGATTATTTTAATTAATTTTTATGGTAAAAAATTAGTTTTTAAATAATTTCACGAAATAATATCGATGATTTGGAAAGTAATTGAAAACAAAAGTAGCTTGTTTCCTTTTGAATTTCTTCAAAAAAAATTGTTAATTATATCTTAATAAAAGCTTTTGAATATTTGATAAGTTAACAAAATGGAAAAAAAGTTTTCAGTTATTTATGTGTTATTTTGAAGGTAGTGTCATTGAAAACTAATAAGTTTAACACATTAAAAAAACCGCAAAAAATTTATAACTCTATACAAATACAACCCTTCTTGAAACTAAATTTATCAAAAACTATATCTTTTTCGTCGTCTTGAGAATTATATTGAAGCCCTCAAAAATTAACGTAAAAAATTTTAAAAAAGTTATTCGAAATACATCTTGATGTATCTAAAAAGTCACTAGTTCAGAAACATTGAACCTATAGCTAAACATAAAAAAACGCCGCAGTATGACTATTTTATAAAGGATGAGTCGTTGAAAAAATTGCCACCAACCATTAATTTCTTCGTAAGTAGCCGTTGTATCATTTTCCCAGCATTCACTTTTATTTTTCCAGCCTAGTTTTTCTAACAAGACTAAGCGTTTCTTTGAGTTCTTTTCACTTAGTTTTTCCTTTTCCAAATCAACTAGGAAATTATATAATTCCGAAACTTGCTCTTCTGAAGTAATAGTTATAATAATTTATTACACTTGAGTTAGCTTTTAAAAAATTGATTTAAATAAAATTTAACTTTAATTTTTTAAGTTTATAAACAAACTTTAATGTAATTAAACTAAAACATCTTAAATGGATTTTAAATTAAAATTGATTTTTTAAAAAACTTCAAAGAGAAATATTTCTCTTACCGTCCATTGCAGCTGTAGTTCAAAATTTGATTTTCAATCTTAGTAAATAAACATCAACACTCAAAAACAGTTTAAATAATTTGTATTAAGCATCAGTCTCAACGGAGACATTGTGAATGTGTAACCACTCAATCTCAGTGAACTTTTATCCTCAATTGCATGGTTTGGTGATTGACTAATTAAATGTAATTACAAATGATCACTGATAGCAAATATAGAAAAAAAAATTATTGAATATTTATTACTGATAGCAAATATAAAAAAAAATTATTGAATATTTATTACTGATAGCAAATATAAAAAAAAATTATTGAATATTTATTACTGATAGCAAATATAGAAAAAAAAATATTGGATATTTATTACTTTTCATAGTTTTTTCTAATAATCAAATTAAGATATAAAGTTAAATAATATGGAGAAAAAATTTTATAAGCATAGGTTATCATTTTTACTAACGCTGCATTTAATATTAGAACTTCAATCAGCCATTATACATCATAAAAGAGTGGTGATGATTACTGTCGTTCGAAATCCGGTTTACTGCAATTAACACCACATTAATGTTTCAAGGTGTTGTGAGTGTATTGTGTTATTCAAAGTTCCTTTATTTTAGGGCGAATTTGAACGAGAGAGATAAAATTTTATTTATTTCGCTTTTTAGGTAGTTTTTTATATGAAGAATCCAATTTTAAAATATTTGAGTTCAAAAATTGTTTAATTTTAGGAATAAGTATAATGCATGAAGCATCGCTTGATAATGTAAGTTTGAACCACGAAAAGCTTCATGTCCTCTTAATAAACTTCTTACGTTGTGTTTTATGTTGAATGATAAATTCTAGCATATGAGCCGTTGTATTGGCTTTTTCTTACTAAGACTTTATTTCGATTTTATTCCTCGGTTGGCAGTGTTATTCTCGGGAAAAAATGTATTAAGGTTGAAGAAACAAATTTAAAAGGTTTAAGCTGGAGTTTTTATTTATTAGTATATAAGTTTTATCTAAAAAAATTTTTTCGGTTTTAACATTAAATGAGTTGTAAATGTTTTGAATGGGTCTGATCCTATTAATATTTGAGGATTTACGTGGGTTTTTTTTTTAAATTTCTAATAACTATTTTTTACCAAAAAACAATGGGCTTAAAGTAATAACTTCTGCAAGAAATTGGTTTTTAAATATTGTAGAAGATTAAAGTTTTCAAGCATTAGCCTTTTTAAGGATTTTCTTTCTAGATTTCATTAAATCAAATAAAAAAAACATTGAAACTTAAAAAGGTTATAAGATTCATTAACGAAATGGATCAAATTTGATGAAATACTTTAAAATGAATCAACATATCGTCTCAAACTTCCATTTAGGGTCCGTTTACTTCTTTTTTGCGTGACCGCCTAAGCTTTTTGCAGTACTTATTAATGGAAGACGTGAGTTGTGTCTTATGCTTGGGAAAGTATAAACACGCTGTTTTTATCACGGTCTCCAGCATTTTCATGCACCGAATAAGTCAAAAGCTCTTCAAAAGATGTACTCTCAACTTCTTGAGTTGTCTATAGACTATTTTATAGCTTCAACTATTGTTTTGACTCGTAAACTTTAATTTATTTTCCAATTATAAAATTGTTCATAACTGAAAATGAAGCCAACATGCTTAAAAACGTTAGATTTAAAAAATTTTAGATAATTTAAAAAAACCGAGACAATATTAACTTGAAATGGGACGATTTGTGCATGAAAAATCAACTTTCTTCTTTAGAGACATCTGTATCTTTTTTTATATTATTTGAATAACTTCTTATTTTCAATTTTTTATGAGAAATTTTCAACTCAAAAGAAAATAAATCGTACGATGGAAGTCAAAAACATGTCTAAACAAAGAAGAATGGATAATAATTTTTTTTTGAAATTCCATAATTCCAAATTAGTTCAATTGAAATCAGAAAAAACATTATGATTTTGAAAACTACAGTGAGTTTTCAAATTGCTGTGAAATTTTCAAAACATTTCGAGAAAAAGCGCGCTATATAAACGTGAATAAATAAATAAAAGAATATGATAATAAATAATTCAAAAATGAATGATTCAATTATCAGTTCGTTTTAATAGGCTGCCATTTGGTGTCATAAGGGATTCTGGTTGAGCGGAGAATAAAATAAACACATAACTATAAAATCCAACCATAGTGCCATAAAAGGCAACTAGATGATATAAAAATATTTGGTAAATAAACATATTAGAAATAAAACTACTAGCATTAGTTTGAATAGCTAAATACATTAAAATGATCTATTTAAAATTTGATTGTCTGATGTTTAAAATTCTATGACAAAACCCCACCAAATATTACAAAAAATGAAAATTTAAAAAATATATAAATACAAGAAGAAATGAATGGGAAAGTAACTATTTAATAAATGAAACGCACAATCGAAAGGAATAAACACCAGTGATGCTTTGGTCTGGAACTCTTTATATTGCATCAATAGGGTACCTACCAGCCCTAAATACATGTCGTTGATTAATCACGTAATTTTTCAGTTTTTATCTCAGTAACTTTCACTCGCTTTCTCCGGT
Source organism: Pterobdella sp. o SKG-2022 (assembly GCA_964035795.1). Lineage (NCBI taxonomy): Eukaryota > Metazoa > Annelida > Clitellata > Hirudinida > Piscicolidae > Pterobdella > Pterobdella occidentalis. The sequence goes on along the minus strand of OZ038320.1, from coordinate 26,592,503 downwards.
TTTTCTCATTAATTAGTTTCGATAATTTAAGAGTAAAAGTGGTTTTGTGAAGTTTAGAGTCTTTTGTGAATTTCTCGACCAGATTTTTTTTTAAAGCTTCTGTGTTTTAATTACACAGCATGGCTTTTTGAAATTTAAATTTTTAATGTTGGTATCTATTGATAAATAAATGAATGAATAAATAAATAAATGAACAAATCAATCAATCAATCAAGCAAGCAAGCAATAAAACAATCAATCAATCAATCAATCAATCAAGCAATCAATCAATCAATCGATGCTGGTATATATTAATAAATAGATACAAATAATTGATGAGTAAGTTATAAAAAAGAAAGCTTAAAAACATTTCGCAAGATTTTTATAAAGAATGGCTCGACCTAAAAATTTCCCTAAGTATAAAAACTCTAACGGAGGCCTATTTTTGAAATTCTTCAAAAAAATTTTAAAATTTTGTTGGAAATTTTATTTTTTCTTCATCTTTGTTGATTTTTAAAAATTTCATTTCTTAAAAATGCTTTTCTGTCTTGAAGTTTCTACTTGATGAAACAGCTAAAAATAGTTTTCCTTTTCTTCATATTTGAAATTTTGAAGCTCATCTCAGAACTTAATATTACTTCAAACCTTTTTTATTTCTTGACGCATTTTTGTTGGATACTTTATTGATTGACTATAATCTCAGATTTTTTTTCTACAATATTACTGTTACTATTAAAAATAACTATTTGAATAATACTAAATTATTCTATAAGCCAATGAACTACATAAGCGACATGAATGGACTTAAAAATATACAATAAAGAAGACAAGTCAACTTTAAGAGTTGCTATGAAGTTATATACTCAAAACGACATGCAAAAAATGCAGGAAAGTTTTCAGTGAGATAATTTACTTGTAAAGCATTTGTTTTTAAACTTAAAAAAAGTTTGTTCAGTTTTTTCTACCATTTTTGTTTAGAGTAATTGACGACAAAAATTCACCCATAAATGAAGAATCAAAAGTTTAGTTTTTTTATTTAAATTAATTTAAATTCTTGGTTTTATGTAAATTCTTTTTTTAACGTTGTGGAAATTTTTTGAAATTTAGTTTTGAAACATTAGAGCCATATATTTATAAGTTTTACTTTTCAGAGACACCTTATGTATGTTTTGTATAGCAATTAAACTTTGAAAACATCAATTGAGGATTCATACATTTATTTTAAAAAAAGCTATAATTTTCGATAAATATACTGGCTAACGTTTTATGATATGGCTACACTTATCGAAAATTATAGCTTTTCTTTTAGATAAATGTATGAATCCTCAATTGATGGTTTTGAAGTTTAATTTTTACATATTATTTTTTTTATATAATGTATTCAAAAAGTTAATAGCTATATGTAAAAATTGTTATTCAGAGTTTCAAGTTTTATTTGCCAATAAATAGAAAAAAATGAATGCATGCCTTCAATTAATTATGAAATTGAGCCAAATTGAGGCATTCAACAGGCTTTGAATATCCCATGACTTTTATAAACCAATTTAACAGTTAATGAACAAAATATTGAATATTTCTTTCTTATTCAGTTAACAAAAGATGTATGTTATCCTTTTCCATCATATATGACTCAACGTCGTTTTGTGAAGACTGCTTACACCAGATTATGGGGTTTTCACAAAAAAAAATAAAGAAAAGCTTGAAGTTAGAAAAGATTTTTTAGTTAAAAAAATCGTGATTTAGTCGGAAAAAACTACTTTTGTCTTAAAACTGTTTTTAATATATCATGGTATATTAAGATTTTTCTAAAAAGTTACATTATGGTATATTCTTAAATTTCACAATCAAATCTGTCTTCCTCCATCTCACGTCCAATTATTATGCCACTGTGGATGATTAATAATGGCAATCAAACGTTCTTTTTCGACATTTTATTTCAGTTTAGAACTTTTTCCATTTGCAAACATCAAAGTGTTTGAAATTTAGATTCAGCCACTACTATGGTTTGCATAAAGTTATTATTTGAAATCACATCAAGCGGTTTCTGTTTCATTGTCTATTCAAATTACCTTTTCATTCTTTTTTTTTAATTTGAATATAATTTCAGAACACTGTTAAGTTTATTAAGATACGAAGCTTTTCGTTAACAACGTAACATTTTCAAGTAGGAGAAACTGTTTTATTGATATTACTATGGCAACAGATAAAAGTTAATTTTAAACCCCATAATTATTGCAAAAAATATTACTAAAATAACAGTGACGTGGACTATAATGTAATTCAGAGATAATAAAAATAAAAATGTGTAAGCAACTCTAATAAAATAAGGCCTATTCTATAAGACCATTTTTAAATCATAATAAATTCCTAATCTTGCAGTTCATGCATGTTGCAAAGATATATCATAAAAGCTATGGAATGAGAAGGACTATCATGTAAATTAGAGGCAACAAAATAAAATAAAAAAATAAAATAAGGCATATTATGTAACACCATTTCTAAATAATAATAAATTTCTTACGTCCTTATGGTCATTTAAAGTAGGGTTTTGAATTTTAATTAAGAAAGTTTCTAATATCCGCCTTTTTCTCCAATCTTCAGGGGCTCGCATCAAAGTTCTCCACGAGAATTTATGTGTAGGGTTTTTCGATATGTGTTTTGCTGGTTCAGAAGTTCCTTTCACCGCTTCATGTTCCACCCATCTCACTTCCACGTTTCTTTTAGTTTCTCCCAAGTACGTTTCCCCACAACTACATTCCCCATTGTGTACATGCAAAATTTTGTCTTTAAGAGGGAAGAGGGTTTTTATTTTGGACGTGATCCACGAGTATGAAAACGTGATGACGTTTTTGGTAAATGAGTTTAATTTACCAATGCACTTGTGTATCTACAACTCATTTTTTTGGCAGTAAGGAACTTTGAAGTGTAATTTCCTCTGATTTTCAAAGAGCCAGCTTAAGATTAAACCCTCATCCTTAGGGGTGTCGAATTGTTCAAAAGCAGACATGATAAACCTGTCAGTAAAACCGACACGTTTATATTTCTGACGTATCTCACTCCTTTCCAATTCAAAGTCAGACCCGATCCTGTTAGCTCTATGTAAATCTCCTTTTATAAGATTTTTTTTGTATTGTTTAGGGATCGCCGACGTCCAATGGATTGGTAATTTTCTCTCTTTTTATACCACCTTAAAAGATAGAGAGCCGTCCGGGTATCTAGATATTTGGGTATCAAAGAATTTAGTTGGATTTACTTCAACGGTCAATTTTATATTTTTATGGAAAGAGTTTAAAGCATTGAAAAGAATATCGTTCTTGTTTTTCTTTCTTCTAACATATGTGTCGTCCACATATCTCATGTAGAATAGTGGGTTTTCAGGGACAACTATCTTTTCTTCCATATGGTTTAGGAAGCAACCAGAAAACACCACCGATAAATGACCTCCCATGGAAACGCCATTTATCTGTTTATATAGCTTTCCATTTGCTGAAAAAACATTCTCTGTGGTGGCTTTCAACAAGAGTTTTGAGAATATCTGTCTGCTGCACAGAGGCGGAAGTTTCCCTAATTCATAAATTTCTTTGGTGATGTAGTCAATGGTCTCTCTGATCGGAACATTAGTGAAGAAAGACTCAATGTCATAAGAGACATCTTCCTCGTCATGTTGGAGTGGAGGTAAACTGTTCAAGAGGGAAGGAAAGGATTGCGTGTTGGAAATAGTAAATTGATTTTCAGCCAGGGCTTTTAGGTAATCAGCAAGGAATTTTCCAAGATTGTAGTAGCAAGTACCCGTTTGATCAATTATTGGACGTATTTTTAAATTATTTCCATTAATAACTGATAAATTTTCGTATTTATGAGTTTTTACCGTCGTAAAAAATCTCGCCGGTTGGTTTGATGAAGGTCTGATGAAACTGTACTCTTAAATTCTCATACTTGAAAATGTTACGTTAACGAAAAGCTTCGTATCTTAATAAACTTACTAGTCTTCTGAAATTATATTCATTTTACGGTTAGACTTTTGAAAAAATTATTATCTTTTTAATTTGTTTCATAACTAAAAAATTCATGCGATTTTTTAATTATTTTTTAAACTGTATCTTTATTTCTTTTTAATTTTTTTCCTTCTTTTTCTAAACATGATTTGCTATTTTTTTATTGAAAACACTTATCTTCTCTTCTTCCGCATTTTTTTGTGTTCATCGTGTTCATTTCAATACACGCACTTCAGTCTTATTCATGCAAGTAAGAGTCTTCATCTGGACAAACGAGGGTAATCCCCTTCCTACACCTGACTTAACTGACACAAAATCATCATATTATCACTCAAGTTTGATTGTAGAGTGTTTATTTCATATTGTGTTTATCAATTTATTTCAAGTTCTACTGCCATTTTTCACGAAGTAACAAACACGTCGCAAGCCAAACTTCTGTTTTTTTGATACATTGTTTCATTTTTATTTCTACCTTTATTAGATTCATTTTTAGCTCTTCATTATCTATTCTTTAGATCGTTTTTCGGCATTTTCAGTAATTTTTATTCAGTTATTTTCTTCATAGATTTATCTCTTTATATAATCTAAAATTTTTCAATGTTTTTGAAAGCTTCTAATGTTTTAGTGAAAAAATTTAAAAGTTCAGCAGTTTAGTTGTTTTAAAAAATTGAATATTTACCACTCACTGCCGTCATTGTTGAGTGGAAAAAATTATAAATTTTTAACTTAAATGGGTTTTGAAGTACAGAGATATTTTTTGAAAGCAAAAGAAATTAACTCAAAAAATTTGTTTTGCTGATTTTTTTCTGCAGTTATTTTATCGAAAGATTCAAATCAAACGCTTATTAACTAAATAATACGAAGATTTCATTTAGTTAATAACAGTTTTTAATTTAAATCGTTTTCTTAATAGTCTAATTTAGTTATTCATATTTAATAAAAAGTTTATCGTTTCCATTGAATGGTCACGGAAAGATAATAACAAAAAGCTCTCATTTATAATTGTACACTAGCTTCAATGTTTTTTTTTGTTAGATTCATTTAGACATTATAGTTAATAGAATGACTTCTAATACCACAAACTCAAAGACGAAACGCATCAAGAGAACACCATAGGCTTTCAAGCCACACCTCAAATTCATTACCACTCTCGCTCAAATGGATAAAAAATTTTTGGATGATAAAGAGAAGTTCAATTCAAAAAAGATGATACAGCACATAAAAGTGAACTTCATTCTTATTCAGATTTACATTCAAACTTTTGAACCAATTCTACTCCCAAATAAGTACTTTTAAAGGCAAATAATACAAAAAGGATTTGTCCCGTTTATATAAATATAACCTCCAGTAGTTAAAAATTGAAAGCAAATGAAAAATTCAAATCTAACTCAAACTTCTCTAGTCATTTATCATCTTATCGAATCCCTTTCAGAAATTTATCATCTTACGAAAATCCTAAGAGTGGTAATTTTAATTATTTCTTTAAACATATTTTTATTGCTAATAAAAAATCTTCGAAAAAGAAATAGCTCAAGAATTGAAGTTTATAACTGAAAAGTTGGCTTCTATTGTTTCAACGAACAAAAAATCATTGCATGAATACTCAAGACAAATAAAAGACAAATTTCAAATTTTTTTCACGTCACAGATGACAGCTTTAACGCCAATTGCTTGAAAAACAAGTATTTTGAAAAGATGATTAGGACTTCAATAGTTTGCTCAGACAACTTTGGTTGATAGAAAGATTTAAAAAATAATTTTTTTTATAGCGGATATTTTATAGAGATTTTTAATAAATTAAACAAAGATCGATTCTCAACTATATCTTATTGTATAGAGGGTTTAAAAGCAGCCATCAAAGAATTGGAAGCTGGAATTATTGTATTGAAACTTCTGCAATCTTGTCTGATATGTGTTATATGTTTTATGCACGGTAGTATAATCTAATACGTACGCAAAATGAAAACATTTTTAGCTTATTGTTTTCACAATTATTTACATAATTTAGAGTAAGCCATAATTAATACAGCTGAATCAAAATAATTTATACAAATATATTAGTGAGGAACTGCATATGATGGTGGGATGAGGTTGAGGCTAGGAGAAGCTTGGAAGAAGGTGTAGGATAATGTTATTTCATCAATGAATTCCAACTGAGGATCTTCACAATATGAAGGATCAATGTAGAAAAATACCGGCATGTCAACCTGCAAGCAATACAAAGTATTAACTGGTTTGTTATTGAATAGTTTGAAATTGATAAACCATGAGATAAGATTGAATCTAATACGAGATACTAGTGCGACATAATCGTTAGACATTTTGCTATCATGAAATAAATTTATTGAAATTAACTTAATAAATGAAAATTAAAAAATATGAGTTAAATAAAATAAAAATTATATAATTATTATTATTATTTATTATTTGTAGAGCGCACAGTTTGCAAGCTAGGTTTGCTGAAGAGGCGCTGCTCTAATCAGAAGGGCTATGAGAGAAAAATTTGGTTATAAAGATGCGTCTTTAAACGCTAGCGAAAAACTTTAAGAGAAGGTGAAAGACGGAGATTAAGTGGAAGAGAGTTCCATAAGTGAGGGGCGATATTCGAGAAGGAGCGATATAAAAAAGAGTTAGAAGAGACAGGCTGATGCAGCCATAAACCAGAGTTCGAAGACCTGAGAGACTCAGGAGTCTGTCTAATGGAAAGACGGTCATATAAATAAGCCAGCTGATTAAAATATAAGGTGTTAGCGATGAGCCATAGCAACTTGAACTGGGCTCTTGGTGCGACCGGCAGCTAATGAAGGCGATCGAGACAAGTGCGAGATGAAAAATAGTAGTCGGCTTGAAGAACGGTTTTAGCAGCACGATTTTGGAGAGATTGCACCTTAGAAATAAAACAGTTCGGGAGTCGACAAAGAAGAGAGTTACAGTAATCAATCCTTGAAAGAACTAGAGATGATCAGAGCAACGGCAGTGTCAAAGGGTAGGAACTTGCGTGCCTGTCTGATCGCATGGAGATGAAAGTTGGATGCTTGTATGACCTGAGAGACAAAGTGTGTAAAGTTGAGTCTAGGATCAAGAGTTACATCTAGTATCTTCAGTTTGGACGTTATGGAAAGAGTAGTGTCGTCAAAGATAACTTCAGTGGGAAGATTGGATTTGGAAAGGAGTATGGGACTGCCGACAAACATCACTTCGCTTTTGTTAGGATTCAACATGAGGTGATTGTTAGAAAACCAAAGATTGAGCTCAGTGATGCATTCAGATATCTTAGTGAGGCTGGGATGAGGATCAAGGTAAGAGGCGCCTGTAAAGAGAGTAATATCATCAGCAAACTGATGATATAAAACGTCGTGCTTCTGCATGATCTCGCTAATAGAAGAAGTATAAAGAGAAAAGAGTATGGGCCCAAGAACAGAACCTTGAGTAACACCAAAACGAAAGGAAACAGGGGTAGAAGAAGAGCAGCTTATTTTAGCAAATTGCTTGCGTTCGAAGAGATAGGACTGAAACCAGGATAAAGCAATGCCAGAAATGTGAAAGTAGTCTTCAAGGATATGCAGCATATTTGGATGATTAATGGTGTCAAAAGCTGCTGAAATATCTAAAGACACTAAGACGGCCGCAGACCCGGTAGCACAGATATTGCGGAGGCTGTCAGTGATGTACAAAAGCGCAGTTTCCGTTGAGTAATGAGAGAGATACGCAGACTGGAAAAGGTTGAAGTTACGCAGTACAGAAACATGAGAGGATAGTCTCTTGAGAACAACCCTCTCTAAAATTTTTGAGATGGTGCTGAGGTTTGAAATTGGACGATAATCGGATGGTTGCATGGGGTCTAGGTTATATTTTTTAGTAAAGGGGTTACCTGCGCCGTTTTGAATGAAGTTGGAAAAATACCCTGTGAAAAGGAAAGAGGAAAAAGTTTGCATATAATGGAAGCGAAGATGCCGGAAAACTGCTTCAGCAGGAAAACAGGGATTATATCTAAAGGTGAGGATTTATTTGGGAGGGAATTGATCAATTTGATGATTTCGTCAACACTAGAAGGTGAGAAAAATGAGAGATTTGATTGGTCACTGTCAGTTAAGGAAGGCTGACGGGGAAGATAAGTGATCGGTAACGAGCTATGAATCAAGTCAATCTTAGTCTTGAAGCCGGTGTGATAACAAGATCGAGAGTATTGCCAAGCCTGTGAGTTGGAAAGTTAATATGCTGCGTCAAACCGTGCTCTCGCAAAAGAATATTAAGGGGATTATCAAGATGATGACAATTAGGGGTATTAAAATCTCCAGCCATTATGAAATGATTGAATGTCGAAGAAAGAAAATAAAGATGAGCTGTGAGTTCACGAATAAAATTACTTGAGTAAGGGGGGCGGTAAATAACAGAAATGGTTAAGGAACGTGTTAGGAAAGAGGCTTGGGCAGTTAATGCTTCAAAAGAAGAGTGTATTTCAAATTTTACAAGTGTCAGTTTAACGGAGTTGGAGGAAATCAAAAAAATACCACCACCGCGCTTTCCACTAGAACGATGAGAATGTAGAACATGGTAACCTGGAGGAACAATGCCGTATTTTGTGACATTGTCGGCATCTTCCGGGATCCACGTTTCAGTCAGTGCAAGGATATCGAAAAAGTGAGTGGAGATCGCGTCCAAGATAAGAGTAGATTTGTTGCGAGTGGAAAGGGGATTGAGAAGGCCAAACTTCACAGAAGGAGATTGATTTTGAGGGTGCATGAGTAAGGCAGACCTTCATTGCCAGGCCGTACGCCCCATCTTAAGTCGCACTTGTTGCTTATAGACCGGACAAGAAGAGGATGTGGTGGCATGGTCATGACAAGGGCGATTTGATTTAAAGCAGGTAACACAGAAGGGAGGAGAAGATCTAGAACAGTTGTCAGACGGATGGTCCTTGCCACAGTGCTCACATACTCTAGGGTTGTGGCATTTAGGTATATTATGGCCATAAGTCTGGCAATTCAGACATCTAGTAAGGTGAATACGGGAATGGAAAGGAAATCTACCAAAAGGGAGATGTATATTCTTGGACTTGATCAGCGTGGGAAAAACAGTGCTTGGAACTTGGATAAGCCAATCACGGGTAGAAGGATTTCGTGCGTTAGGCCTCTGTCTGAAGGCACGGAAAGCGCTGGGATGAGCAGATGGAAAGAGAAGATTGAGAGAGGTCTCCAGTTCTTTATCCGAAACCCATGTCGGTAGACCCAGAACAGTGATTGTTGGGTTTAAAAGAATTGGGTCGTGGAGGCGGATGTTGGGAAGAGAGGAAAGAAAAAGTTTGGCATCTTTGAGTAAATCAGCAGAGTCAGCTTCCCAGACAACGGCATCAGTAGACTCACGAACATCCTTGGGATAAGACTTAAAGGTCTGTTTAGAAAGGTTAATGGATGAAACCAATCTTCTGCAGAGCTCACTTGGAGTCTCACCTATGGTGGAAGTAATTTTAGTCAAATATTTAATTATAGGTGGAGTTTTCTTGATAGAATGGTTTATATGTTGGTTGGGGGGGAGTGAGTGTGAGATTTTGTTAGTGGGTGGAGAAGAAAGGGTGTGCTTGTTTTTTGACTTAACAATAGTGCTGTAAGTAGGTTGAGGTGAGTTAGAAGTAAGAGTAGATGTGATTGAATTGATTGGTGAGAATGATTCTAGTGAAATTAATGATGGAAAATTATTAATTAAACTAAGAGATGAAGTAGTTGTAGAAGCAGGGAATGGAGAAGTTGAAAATGGTGCCATGCTTGTGGATGAAGTTGTTGAAGTTGAGCTTGATGAAAAAGATGGAGTTGTTGAGAAAAGTGGAGTTAGTGCATGGGATGAAGAGTTAGTTGAAAGAGATGTAGTGGTCGAGGAGATTGAGGCAGTCGAAGGAGATGTAGTGGTTGAGAAGATTGAAGTGGTTGAAGGAGATGTGGTAGTTGAAGTAAATATAGTAAATGTAGTGGTCGAGGAAAGTAAAGTAGTTGAAGGATAAGAAGTAGTCAAAGAAAATGTGGTAGGCGAGAAAAGTGAAGGAGATGAGGTGATCATAGTCTTCGGCTTTCGCCCTCTTTTTTTTGGAACCGAGGGTTCCTCAGAATTTATTAAGTTCAACACATTACTTTTTAACGTGTTGAAAGCTGCTTGAATAGAATCAATCTCGGAACAAATTATTTCGATGGCGGACATGTTATCGACCATAATGTATTAGAATTTTATATGAAAGAAAAAGGCTAAGGCATAAGGTTTTACTTATCGAAAACTTTATCTAACTTTTGAATAAATGTTTTTGAAAAAAGTCCCCATATTGTGGAAAAAAATATATAAAATATAAAATAAAACAGTTCATTAAGACAGGCAAAATGAAAATTTTGACTTGAGGAAAGAAACAGTGGAATAATATATGGTGGAGTAATTGTGTTTCACTCAATATCGCTTTTGTTGAAATCTAAATATTTTGTAATTAGCTTTAAAACTCCTTCATTTGGCTCAAGGTCCGCCTAAAAAGATTTACAGGCTACATATGCGCTCGTGAGGATTGTGGTGTCAACATGTGAATTTTAACAAAAAACTCAAACACCTTAATTTAAGTTTAATTTTATATGCCAAATTTTTACATTTTGATTTTGTAAAAATATTTTAATACGTATTAAAAACTTAAATTATCTTACTAAAACGAATATTTATCTAACGCTATTTCATTATATTGTTTTAAATTTAATTCAAAATTGAATTTAAATATTTGAACAAACACTCCAAGTCAATTATCTTGACAGTGTGGATTTGACATAAGAAAAGTTTCGTGAAATTCAATAAACTCCGAAATCAGTGTTTTTTATGTTGAATATTTTTTAGGCCTGAAACCCACAATTTATTTAGATAATTGAAGTTGAATTTGAAAAAAAAAGAGATTATAGCTCAATTTTGGATGGTTTTAAAACATAAAATTTATAAGTTATTTTACGAAATTCAATTTAATATTAAACTTTAAATATTTTATGTTTAATATATTTGATACTATTATTCATTTATATCATCTCTATTTATAAATTTAATTTTGAATCATTAATTTCATACAGCTATTATTTCACTTTCGATCAGACCCTCCACTTTTCCGTTCTTAATTTTTTTATCTTTAAATTTTAGAAAAACATGTATTTTATATTAATAGGCGTAGCACCCTAATAAACACCTCTATTGTTCTACCCCAATTTGGAGCAACTGATGGTCTGCTTACCTACTTTCTCACTAATACTATTTCATACTATTAGGTACCCAAAAAAATATTGACAACTCAAAATATAGTTAGGGAATAAATCGAAAACTTTTTGAATACATCTTTGAAAGCAATATTTTTTATTGTTCCATAAGAATTTTTGGCCTAATATATATTTTGACTTAAAAATTATTGGTATGTTTCGTAATACTTGGTAAAATATATCAATTCTGAGAAAACAACTCTTTTAAATACACTTAAAATATCAAAATTAAATTATAAAGCATCGTTATTAGATATTACATAATGCTTATTCATTTCACTATGTATGCTAGTTTTTAGTTTATTTTTAAAATTTGTTGATGACAATTTTGATAAATTTCACAAACCTCTTCATGGGCATCCAATCTTTGCTCTTCAAAGCAAAAGCACTAAAGAATTGTATTTCATTTATAAATATATTTTCAATTAATTACAAAAAATACAAATGAAATAATACAGTTTAAAAATATAGAAAAATACAATCAATCAAGTGAATTTATAAAAACATTCAAAAAACTATCAAACTCTTCAACAATCTGTATTATGTATAGCAGACCTGTATTTTGTTAAAGTATGGTCCAGCCTCGAATGGAACCACATTGTATGTTGAGATGCCTATAATGGGTTCGCTTGTTGGATTTTTTGCCCTGTAAAATGCCAAAGCTGTTTCTCCTGGCAGAACCTAGAATATCATTAGAAGGAGATATTATTTTCATTTAAAATCCTGCTCTTCCAGATTAATGGGGTTAGACAGAAAGATATATTTTGTTATAATAAAAAGTGTGTAAAGTAAATTTAAGATTAAAAAACTTGAGTTTTAGTGAAATAAGTTGAAATTCAATTGATAATAAATACACAAAACCTTAATTTCAGTTTGTTGAGGCTTGAAGCTCCACTGCATAGAGGAGCCTGTGTCTGCATTGAATCTCACCTAAAATTAAGATAAGAAAATACTTCATAGACATCTTATGCACCTTATATAAAAAAATATTACAATAAATTAATATAATGCATTTTTAAAACTGTTAAAAAATGTTAAGCTATTTATTACTTTGATTTGTCTGTCTTTCACGGGTTTCATTTTTTCTACTTTAGCTGAATTTTCATCTCTTTTTATTTCTCCTCCTACTCCACTTCTCTGAACACAATAATCGACAAACTAAGACTTTATTTGAAATTTTAATATGTATTCATATGATATAACTAGAAAGTTTATAAGTTAATTAAGGTATTTTATTTGCAATCTGATACTTTCATCAGCTTTATAAAAGTTTTTTATGAAGTTACCTGGCAATAAATACGATACAAAGGTACACCAGCATAGGTCGCCCCTATCATGAAAATCCCTGCAGCCGCAATGTACAATGTAATCGAACGAAATCGTTTCTTGAAATTCTGGCTTTGTCTTGTTTTTATGAATCTTTTTTGAAATACTTTTATTTTACTTTGGGGTCTTGTGTGAAAATTTTGGATAGGCTTAAAACTTGCACTTTTAATTAAATCTTTATACGTTTTAAAAATATTGAAAGGTTTAAACAAGTTTTGTCTTGAAACATTTATGATAACATTAAATAACATTGTGTTTCTTAGATAAAAATTAATTTATCGCTCAGCTGTTTTACTTATATTTTATCTTTTGTTTTCAGCTAGTTTAATTACCCTATCATTCAATAATCGCTAAAATATGTAAGTTTCTATGAAAAAAAAACAATTTTAAGATTTTATTTTAAAGAATATTTTTCAAAAATTTAATATTTATTTTTTATTTCCTAATAGGGCGGATCCTAATGTATCTTATAGGCAAGGAACAAATCAACCAAAGTCAAGATACCTATTTTATTTTTTTTAGCAAAATGAATAGGGTTTATTTTATTTTTTTATTTTAAATTGTTTTGTTTCTAGTGTCCAATACCAAAAAAATGACATGGTTCAGCAGGCACAAGCTCAAGTTGATCAGGTTTGAATCTTTATTACATCTTTATTTAGTATATTAAAGAAGTGTTTTTGTTTAATTATGCTTTCATTCAAAATTTTAAATTAAATTAAGTTAACTTCGATGATAGTGTGGTAATAAATAAAAAATATATTTTTTAGGTACTGGATATAATGAAGGACAACATGGAAAAGGTTTTAGAAAGAGACCATAAACTTTCTGATCTTGATTATAGAGCTGGTAATTACTATACCTATACACATTAGTTGTAGCTATTAATAAAATACTTTTCCCAATTTCAGTGTCATTGCAAGCAGGTGCTCAGCAGTTCGAAAGACAAAGCAACAGAATAAAAAGAAAATATTGGTGGAAAAATATAAAAATGATCATTATCCTTGTAGTGGTCTCCATTGTCATTTTGGCAATAATTATTGGTTTGATAAGTTTTTTTCATATATTATAAGTATTCTAATTAAATTATTTAAAATTTATATTTCAGGTGTTTCAGTAAGCTCAGCCAAATCCAACTAAAATGATTTCAAAAAAGCTTCATTTTTCAACATCATATATTTTAATCTTATATGTAAATTCTAAATAGGAAAATACCCCGCTTAAATTCTTTTTATTTTATTCTAAATACTCAATATTTCCATATTCTATTTGAAATTTAAAAAAGAAATATACTTAATTTTAGTGGCTTATATGTAGGTGAATAATCATTAAGAATTGTGCCTTCTATATTATGCCTTTCAATTATTTTTTTAGTTGTTTTTCGTGGTCACAATTGATGCAGGTTTGTGATTGAAAATTTTCTAATTTGTAAACATGAACATTTTTTCTCATACAACTCTTCATAATACTATTTTATTTTTTATGAACTAGTTCAAATTCATCATTTGTTTTTTGTGAGAAGTTTTCAAATATGTTTAGAGTTATGAACTCAGGTTGAATATTGTCTATTAAAATTGGACAAACATGCAACTTGTATCTGGTTTATTTGGAAATGCAATCACTTGAATTTATATTAAATGAAATTTAATTGGCTACTGACAATGTTATTAGGGGTAAGCTATATTTCAACTTAGCCTTCGTTGATAATTACATAGAAATTTTTTTACTCATTTGTTCTTAATATTCTTTTTCAAAATGATTAAATAGAAAGTGCCTGATTAGACCAACAAAAATCTTTCTGTGATGAGAATTAATACCAGTCAAGACTTAATTTCAACAACTTTTTTAGACTTTAAGAGTATCTTGTAACAAAGCGCTTTAGATGTTATTTTTTAGAAATAAAGCATGCTAGTTTGATTTTTTGTGTGATTTTATAACGTAGGCATAGCTATATAGATCTTCATGCAAACTTTCACTTGGTGAGTTTTTAATCGTCTGCGCCTTACATCATTTTATAACATGATGATAAAACTTACAAAGAAATTTCATAATTAAGTCACTCATAATCCAAACTTTTTTCAAAATGAAACTTGTAAAAATTTTACAAAGTTTTTAGCGTTGCTTAAAGAATTTTTCTCATTATAAATTGTTTTCACAAATTAGTAGAGCTCAAATTAAGGGATATTCATTATAGAATTTTTAAAATCATTTTTTATACTTCTATTTTAGGTTCTTAATTGAAAAGATAGGCTTTATATTAACAAGGTTTTTATATTTTATTGAGCACAATAATTAAAGATAAGATAATAATAAGAATGCAAAACCAACCAAAAATTTTAACACTTGAAAAATTTGACACTTATATATTATATTATGAGTGCACGGTCACTCCTTACAGGCAAGCTCAAAGACAAGCTTAAGTTTTGTACTGATATACATACCAAATGGAAAATTACCCAAAACGCTACATATTCATAGAAAAATTGCCTACAAGAATATTTAATAAAATTATATCTGTATTAATTTTTAGCCCTTATTAATTAAGTTGTTAGCTTCAATTAAAACACTTTTGGAATTTATTTTGTTCCACATTTCTAACCATAGTACTTGAGGTACTCTGGAATTCGTTCAAAACATTCAAATAACCGTACTAGAAACAACATAATAGCCTATCAACCGATAAAGCTTTTTTAAGTAAAATCTGCCTTATAAAGTTAAAATGAATTAATAATTCAAGTTGTTCTTACAAAAAACTTCGTCCACTCTTAAACAATTGTTTTGCTCCTAGTACGTTTATTATGGGTTAATTGAAGACAACATTCTGCTAACCCATAGTTATAACATTTATTCAACTATTATGAAAAAAGTTTTAAAAAATATTGTTTATAGAAAAACCCTGTCAACTATAGCTCTCAGAAGAATTAGAGACGATGTTGATGCATATCTTTCGGCTTCTCAATCTGCATATCACCGAAGTAGGAGTACAAGTGATATAGTATAGACCCACAAATGGTTATGCTCATTAATATAAAAAATGAAAGAGAGTTGCAAAATACTAGGAGTAGGCCTGAGTAGTGCTTTCGACACTATAGATCGGGGAAAATTATTGGAGATACTGAAAAACATAATAAAACCCAACGATCTCAGAATAATACACACACTATTAAATGGTACTGGAATAAACGTTCGTTTTAAAATTATAACAACCAGAGTCGATACAGAAATAGGATCTCTTCAAGGAGATGGACTTAGTCCCATTCTTTTTGTGGTATACTTGGAAGCGGCTCTCAGAGCAGCTCGATCTCACCTCAAAAACGAAATCTTACTTGAAATGATCTACCCAAACGACAATGACCTCATAGTTGAAAATGACAAGGCTGTTAAATCATATATCAATATAATAGACAAAACTTTTCAGAAATGGAACCTTAGATGCAACCTGTCTAAAACAGAAATCACCAATCTCGAAAGAAGCAAAGATGAATCGTGGAGACTCACGAAAAAAATTGGCTCTTTGCTAGGAGATGACGAAGACAGTAAAAGAAGACAGATACTCTCTTCAATCGCGTTTGGAAAGCTATCAAACTTATGCAAAAAGGCTAAAGAAGTGTCAGAAAGAAGAAAAATCAATCTTTACAAAGCCTTTCTTATACTCACATATAACTGTGGAATATGGGCTCCCAAAAAAAATCTTGGTAACTCATTGATGCCCGCCACTGAAAACAATTAAGAAAACTAATGGGCATTACTTACCTCAGAGTTAACAGTAACAAGATTCTTTATGAAAAAACCAAAAGTACTCCTATAAGCCAACATGCCGCTAAACTACGGTGAAGTCTGTGAGGTTACATTCTAAGATCGGATGAAAACTTGCCAGGCAGGAAAACAATGAAGATGTACTTCAAAAATATCGAAACAAAATACCCTGGTTTTAGAGGAAGATCTCGTATAACACTACCAACTGTCTCATCAGAAGACCTAAAAAGAACTGAAACAATTGCTTCACGTGAAAACCTTAAAATACCACTAAAGCTATCTTCTATAGACGATTTAACTGAACTTCGCAAGATAGCAGATGACAGAAAACAATGGAAACTTCTCGTTGAAACATTTAACCTCAACTATTTCTTCCAACAATAATCCCATTTTATTTTATTTTCTCGTTCTGATTGTTGCTCGACAATATATCCAATATATACATTTTTATTCTTATTTTAACTTTACTGTGATAGGTGTGATGATATCTTTGATAGATTAGTCGTATGCCTTTAGTAATAATAATAAAAATAATAATAATAAGATATTAAATTGATACAAATAAAAGAGCGGGTTATGAATGATATAGATACAGAAAATAAAAATAAGGATGTTAAAAAAAAGGCAGTAGCAAACGCTGATTTAACTGACACTAAATTTGACATGAAGGTAAAAGATTGGGAAAAGATATGTGATGTTGAAAATGAGATAAAAGAAAAAACTAACCTGGGCAATATAAAGTTTAATGGGGGGAAAAATCTAATGAATAATGTTGAAGTTGGCAATATTAGAAGTGGTAGTGAAAAGTTAAAGGTGACATGCAATATAAAGGGTTTTGATGAAGTTTGGGATAATGAAGAAGAGGAAAAAAGAAAAGCTAACGATTGTAGCAATATGTGTTTTAATGGAGAAATGGTACCAAGTAATGTTAAGGTGGACAGCAATACGGTTAATGACAAAAACGAAGAGGAAACAAGCTTTGTTAGGGGTTGTGACAAGGTATGTAATGATGAAGAAAAGATAATGAACAAAACTAACTTTGGCGGTAAAAAGGTTGGGGCGAAGAAAATGTAATAAATAATGTTAATCTAAGTGGTAATATAAAAGATGATGAAGAAACTGAAAGTAGTTATAATGAAAGCTTTTCATTGAAAGAAGAAATAATAGAGAAATTATTCATTGTTAAAAATATTCCTATAGCTGATAGAGAATCTCTAATGAAAATCAATCAAACCAATAAATTTAGGAAGCTATTTATCATAGGAAATGAAGCCCTGAAACAAATATGCGAAAGTTTAAGCCCTGATTTAACCGAATTGAATCAACTTATATACTGTACCTCTAAAATACTTCAACATAAATGTGGAATTAAATCTAGAATAAGAAAAATATCACAACAAAAAAACCACCAAAACCTAGAAATGAAAATCGAAAATGAAATTGGAAAATTAAGAAAAGAAATATCTATTCTTGATGAACTACAGAATGGGAAACTTTTAAAACCAAAAAGAATTATCAAAAAGTACCACCTAAAAGAAAAACATCAAATCTCTACTATCAAAGAAGAGTTAAAACAAAAACTACGATGTAAAGCTCAAAGTCGTTTCATTAAAAGGATTATTTTTATAGACAGAACAAAATATTTGAAACTGATGCAAAAAAGTTCTATCGCGAAATTGGAAAAAATATTGTACGTGTAGATAAAATACCACCAGAAATCCAAGTCAAAGAATTTTTGAAAAATACTTGGGGCAATGAAAAAAATCATAAAGAAAATGCAAGATGGATTAATGACTTCAAAGATACTAACAGTAATATCTCTGAACAAAGCTGGAATGAAATAAGCTTAGATGAAATCACGAAGACATTAAATAAATCCCATAAGTGGAAATCTCCTGGAATAGACCAAGTTCCTAATTTCTGGTTAAATATCTTACACTCGATACATTTCAGACTAGCTTCGAATTTTAACGAAATTTTGAACAGACCATACTTAACGCTAGATTGGCTTTGCCAAGGTACTACATACTTACTTGCCAAAACAACTGATACCGACCATCCAAAAAACTATCGTCCAATTACGTGTCTTTCAACAACATACAAGCTTTTAACTTCGATACTATCAGAAAGAACCTTCAAACACATGGAAGAACATAACCTTTTCCCGATAGAACAAAAAGGATGCAGAAAAGAATCTTATGATTGTAAAGACCAACTTTTCATAAATAAAATAGTTTTAGAGAATACAAAAGCAAAGCATCGTAACTTAAGCACAGCATGGATTGATTATAAAAAAGCGTTTGACAGCATGTCTGATACATGGATAATAAATTGTCTTGAAATATTCAAATTATCACCCATTTTCATCAACTTCATCAAAACTACAATAAAATTATAGAATACAAATCTTTTTCTTTCTCACTCTAATGGCATCTTTTCTTTCTTTGGTTTAAAAATAAAATGCGGTATCTTTCAGGGCGATTCTTTATCTCCACTTCTTTTTTGTAAAGGCACTCATACCTTTATCAAAACTCTTGAACGAAACCAGGTATGGTTATAAGATAATTGGAAAAAACATAAACCATCTGTTCTATATGAATGACCTAAAAATTTTTGCTTCAAGTGATGGAGAGCTAGAAGGAATGCTAAAAACCGTCAAGAAGTTCAGTGACGATATCGGTATGGAGTTTGGTCTCAATAAATGTGCTAAAGCTTCGTTCAAAAATGGAAAACTTTTTATAATTCTGGAATAAAACTCAATGATGGAACTATTATTAGAGAGTTAGAGCAAGAAGAAGTATATAAATATCTCGGAGCAAACGAAAGAAGTGAAATAAAACACGCAATGATGTAAGAGAAACTAAGGAAGGAATGTATCAGAAGAGTAAGAATCATTATGAAGACAGAATTGAATTCAAAAAACCGAATAAACGCAATAAATACAATAGCCGTACTCGTAATATCTTATAGTTTTAACATAATTAACTGGAATTTAAATGAAATAAAAAGAATAGACACTAAAATTAGGAAACAATTAACTTGTCACAGAATGCATCATCCAAAATCAAATATAAACCGTTCATATTTGCAACGTAACAATGGAGGAAGAAGATTAATTCACTTGGAAACTTTTTATAAATCATCAACAATAGGACTTTTCCATTACTTAAGCAATACTGAAGACTGGATGCTTAAGCTAGTTCATCTCCATAAAAATTCAAAAAAACTTCACTCAATAGTTAAAGAAGCCAATAAATTCTCTCGGGAACTTTGCCTCAACCCTGTAGACAATAATGCACTAAAACCGATAGAGTTCTCAAAAAGATTGAAAAAAAATTGCAAAACATGAAAGTATGAAAAGGCTCGAAAAAAGCTGGCAAGAAAAACCTCTGCATGGAAAGTTTAAAACAAGATGTACAAATGATGATGTTGATACTAAAGCAACTCACCAGTGGCTCACCAGCTCTGGATTGAAGGCGGAGACTCAAGGATTATATTTGCGGCTCAAGACCAAAGCCTTGTCACCAAGAACTTTCAGGCAAATATAATCCGAAACGGAACAGACCCCAAATGTAGGTTCTGTGGTGAGAAAGTGAGCTATTGACCACCTTATTTCCGGATGCTCTGTTCTCACACCTGGAGAATACAAAAGAAGACACGATAGGGTAGGTCAATATCTCCATTGGAGAATCTGTAACCACTTCAAAGTGAGTACAAGAAAAAACTAGTGTGAAAATCATCCGGAGCCAGTTACTGATGGTCCAAATTTCACCATTCTTTGGGACTTCCCAATCCAGCCTGACCGAACAATACAAGCCAACCGACCAGACATTGTCGTAAAGGATTTGCTAGGCAATGTCTGTTATCTAATTGACATGAGCGTGCCATGAGATAAAAATGTGTCATCCAAAACATTTGAAAAGCTCTCCAAGTATAAAGACTTGGAAATTGAAATTGGCAAAATGTGGCACCTCAGAGCTAGGACTATCCCAGTTGTAATAGGTGCATTGGGCCTGGTAAAGAAAGGAACCAAAGAATTTCTCGATAAAATACCCGGCAATCCTTCTCTTCAAGAAATCCAGAAGATAGTTCTAACCGGCACAGCCCATGTCCTCAGAAAAGCTATATCAATATAACTTCCAATTTCACTCATCTGAGGTCACTGGTAGTAACGTGATGTTTGATCTTATAACTAGCATTTCAAAAGAAAGAATGATAATAATAATAATAATAATAATAATAATAATAATAATAATAATAATAATAATAATAATAACAATAATAATAACAATAATAATAATAACAATAATAATAATAATAATAATCATCATCATCATCATCACCACCACCACCATCATCATCACCACCACCACCACCACCACCACCACCCCCACCAACACCACCACTATCATCATCATCATCATCATCATCATCATCATCATCACCACCACCACATTTGCATAAGAATATAAAAATGAACTATACTATGTATTATGCGCTTAAAATTTTTTGAAGTCTTAAACGAAGGATTTTTTATAAAAATTTTACAAGTATAATAACTCAAAATATAAAAAATAAGTTTTGCTAGAATGTTTTTTAACTCAAAAATATGAAAGGTTATGTTGCAACAAAAAGTGTTCGTAGCATTTTTAACTTTCAAATAAACTAGTTCTAAAACTAACCATATTTTTTATCTTCTTCAAAAAAAATGTTTGAAATAAAAATTTCTCCAAATGTGGGAAAGCCTCATTCGTAATTAACAAAACTTCGCGAAGATTTAGGATTAATGTCGTTGTTAGAATAAGTGCAAAAACGATGAAATAAAACACAAAATTTCTCAAAAGTTTATTACGAAGTTTATTTCAATTTCTAAGAACATCATCCTCAGAAAGTGCAATAGTAACTCATATTTTAAATAAGCTTTTTTAGTTTTATACTTGAAAACGAAATTGAACTTGACGGAAACACCATTTTATTCGGGTAATTAAAACCTTACTTTTTTTATGAATATATATAACCGACATAACTAAATTCTAATCAAAACTTTGCGTTAGAAGCCAACACGTCACAGTTATGTTGATGTGTGAGGACTTGAAACACGTTTCACACCGTGTTTATAAACAAGATTCACTTTTTTAATAAAAGTTAGTTTTTTAGAAACTACGAAAACGTAGAAAATATTTAAAATACAAGCATTCTACATTCGAAATAGTTAATTTCTTTCTGTATATTTAAAACTTCAACGAAAGTTAGCTCAGGAAAGAAATGGACCTACCAAAAACTAACGCAACTTTTTGGAGACCGTTTATCCAGTTATATATCATTTGCCTATTTTAAGAAAAGACCCACTCGAAGCCATTGAGTTAAAAATAATTCAATAAACATTTTTCGAGGATGATAAATATATGGACTTTGGTCGTTCACGAAGTAGAAAGCGTTAAGAACATTTCTTTACAAACGCGACTTCATAATTTTACAACGACAAATGATATATTAATAAAGTATTTACATTCTTTTGACATGCAAAAGTTAAAGTTTATGTTTGAAATATTGGATTAATTATACTTAATGAAGTTACTCGACATTTTAGATCAAATGGTAATGATTTTAACTCAAATGTTACAACAAAAATGCTTTAATCCTTAATAATATTGAGGCCCAAAGCGCCAATCTTTTAAAAAATAACATGATAAACAATGGCTCAGACGAATTTACAAGTATTTGTACAGATTGATATAAAAGTTTTGGGACGTCTAAGTTAATGATGAAAAGCGCTTGGTGGCACTGATAACAGATCTCATACGGAGACAGATGCTAACGATAAAAACTAGATAAAAAAACTAATTGAAATTTACGAACGTTACAAAAATTATATAAATATTTTGAATGACTAATAGCGCGATTTCAACAAGTTAAAATATTATAAGCGTTGCCACTAGTCAATTTTGGAAGGTAGTTTAAACAGCTATTGATTATCGGATATGTCAACACAGTTGATCATAAAACCTATATCATTTAACATTATAAATATTATATCAAACACGATATAGTTCATCTGAAAGAAAACAGTGGGATAATTAAATAATATAAGATGAAATTTCGAATGTACAAAAAAAGCTAAACACAAAAAGGCTAATTATTACATAGAATAAGCTTGTTAAGAGAATGAGAATTTAACTCCTCATTAAGAAACTAATAATATACATAATGTCATAAAATAAAGCATTGAAAATTATAAAATTAATCAAGTCTATATTATGACGTTGTTACATGAAACAAAAAAAGATGACTTAGAAGTCGGTAGGTCAGCCTATAAGTGTTTTATATAATAAATTACTTCAAGCTTTTTAAAATCTACATGTGGTGTTATTCAACCATCTATTAAGCTTATGCATTTGAATCGATTCGATTATATACTATTGATTTGGAAGATACTTTGATTAAATTAACAACAAAAAATATGAAAAAATTCTTGAATATGATGTTAATAAACAAAAAGCAATGAAAAGAAATGCATGTGAAACGACTATTGATTTCCACCATACGAAACAACCAACCAAATAAATAATGTATGACATTACATTTTATTAGAAAGTTATCGATAACCAAAAAAGCGATAATGAGGCAAAATTAACAATTTTTTGGAATCTTTATAAGTAGTAATGCAAAAATTTAAATGCATTTTTGCATTGTTTAAAAAAACAACTAAAACCCATTGAATGAAGGTTGAAAAATTATTTTAAAGTAACAATAGAACTTTCATGAAAAATCCAAATGAACTACCTAACAGCATAATAGACTAGTGAGTAAAACTGCAGCTATAATCGTCATCCATACATTCAAAAAAAGAATTATCAAATTTTTTAATATCTCTAACCATTACCAGAACCACATATATTCATATATATACATTTCAAAGCACAAAGGATCAAATATTAAATTTTGAAATTGTTACAAGCTTCTTATAAAAACTCATTATTTTTTTGTAATCAAAATGTATTAATTAAAGCAAAAAATCTTGTGATATAAATTAGAAGTTAAAGTGAAAAATTTCTACTCAATAATATTTGGCCAATTTGTCACTAGTTAAATATATAAGGTTTTCTAAGTAAGCTGCGATATTTATCAAAATTAATATTTTACATAAAATCTAAAAATTCTAAAAAAACGGTAAAACAGCTAAACTTCATATCATAAAAGCCTAACTTTATATAATGATGAGGGAGTAAGAGTCATAACTTTGATTGCATCGTTAGCAACTACCTATATAAAAGAACACTAATGATAAAAAAATATATATACAGTAGAGTAATAAGAAAAGCTTATTGAACCCTTGAAATGATGCACTTACAAGCACCATCAAGTCGGCGGTTTTTCATCATTAGATTTATCATTCATCAAGCTTATGATGTTGTTACTATTATCAATGTTTATGTTCTTGTTGGTATTAAGATTTAAGCTGGTTGCATTGTTATTATTATCTTGGTTATTATCATTGTTATTAACAGTCGTGTCACAGTTGTTGCTCGTTAAAATGTTATCATCATCTTCAATTTCAGCCTTGGTGTTGAGATTTTGAACAAGGAAAACAAAGTCTTTACGATCTCCTAGCATCAGCTGGGCCTGGATCTGCTGCAACTGTTGTTGCTGCTGTTGTTGTCGTATGACATTTCGATCAACAGAAACATTGTTATACAAGTTATTTGACGTTAAGCCATCTCCAACCACTACCTCTCCATGCTTTTGCCTTAAATGTCGTTTAAGGTCGTGAGTGAAAAAATATGTTTTAGTGCACCCGGCATAAGGACATGAGTTAGGTTTATTATTACTTGTCCAAGATCTCCTGGACTCTTTCCTCCCTCTACTTTGTTGTCGTTGTTGTTTGTTGCTTGATTGTTGTTGCTGTTGTTGAAATAATTGTTCTTGTTGCATCAAATCTGATAGGTTGAAAGCTTGTGATTGTTCTGATGAAGATGAAGAGTACACTGGCCGCACCATGAACTGGTTAGATAAGTTGCTATTGCTGTTGTCCAACATTGATGTGGTCTGATTGGTTTTGTTATAATGAATTGAACTACAAACAATTTTCTTAATTATAATTGAAACCTATTTTAGTACAGATTTGAACAAATGAGCTTAATTTATAATGATGAAAAATACCAATGTTCATTTCTAAGATGAATCAATGGCAAGTGGTATTAGCACAGAAAAGATGTTTTCAAAAGTATGAAGTTTGCATACATATAAATAAGATGTCTTTAAAAAATAAGTTTAATCGTTTGCTTTGTAATTGTTGTCAATTTATATTTTTGAATTAATTTATTTAAAAGCTACATATCTAAATCTACATAAGTATGCTAATGCATCTGATCATGTTGAACCAATTTTCTTTGCTTTTTAAAGCAATTATAATCTTATTACAGAAAGTTATAACATCTTATAATCACTAAGCTATGCATAGAACATTCTACCTGAAAAAATTCCAATTTGAACATTCATAATTTCTTTTTCATGTTTTGTTGAAAAACAATCATCAATATTTTAAATCATTTTCTTTTTTCAATAAGTATAAAACTTTCCAATTTATTTTCCATATAACTCATCATCAACTTTTCTTCATTTTTGATTTCGGCTTATGAATTTCAAGCATAAATAATTTTGATATAAGGAAAATTGAAAAAATAAAAACCATATTTTCAGAGTCGGCAGTTTTAGTTTTTGTAGACTGCCAAGAGGGTGAGGAAGATGTGGTGTTGAGGGAGTGGGAGGTACTGATGTTGTTATAAATAGGAGGAGCAGTAGATATGACCACAGCATTCGACAACCATATTTTTGAGTCTGGGTCAGCCTCATCACCTCCAACTTCATCTCCATCCTTTATAAGCTCATCATTTGACTTGATATTGCCTTCATTGTTATTAGTGTTTTGTAGATTTGTTGTTGAAAATGCTTGTAATATTGTTGCATTTTTTTTGGTGTCTATAGAAGATTCATCATCATTCTGTGACTGTGTTATGGGAATTAAACTTGATGTCAATGACAGTTATGACTAAAATATTTGTAATCCCAGTTGGAAATTTTTATTATCAAATAAGCAAGAACTGAAAACTTACCAAAAGGTGTTTGACTTGGTTGATGGCTTCTTGTCGCTGTGCATCGTTGATGCTGTTGTTATCTCCATCCACTGAACAATTTTGAGAGATTTGATCTAAAAGTAAACCTAAAATTGAGAAAAGTTTAGGTTTATGCTCATATTTTTGAATTTTGTTTCATATTAAATGATTATTAACATGCATTTTCTTTTACATGATTTTACCCTTGATTTTATAATAGAAAATTATTTAAACTAACCTGAAACTAATGCCTTGTTTAGTCCAATACCAGATTGGTCAGCTAGATTTATGGCAAACTGTTGTTGAAGAGCAGCATTGGCTACTGCTACAGACTGTTCAAGATGATTATTATCAAATGAAATTTGTTCAATGTTACTACTGCTATCATCTTGTTGTTGTTGAATTGTGAGATAAGACTGTCTCAGCTGATGCTGCAGAGCTGCAACATTGTTGATTGTGATAAGATTTTGCTGGTCTTGTTGAGATTGTTGTTGTCGTATTGTTGCTAAAGTAGCTGCCATAACTTTCTCATTATCCAAAGAAATATGATTTTTTTGTTGAATAGGAAGGACTTTGGAAAAGTTGAAATTCCAGTTGTTATTAGAGTCATTTTGAGAAAGATCCGTGATATTTGTTGAATTATCTACATCTGTTTGACTCTGTAAAAAGATAAAAAAAATAATTGAATAAAACTTGAATATTCGATTAAATTTTGAACTGATAACTTAGAAAAAAATATTTTAAAAAAATTTTAATTACTAGGCTGTCTCCATCACATATAATGATTCCATCCATGTCATGGCTATTGGATACTTGGACACTTTGGTTGTTGTTAGTGTTAAGAAATTGAGAAACATTCTGTAATTCATTGAAATCTAATTTCTGCTTTTTTGAACCCATAACAATGCCATTATCATTGATACCTGAAATTTTGGATTTTGCCAATAATATTAATTTTATGAACATTTTATGGATGAGTAAATTTATTCAACCTGATAGTTGTTGGTTTATGCCTGGCAAATGTGAAATTTGTTGGTTTTTAACTAATTCTTCTCCAAAATACTCACTTCCATGAACTGTGGCAGTTATACTTTGCGTTCCATTAATGAAAGTTTCGTTAAATGAAACTAAAAATACATCTACTTCATCTACTGTCACACCAAACAATCCTTCAATTTTCAATTTATCTTTGAACTTTATTTCTGAACAACAAAGATTTGTGAAGCTTTCAATTAAATATGTTTTTAAACGCTCTCTGTCGGTCTTCATTTTTGAATTAGTTGATGGCAAAACTCATAAATTTTTCAAAATTTTTAAAAATATTTTCGTGATTTATCGAAAATTGTTATGTGATTGAAAATTTTCGGGATATATTAATTCGGAAAATTTTGAACACCGTTGAAAATATAATTGATCTAAAATTTCATTATTAAGATTTGACTTAATATGCGATAAAAACACAAATATTCAAACAAAACAGTAGTATTAAATAGTTTTCAGCAGCTTTGCCAAGAATAAAAATAAGTTATCAACAAGCGCTTAGAGATCGTACTAATCAACATTTTTTACTTAATTTTTTTGAAATTTTTTTTAATTTTGAAAAACATTTATTTTTTTTATTTTATGTAGTACCTTCAAAGTACCTTTAAGTATCTGTGTTCTTTGGTGTCATACTAATCGACTAAGCTTCGGTCTCGATTGTTTTTTTCAGATCTTTCGTTAGTTGATATTGTAATAATGTCTTACGAGGTAACATCAGGATCGTTAAAGGATGACTTTCAATCTATCAAAAAAGAAACTGATGAATTGAAGGATTCATACTATGTTTTGATTAAAAGAATTGAAGGAGAAAAAAATGCCAAAGCTATAGTTAGTTTGAAAAATTCTTATCATATTGGTTTTTCGTAAATTCTTGACATAAATATTCACTCAAGCTGGAAAAAGATGTATTCTCTCTTAACCAGAGAATGGATTCACTGGCCCAAGAATACGAGGTTTAATTTAATGTTTTTAGTGAACATTTTTTTTCAATATTAGGAAAATATTAAAGGTGTTGAAAGTCAAGTATGGAGAAACTCAAGAAAAATTTCAGGAAACAGTTAAAAATGCAGACAAAACTGAAGGGTATGTTTTATTTTTTTCTATATTTTAATTATTTTCATTTCAAAAGTGAACATATAAAGATCTTATATAAATTTAATTTTTATAATAAACTCATAATCTATTGTTTATTTTGTTGTTTCTACTAACCAAATTTAAAATTTTTGAATAAATCATTACAATGCTTGTAAAATATTTTTGGCTTTTATTTCATTCAAAATAAATAAAACAATTTGAGAAAATTTTTTATGAATTTGTGTTCTTATAAAGAAATTGATGAACATTAATTTTATATTATTACAGTATGAAGCTTTGTAAAAAAAAATTAGTGTTTATAAATTTAATTTTTTTTGGAGCTCTGAAAGATAATCAAAGTGTGTATTCATATATTTATATTATTGAATCACAGTTTCATAAGTTCATACAGTTCAATAACATGTCAATGCCTTTCATCTTTATACTATTAGTCACAGCTAGTTCTGATTTTATTTTATACAAATTTTAATAATAACTATATGATAATTGAAAATTGCAACTCATGTGATATTTTCATTACACCTTGGTTTAGCTAAGCTTTAAGTGACATTAAACAATCAAACTAAGAAAAGATCATTTTATTGCATTACATAAAACACAGTTTAATCTAAATATACTTTTATTATGCTCAGAAACAATTTTCTACTATGAATTTTTGGCTTTTAAATCATTTACTATATTTATTATGTTATTTTTTATTTATAGACTGAGAAGACAATTGGAACAAAGGAAGGACATAGATGAAGAGCGTTTGGCAGGCCTGGAACAATTCATAAGAGAGACCACAGATGCTGCTGTTGATTCCAACAAGAAATGTGAAGAAGTAGGCATCACTCATCTCTAACACATTATATCAATTAATCAAACCATTTTTATAGCCCATTTTCTTTCACCAAGGGTTGGGCTTTTTGTATGCTTGATAGTAATTTATTTTTTTGTTTAATCTATAATTTGATATTTAATCTATGTAATAGCGAAAACGAAACATCAAGTTTCAATGTTATGAGCTCATTTTTTTACAATAGTATGTCTGCTATTTAATTTTGTGAATGCAACACTGTGTACAGATCAATAGGAAATTGGCTTCAATAGAAGCAGAATCATCAAATTCAAAGAAGAACATTGAACAAGCTGAAAAGTAATTTTTTTTTGAAACTTTCAGTAGAATTTTACATCTTATAAAAATACAGGAGTACAATTGAGTTACAAAATGGAATCAAGTCCCTTACCACTCAACTCAAAGCTCTGCAGTCAAAAGTGGAACAGGTAGGAGAGATACTTTCTTATAGGTTCAGTTTCAGCAAAAACTCATTTTCATTGTTCACAATTTGGATTTCAATGTCCATTCATCATCAGATTAAATTTTGTAATTTTTCTATAAAAAGAATAAAATCAAAACTATAAACGGCCTAGAAACTCATGCATTTTATGCCACTATGGTCACATTTATAATTGTAATGAATATAATTTTCGATCAGACTGATGAGTTAGAAGATAAATACACAAGGACCATTGACGATCTAAAGGCCAGGCTTGAAAGTGTTAGTTCAGCTTGTTTATATGGCTGCATCAAAATGATTGTTTTATTAGGTGCAATCTTCGAATAAGTGTCTAATTAGGTAGCACAATTAATTTTATTTCTATCAAACTAACGTTTTATGATATATTGTTTATACACTCAAGCAAGTAAGTTAAAAGGCAAGCATATTTAGAACTCTGTCAAATAAACCTTTGCGTTTGTGTCTATTTCATACTCTGCCTATTATCTATTATAAAACCTCAACATTATAGACCATATTAAGTCATGTATAATGTGTAGTATATTATTTACTAGACGCAAAGAAGGGCCTCAAATAGCGATGAAACTAGTGAGAAATTGAGGAGGGAAGTCACTAAAGTCAAGGGTCAGTCGTATTTCGTTTGATTCTTCAATGAATCATGATTATCGTTATTATTTATATTGTTATTATATCTAATCATTTTAAAGTGAAGATAGATTGTATGTAAAACTTTTATGAACTTTATTTTTAAAAATTGTTCAAGTGTTTATAAGTTGTTTTGTAATTTTTAGTTCAGACACAACACGAATTGTTTACACATGGTTTTTAATGGCAACGAATGGGAATTAAATAACAGACATTAAAATTCTTGCACGTCTCGTTTTTTTCATTTTTTCATATATCAAAGTTTCATGATATAATATATACGAATGAATATCATATATCTATAATTTTATTATAGTCAGCATCTTTCTCTTTTCCAAGGGTCACTGACTTTTGAACTATGTTTACTTTACAACTGAATACACAATCAAACTATCGAACATGAAATAAATCTTAAAACGATGTTTACAGAAGAGTTGCAACAGACGAAAAGTTATTACCAATCTCTCTTGAAGGGGAGCAGGTCCCATGAAATTACAGCCAACTAAGTATCATCATCTCCACTAATGTCATCTATTCAACTAATTTTATTCGATTTTTATGACTAGTATATTCATCTCCTTTTTTACCCTATTGAGGTCATATATTTTTTATTTTATTTTTCAATGGTTATTTCTTTTTTTTCCGGATAATTTTTAGCTTATTTTTAACTAGTTTTATGGATTTTTTTCGTTTTTGAGCTATATCTCCAGAAAATTGCTTATTTGCTTAACCAATTTGTAAGCTTGATTTTTCTACAACGATTGTACGCTGTTTCACTCGCTTATGTGTCACTATATCTGGTTTTAAATTCATATATCTTAGTTTAATGAGCTTTAAGACGCTGCTTACATGTGAACGCTTTTATTTTATGAGGGCATCAAGTCATAAACTATATCATCTTTATCTCATTTTCACCATTCGCAATTATGCTGATACCTTCTATAGAGTAGTTTCCATTCGGTGGTTTTAAGGAATATTAACGTGTTTGTGCTTACGCTTAAGATTAAACCCTCTGAACTAACTTATTCAACGGTTTAAGTGTTTAAACAATTTTTATCATATTCTCTCAAAATTTTGAAATACTTTATACTACTTTGTTATTGATAAGTAATTGTTAATGAATTATAAATTGTACTTAGATGCTACTTTTTCGATTTTCTAGATCATGCTACGTCGATTCCAATAAAATCAATGTATGTTTTTGAATTCGCTTTATTTAAAGTTTAAATTAAATATTTAAGAATTTTGACGATCAATGAAACTAGTTGATATTTTTATCTGTGAATAAAAAAAGCTGTATGAGAGGAATAACTTCTAATGTTAAAATATCAACCATAATGTTTTCAGCTGATGAGGAAGTAGATACCTGCATCAGGTTCGCTTTTCGGAATGAAAATATAGCTGCAGAC
Organism: Pterobdella sp. o SKG-2022; assembly: GCA_964035795.1. Classification (NCBI taxonomy): domain Eukaryota; kingdom Metazoa; phylum Annelida; class Clitellata; order Hirudinida; family Piscicolidae; genus Pterobdella; species Pterobdella occidentalis. The sequence goes on along the minus strand of OZ038320.1, from coordinate 26,561,608 downwards.
AAAAGTGGCAGAATTATATTTGAATTGTATCCTATGATCCTATCCCAAAGAATTAGTTCTTGTTCACACGATAAATAGCCAGAAAAAGCCTTCATCATCCATTTGAATGCTATTTTGAGAGGCTGTAGTCCAAGAGATCGAAGATGTAAAAATAATTGAGCTTCTCTGTAGAGTAATAGGCGTTCGAACTGAACACACAAAGCAACGATGCCGTGAGGTGAAGAAGATATATTGTGGAGGTGGTGGAAGTGACGTGTATAAATTTCTCTGAAAACGAAATATAAACTTAAAGGATTGTCATAAACGTAGCATAGGGGTGCGCAATACATTGTGAAACCATGGAAAGGAATCACTCCGCTAGGAGGGTATGGCGTTGCATTTACTTTTGTTTTTTCCTTCAACAATTCTGGATTTGTGTAAGAATATAAATATGCATATTTTAAAGCATCGTGAATACTTTTGTCTCTTGAAAAGCATAATAGAACCTGGTATAAAAAGTCTTCGAAAACAAAATATTTATCATCGTTTGTAGCTGTCAATTTGACGTCTTTGAAAATTAAAGAATCGACCATTAAATCGTGTGTTAAGACAGACTTTTTCAAACGTTCCCACTCCAAATAAATTTCACCATTAACTTCACATCCCAGAGCTAACATCCATATTTGATTTCTCAAACTAACGGGAGAACCTTTTCTTAAGAAAATTTGCGCCTTTTCACTCAATGAGTTTGATAATATTTCATGGCCCAGTTTTTTGCGTTGTTGTTTGAAAGATTCTGAGTGAATATCGTCAAATCCTGATTGCTCAAAGTTCAAATTTAAATCGTTGAAATAATTTTTAAGTTCTAAAAACGAATAACTTTGTAAATTCACTTTTGTAAAAAAAACTGTTGATTGTTCTTCATTCCACCCTTGTTCATTCGGATTTCTCAAACTGGCAACAACCTCCAAAAAGTCTTTAGCGGCATAAACAGGTCTAAACTTGGATAGATCAAACTCATTAGTGCTTAGCTCGTTCCATTTCGAAAGCATTTCACGCTGTTCTTTTTCAGCTCTCTTTTTCGTCAACGGAACCGCCAACTCAGTGCTCATACTCTGAACACTTCTGAACACTCTCTGTTGCCAATGATCTTGAGCCTTCCACACATACCACAGAAGTTCACCTTTGCCATTACCAACAGGAAGAATACTCTGGCTTTTATTACTATTTGAACAACTTTCCATTCTGTTTTCCCCTTTGAAGTTAGTTTTTTGCTTATCGGTGTTCATAAACATTTTATTGATGTCATGTTTTTGCAGATAATGAAAAATATAATTTTTCAAGTGTATTTTAGTTTCTTCTTTCATTATTTTATTGATTTCTTGGTCTATCTCTTCCATCGGCCCATCCCAAAGCAACAACTTTTCTTCAACTAAGCTCTTACATTTCAACTCAACCCCTGACTTGTACTGCTTGTGATGAACATCATTTAATAATGCTTTGAAACTTTTAACATTTAGATGATTCATTTTCATGCCTCATCTCTCTGTATTAATTGCGGTTTTTCCAAGATCAGATGGTTTGGCGTATGAAAATCGTTGAAGAACAGTCGTTAAGTCTGCCACAAAGATAGTGCAAACTTTTGAATTTAAAGTTTAGTTGAGTCTATAAAAAACTTCGAGTAAAATTTCTATTCACGAGATTTATTTCCAAATATTCGGCAAGATTGTGGTTGCCATGACAACATCGTTAAAATTTAAGCAATGCAGGTGTGAAAGTAACATATTTCATAAGTGGAATTATAATTTAAACTGCAATTTATTATCTGTATTAAGCTTCACTGATTGCTCTCGTATTTTTTGAAGAGTTATTAATCTTCTTATTTGGAGTTGTGGTTAATTTGTTAGCTTCACTTGTTGTTGATGGTGGTTTGATACCAGGAATTGAAAGAGGCAGTTTCTGAATTTTGTTATCAACAAATTTTTCACATTTATTTTTTATACTGAGATTCCTATAAGTTAAACCCCGGCATCTTGTAATAGAGAAGTTCCGGATGTTTCTGTCATTTTCTTGCAAGTTTTGGTGCATGACATTGTTGAAGGAATCAGGGGAGGTAGTGTGATAATGAAAACAACCATTGGGGTTGTAATAAGCGCTTGAAGAATTATTTAAAACGTTGTTATTTTCATCCTGGAAATATGGAAGTTGGTCGATAAAATTGTTAGAGGGAAAACTGATATGACTACTGTTGAATGGTATATTGTTGTTATAAATAACGGGGCTGTTGTTGTATTGGTTGGCATATTCGAAAGAGGCTCGAGCTAGAATGACTTTTTCTTCATAGTCGTATTCACATAAGATCTTGTTATCGTATAAATAGTACCGGTCTCCTACACAAAACCTGCGGAGTTTGTATAACAAGTTGAGTGGAAAGTTGAGGCTTAATTGTTTTATGAACTTTTAAAAGTTTATTGAATGTATTTCTTTTTTCTAAAAGTAGATTGCTCTTTTCAAAACGTTCAAGTGCTGACTAACTTGAAGTATGGTTTTTAAAGCTAAGTTACAGTTGAACGCCATTCATTTTTATAAGTTTTTATTGATAATAAATGTACTAAAATTGTATGGCAATATACTTTTTCAAAATTCTAGCTTTTATTTCTCAATAAATGTATCAAAATATTTTTCAAATTTGATGTTTTGTTCAAAAATACTTTGCCAAATGTATCATCGTTCCGCCAGAGATTGTTTCTTTTGCAACGTTCAAATGTTGACCAATTTATAGTGTAATTTTAAGGTCAATTTTGATTTTAACGTTATTTTATAAATATGAATAATCTTGTACAATTGATATCAAAATCTTCAAGTTATTCAAGTAAATTAATCCGAAAGGTAAAAGGCGAAATAACGCTTAAGTATCGACAAGATTTTATGATGACGTTTAATTCCTGGATCGATATCAATCAAGAATATCAGAAAAAATTTGCAAGTTTTTTGTGATTGAAGTTTTGAAAAGCGTTATGTTTTAATTCATTTTGAAAATTTTCAACTTAACTGGTTAAAATGCTGTCAAAATGAATTCAAAATAAGATTTTGGGGGGAACTTAATATTATTTTATTGCTTCTAACTTAACCACTATTGAAGCTTAATTCTTTTTACTCACAGCTGAGTAACATTTTTAATAGCAACAATTTCAATAACCGCTTCTTCAACGTCACTAATCATAATATAATAGTCCAGAAATACTAATGCATTTATTCATATCAATTCATTTCATATAATAACTCAACATAATTTCCCTTCACCTGTGGCTACACTGTTGGCAAGCGAAGCATTCGAGGTGGTAAACGTTGTGCCGAGCCCTCATGACCATTTCAAATGCAGGAATCATCTTGTCACACACTGAACAGTAGCCTGTGGTCCCGAATAACCTTTAATAGATAGTGGTAGGGATTATGTTGATTTAATTATATAAGAATTTCGTTCATTGGAAGTCATACATGATTTTATGATTTGTTATTTTTTATTAATTTAACTTTTTTGATACAGTGTATTTTTGGAAATATGTGTTTATTAGTTCAATTATACGTATGTTAATTAAACGTTTTTTAAGACTTATTTTAAAATTGTTTGTCATTTCCACGTTCAATGTATGCTTTGATATAAACTGTACTTATAATTATTTGATGAAAATTTTTTTGATGAGTAAGAGATTAGTTTTATGTATGAAAGCCAATCAATGCTCACCGCAAATAATCCCTCCTGCATAAAAGCAAGTTCGCTTTGGAGAAAAGACTCGAACCAACCTGAAAATTTGGTTAGGTTTTAATAATATAAAACTCTTTAAAAAACCATAATGTATTTTCAATATTATTTTTTCGAAAAAATTTTATGTCGGCTTATAAAGTCTCAATACGTTTATTAAAACAGCATAATAGCTATAGTTTCGATAAGTTTTCTCAAAAAGCGTTGTAAAGTGATATACAAGCTTTTATACTAGATAATGTCAGTTCAACTTACGAAAAGCTTCGTGTTATTATTCAGTTAATACAATTTTTCGATTTAAATTGTTTTTTTTAATAGGCTAGTTTAGTTAATTATCCAATTGCATTTATTTTGCAGTCTGATTTTCGCTCAATGCAAGATCATAAAAATTTTTTAATTAACTTAATTTGCTTGGATTGGAGTATTTATTTAAAAACCACATTTTTATTCTTGGAAAATACTTATTTTCCATTCATCACAAGACATTCAGTGACGTATTGATGTTGTAACTTCAGTGTAGAACAAGATTCTAATAATTAGTCTTTTGACATCAAATAAGAAAAGGCTAAAAAGTGAAACGTATTACAGTTTTTGTGAAAAATAAACTGTTCATGAAATAACTGCAATACCAGCATGAACTCTCAATTTTTAAAAATAATATAGTCGTATCTTTTAAAATGAATGTTTAAAAACATATTTCATTAGAAAAGCTTCACATGATTAAACCTAACTATAAACTTATTTATTTTTCACGAAAAACTTTGTGAACTAGTTATACTGTTTCTATAACATCGCTAATTTTAATTTCAAAAAAAAACATCAAACCTCCCCCAATCTACAGTCACAACAAGAGCACTTGAGACAGTCTTCATGCCAGAGGCGGTCCAAGGCCTTCAATAAGAACCTCTCTTTGATAACTTTCATACAGCCCGAGCATCTAAACTGCCCATCGTTGTTGTTTTTTGAATAGATCACACTTGTGTTCTTCTTTGGATGGTTGAAGGAATGGGCATAGGTGGAGTAGGAGCTGTCGAGTTTTTTATTGGGGTTTGTTTGGTAGGAGTATAACTTCGTGTGGGTGTTTTTGGAGGTGTTTTGATGGGCAGATGCTTTTATTGGGAAAATTTTCGTTTCTTTTAGCCATTGACATAATTGGCTGTTTTTTGAACTCATTTGAGGATCAGATTTTGAAGCAATTCAATTTCAAATTTGAACTTTTTTGAGAACAACTGATTATTTTCTTTCACTGAAAAAAAATTATTTCAATTAAAGATGAAACTTTTTGTACGTACTTGCCGTATTACGAAACTATTCCTTATATCTGTTAATCAAGATAGAAAAATTTATTAGACAAAAATTAATTCAATTAACAAAAATTTTTAATGGATGCATTTTGAATAGTGACTAATTTAAGAAAATAATTGTAAACCTACCATAATATACCTATGGCATATTCACAAATAACTTCACATGCACACACAGTAGGTATGTATATAAATATACATATATATGATATATATACATATTTATATACATACATGAAATTTGAAGCAATCGGCGTATCTATAGAGGCGTGAAAGTAGTGTGAAGTGATCATGATGGCCACCCTTATCGCCAGTCACATCTCTTGATTGTTTACCTGAGTGCGTTTCAATGTGCCTACCACGCAAGTTTTCAATGTGTCCAGCAGTAATTGATATTTGAATTAAGTGATTTTCAGTTTTTATTTATATTATATCTTTGGAGTAATTTTTAATGCCGTGATGGTGCTTTTGGAAATTATAACTTTGTCTAAACGAATATGTTTGAAATTTTTGATGAGACTTTTGAGTTCAACTTTGAAAATGAAAAAAAGATGAAACATATCATTATGATGTTTTAACATTATTTTTGGTTTTACTTGAGTCTATGATGAAGATTTCTCAATTTTATTAGCAAATTAAATTGATCTGGATGTTTGAGTAGGTTTGTATTCTGTGTGAAATACATAATGTGTATTCAAAAAGACGTTTTAAACTTATTTTTAGAACTTCGACATTTTAATGTATATTCATTTAAGTTTAATTTTTAATGAGCATGTTTTCATACTTTTGAATATTTCTCAAAGCTAGGTACAATTCGAAATCACACGTAAGAGTTATATAATGAAATAAAATGTATATATATATATATTAATAATTTTTCACATTTCAACTCCATTATTTTTTCAAAAAAAAATCTTTATACATCAAGGTCATCTATCAAATTTTTTAAAACTCCATCTTCGTCTTCCCCCTCATCTTTATTACCAAAATTAAGTCGTGGCACTATACGCAAGCTCATTGGATCGTGAAGATAAATCCGTATAACGTCATCATGCTTAACACCTGACTGCACTCATGACTTGTTGCTGCGGTAACCATTACTACCGCGTGCTAATTGAGGCGTTTTTTTTGATAAAAGTGGCGTAGTAAGTCTGCAGTTTTATCTCGCTTAGGATTTTGTTTACTCTTTTAATTCATAGTGTTTTAAAATGTGTTTAAAGTTGAAAGTTCTATTTATATTGTTTGAAGTTTGTTTGTGTTAGAAATAATGTGTTTTTTAAAGCACCTTTATTTTTTCCCCAAGCTTTCGTTCAAAAAAAATTATTGAAATTTATATTGATTTTGAGTAGTTGAATTGCTGGGCACATAATGGTTTAATCTTTCGTAATTAAATGATGTTCCCTTTGGATGACCTCAAACTTAGCTTTATTTGTCTCATGTCCGTATAAAATGCTTTATTCTTTTAAATTATTTTAATCATTAATTGCTATTGTCATTGATAGAACCTTTATCAGAGTTGATAGAACTTCCAAAAAGATTTGAAAAATATTTCCAATAAAATTTAGAAGGATCATCAAAAAACTGTTCACGATTAAATTGCTTCAAAGTGGTAACTGGAAAGTTTTCCACTTAGTTAAAATTTTCTAATGAAACTTTCTTTCAATCTTCATCATAATAGAATATTAAAACTCTAGAGGTATGAGAAAAAGTGCATTGATAGTCCAGATAATAAATGCAGTTTTAACGTATGCAAAATTTTTCAGACCTTATCTCCTTTCTTTTTTTATATAAAGACGACTTTTTGCTGGTGACAGAGGTTATCTGAAGACGAGAGAATATGCTAAAAGCCTTTTAAAGTGTTTTTTTAAGGATGCCTTCTATTGTTGTTTGATGTGGTTATCTGTGTCCAAACATTTTGATGTGTTATTTTTGTCTCAAAAGAGATTGAAAATTTTATAGTTAGATATATATATATATATATATAAACAATTTCAGATCTGCGCCGTAGTTTTTTCCACGAGTGATCACTTATGCTCGTGAATATGTATGAACTTAGTTATAACTCACAGAAAATTACTTGTTTATTATGCTACTTTAAATATAAATGTGAATTAGTTTTATGATTCATGGCGGTGTTTGTAGCAGCCCAGACGTAAGTGACAAATAAAATTAGACGGATGGAATTTTTGAGTTGAATTTATAAGAACTTTATGTTTTCAATTACAAACTCGAAAGAAAATGATTTTGGAAATTTTACTAAAAAAGTATAAAATTTTTGAATGAATAAAAAATAATAATAGTACACAATTACTTACATTGAAATATAGCAACAAACGGATAAATCTTAAGCACTAGACCAGCCGAACAACCGAAGCAGGCGTGTAACAACAACAGTAATAAAAAATCTAACAAGATGGCTACTACATATCATAAAAAACATTGAGTGAGTCAAACAGTCATGAACCTCATAAATTTATGATTTTTTCATGTCAACAGATATCTACTCTACACAGTCGTAAACGCTGAAACGAGAGTTGCATAAGATAAAAGAATTGTGCTTTATTTCATAATCAGAATTGTTTCAATGAGTTATTTTATCGATTAATATAATACTGCGTAAGATCAATTTGGATTTTATTTTGAATATGATAAGAACTTGAAGGTATGAAAAATTTAGAGATTACTATAATTTAATTTTTTTAAAAGCCTGTAAAAACAGCGCTAAGTTGAATAAAAAACTTAAATATCAAAATAATTGAGTAATTTCGAAAATTTGATCCAAAAAGGTCGAAAAGGCATAAACTGAAAAACTAAGGTGTCATGAAAACTGGTTAAGATTTGGACTAGCGAACACTGTATAAACGAGAACTATACAAATCTTCCAATTTTGAACTTCTCAACAAAAAACCTAAATTGAAATTTTTAAATATGAAAAATTAACATGAAATTTAAAAAATTAAAATTAAATTTGAGTAAATAACTTTGAAATTCTGAACGAAAGATAATGAATTTAGCTTGATTCAAAATAATTATCAATTTACCTTAATGACTCACATAAAACTGAAAATAAGGGCTTTAAATTACAATTAAATTGCTAATAACCTCAAACACCAGAAGCACAAACTCACAAAACGCCGAGTTTGAAAGCTGAATGATAAAGCTGTCATGAAAATATGTTCGTATAAATGCATTCAAATATCAAACGAGTAAATGAGTGGGTTGAAAGATAGCTGACGTTGATTAGCTCATTACATTGCGGTGAAAGAGTCTTCACAAAAGCAAAATAACGTTTTAAACTCTGAAGTTACAAACAAAAAATCTTTTACAAGCATAATTACACCAACAAACACGACTCCATCGACCTGAAAGGACAAACCCTCAAATTGAACCGATTAAAACAACAATAGTTTGCACTTAACTCCAAGCCCTATTCAACCTTGGTGGGCCCAACTTTGAAAACTACACACAACATCCCATGGCAATGCCATCATATACAATGCTGAATTTTGTCTACCCATTCGTTCACAAGCTTTTGACTAGAGGCGTAGAAGTGATAGGGGCGTCTAGAGGTTTTTAACTGTTGAGAAAAAGTTGTGATTTTTAAACTCTAAACATTGACATTCAGTCATAACAAAATACTAATGTTCAAAAGAAAGGAAATAAATAAAATAATTTTTATGTTACAAGCTTGAGATGGAAAAATAATGAAAAACGTTTCATTAGAAAACAACAAGATCATAAGTTTCATCTTGATAGGCTATATAATACAACATCGTTGGAAACACATTGAAGTTCTTGATAATCTGAAGCTTCAAAGTATAACAACGTTCAACACGTTAGCACAAGCTACAGCATCATCAACCCACCTCAAAGATGGCGCCTTCCTCATTCTTCTTCGGAGCCCCGGGGATGTTCTTAACGTGACTCACCGACTCAACCTGCCAATCAATCATTCAATCAATCAATTAATCAATCAAGAAAGCAATCAATCCATAAATATCTTCCTAAGTAATCAATTAATCATCGAATAATCAATCGATTAATCACCAAATAGTCAATAAATCTATCAATCAATTAATATGCAAATATATTTTGTAGTCAATATTTTTACAAAGAAAAACTTGCTGTACAAAAATCACTATTCAATACTCTGGTCACAAATCATTACTATTATTTAACATGGAATCTATTATCATCACTATTTCTAAATTAGAATTCAATTAAAAAATTAGGAAAAAAAACGAAAAATTTAAAAAACAGCGTTATAACTACGTTAAAAATAGAGAAGATATTTATCAGTTTTATAAAAAAAACATCAAATATACCACTAAGTTATCGTGAAAAAGCAATGAAATAAACCTGATCGCTACACAACTGAAGCCAAATTTCTATATAATTTTTATGCATAAATTTTCCTAATAAGCAACAACTCATGAAATTTCAACAACACAGCAATAAATTATCAATTCAAAACATGGCGCACCTCGGCCAGATCAATGTATCCCTTGCAATGCCTGTCTTCCGGGTTGTCATAATATCGCAGCTGTGATACGGTGGCATAAAAATAATATCAAAAATCCTATATTTCATGTATCTTGAAATAAAACCGATGTTGAAATTAATAAAAGCAATTGAAGTGTTTTGTGAGCACCATTAAACGTAAAAAACCACTTGAAGACAACTCAAAAAAGTCAAAAATAATAAGAACCGCACTTGATGCTTGACAGAGTCGAGTACAAAATATCTGAGTTTCCACCCCTTCAGCATTACTCCTCTCTTTTGAAGGTAGCCTGTGTGCATATATATGATGTTTTATAATTAATACAATTATCTCTTGCTAGATAAATGATGCATTGCAGGTAAATGTCTACTGGGAACACGAAACAATATGAAAATGAGAAGCAAAAAAACGAACCTTCGTACGTGCGATGCTCAGTGCTGTCAGATGAGAACTTCAAGAATGACTCGTTAGAGGAGTCTTTGTATGGACCTGAGTGGTGTGAGTTATCACTATATGTATCACCATGTATACAGCCAAGAATCTTTCTAAAAACTCATTCTATCTTCTTAATCTTGACAATCGGTCTAATCTTTTTATAGCCGAATTTTTTGGCAAGCGTAATTGAAATGATGATGATTAAACACTAACCGTTGTGGGCTTGGGAGGCGGTCAAATGTTGCTGGTGGGAAGAGCTCTGAGAGTGTGTTGAGAACTGCAAGTCTGTTATGCTCTTTGTGCCTGTGATTCAGTGGCAACTTTGCATGTATTTATATATATCACAAATCTATATTTAAATCCATATGAATCCGTCAAAAATAGTCTAATGCCAAAGCTTTTTTTGAACTTCGGCAACTAGAGTTGATGAAAATAGTATAAAATCAAAAACCGCTAGCAAGACTGACCCGTGCAGTTGTTAGGAACCAGAGGGAGACATTTTTCATGACAGTTGTAACTACAATCGTTGCAATGATAACCTGTCACGGGAGCATCAATCATCATAACGTGAAGTGTCTCATATTATTGTGTATATATCGTTATTGTTATACAATAGACTGTTGAACACACCTGATTTAATGAGGCCCCATAGGACTTGTGTGCAAAAGTTGCACTGCGATGGAGTGGTATAGTAGTGGGGGATGAATGAATGTTGGTAATGGAAATTTGAACGTTTACTATGGTCATCTTCGTCATCCTCATCGATGGAGTTGTGAGCTGGAGAGGCATTCAACTGCTTGTTTCTGTATAACATTTCCACCTGGTGTAATGCCAACAAATATATTAAATTATAAAATATTCCCATAAATCTATACTTATGTCTATAGTTTTTGATATCCATATATGAAACTATTATACAAAAATTGTTCACATTCTTATCAAACTAACAGTGAGTTTCCTTTGGTTGGACTGTTGCAGCATAAACCGCCTCCGTTGCTCTTCCCAACTCGATGCAGAATAACTGTTGGAAATGCTGGCTTGCGAGGTGATGGGATCAGCAGGCGGTTCCATGTTCTGCCATTGTTCGATCCAACCTCCGGGTGGCGCTTGATTCAGGTCACTTTCTAAACGGTATATCTCCTGTTGGTTTATAAGTGTACATAATCTAAAGCAATCAATTGCTCGTTTAATAAGATCTTTTTTAATGAAGGCTTTTAAAACATTAATATTACGTCGGGCATTATCATCGCTTCATAACAAACCATCAGTAGATGACTGAATGAGTCAGGTTGCAGAACTTCGAGGTTGTCATAACAACTGTTCACCACTTGCCTGTTGCCCTGGTTCACTCTGCAAATAGCGCCATGAGTCAATAGTACATATTTGCCCTTCAAGCTTTATAAAATAATTTATTTTGAACTCAAATTTCTGATAGAAAAAACATTCAAATGGAATAAAAATTATGAAAAGAATATAACTAATGCAAACAACCCCTCACCCATTGGAGTTGACGGCTTCCGAGTCTAAGATGGCGTTGGAGATATGGTATCGCAGATCGAAGTCCCGCAATTCGATATCATATGGACAGCCGGTGCTGAGGTCCTCAGTGAGATAAAAGTCCCATATGTGCAGACTCGATGTGCTGCTTGTGGGTCTGAGGACCTGTTGTATCAGCATTTGGAGGTTTAATTAAGTCCCAAATTATTCAAAAACATTTTGGTGCTAATAACTCTTTTACTTTATATTAAATAAACATAAATAAAAGTTAGAATATTTTCATGAAGCAAAATTGAAACTAACGGAATCGATATCCTTGAAGCCGTACAAGAAATTGTAGAAGATGGTTGAGTTGTGGTGGTGGTGTTCGATGTAGTCCCAAATAGACAGAGATGAGAGCTTGGAAGAGGGGGCTCTCTGGTGGTCTTGGTGGTGCAGTGATGTTAATGTGTCGGCTGTTTCTGAAGAAAGAGAAAGATCCGAGTTGTGGTGGTTCAAAAACGGTGGTTGCGACGGAAAGTCGGGCATTTGATTCCCTAATGGTTGATCTATAAATGGTTTGATCGTTTTCTACATTTTTAATAAAATAAATACCAAAACTAACCAAATATATACAATTTGCTTCTAAAAAATAAAACTTGAGTGAAAAAAATACAAGTATCAATAAGAAAACAAACCAAGAGGGTCGATGGGAGCAGTGGAAGATTGATCTTTGGTCATCCAGCCCACCTCGACCCTCCTCATTTCAGAATCAAGTAAGAACGTTCTAAAGCGGTTGGAATGGCAGTGATAAGCTAGGAATCGCAAATAGAACTGATTGAATTCGAATGCCATGGGAAACTGCATGTGAATCTGCAAAGTATGACACAAATTTCTAATTGAAATAACAAAACAGTCAATTATAAATATATGAAAGAATCCAAAAACTTTTTAAAAAGAAAGCAAAACACAAAACCTGATGAACAACATCGAGAAACTGCAGAAATATTGGAGCAAAAGAAGAAGGTTGGTTGGCTGTGGTGTGGTTGCCTCGGTGGCTGAATCGGTGACCAAATGCCAACCACTCTTTCTCAACTAGAACCTAAGTTGTTTATTAACGTTTTTACAATTTCTGATTTCAATAATAAGTGAAAAATTCATTGAAAACCTTGAAGCCTTCGATAGTTCGATAGTAGGGGTCCAAAAGGATTTGCGCTACTGAAACAACCTTTTTGAAGATATGTTATTACATTATTAAAATATCTGATTTAATTTTTTGAAATTTATCTTCAATCTAAAAAAATCGCTTCAAAGAAATTCTCTCAAAGCTGCTAACTTGAGCAGTGAAGTCCCAACCATCTTCAAGACACACCATGACGGAGGAGCCTTGCAGGTCAATCAGGTCTGCTATCAAGCCAGCCACCTGGGTGAGTGGTTCAGCAGGTTGATGGAGATGGCTCAATCGTTAATAATGTAGAAAACTTTTGAGAAATAAACTTGGAGTTTTACCAATTTTTCAACATATTTATTAAAAGCAAATAATTTTCAATAAATTTTAAGTTATTTCTAATATATATTATAAGAAATACATGTTTTATAACCTGGTTGTAATAAAAATATGTTCGGAAGAAATTTTAAAGACTATGAAACAATTGAAAAATTCTGAATTATGAACATCTGTTGATGCAGACAAAAGGTGATGTGAACCTTGATAATATTCTCCAATTGAGCGAGCCAACCTGTCTCTTGAACATTCCGAAGCAATCCCCCCTTCTTACCATCCCCACTTCCTTGGTCTGTACCACCAGCCTGTCATGGGAGGATTCATGTTGTATTGTGGGTTATTATTATTGGGAAAGTTCATTTCATGAATAATGGAACACATTGATAACATTGAATCATTAGGTCAAAAACTATAGGATAAAAATGAAAAGATCCACTGGTTTTGAAAAATGCATTAATTCATTTCATAAATTATAAAATATTTGAAAAGTTACTATGTAAAAAGTAAATTTTTAATGAATATTGATGAATGAAAATGTTATTTTGAAAGTTCACATGAGTATGATATCCACGTAAAACATAAAAAATAACAAAAAGTAAGTAAGACTTAATGTGAGACCTGAGGTGTGATGTTATTGCTGGGAACACAGGCTCTGAGTAGCTTTTTGAAGGAGGTCTTCACCTGCCTCACATCACTCAACTCCACTGGCACAAAATCGCACTTGCCCAGAGATTCTATACGCAAACCCTGTGATAATATATGTCGTTATGGTGCTTTTTAAGCCTGAATGTAGGGTTATATGAATCAGTAGAAATTTCCAAGTGATAGATACAAAGAATGTTGTTACGAAATTATTGAAAAAATATCCTTTACTTTAATCTGAGTTTTTTCGCCAAGGATATAAAGAGTAGATTTGCAGAAGTTGTGGTAATATTCACTGATGTTGTTGTCGATGGTCATGCAATGAGCCTTGCTGGCAGAGTTCGTGGGTGGATAAGGTTGCTTGCTGCCGATTGTTCGACGTTCCTTCGTTAACGTCTTCAGCGTCATCTTGTTTTGTACTGTATATGTGGTGTATTATTCTCTAGCAAGGTTTTATCTTATGGTCATTAAAAAAATAAAAAATCAAAATGTTTGAAAAACGAGCCGGTTTATCAATACCACTACATAGTTTGTTTGAAAACCGATTTTAAGTTGAATTTCCGAAATTAATTGCATTTAAACATTGTATCTACATGGACATATCCATTGCCAAGTTAATTCCATGCTTTAAAACGAGGAACTGAAATCGTATGAACACAAATTTCAAACAAAAACTTTAAAGCATGCATATAAATATTAATCAAAACAAAACGCAAAAAAAAACAGCTTAATTCAAAAAAACCAAAAACAAACAAGCAATAGTGCAACATAGAACATACATCGGTGGATGAGGGAATAATTGGTGGGATGGTTGAGTGAGGTTTGTGGATGGATGGGTGGTTTTTGTAAGAAAGATGGAGTCGCTTTGAGGTTAGATTCCAAACGCTTGTTGTTGAGGGTGGCCGACGAACCCCTCGCTGTCGAGATTATATTATGTTAATAAGTTGTTGGTGCCTTTAATTTTTTATGCCATTTTCTTGTTGGATTAATAAAAATTAAGTTATTTTTAAAGATTTGTGAAACATAAAACAATTTGCAAACAAAATAAGTTGAAAGTTTAATTGGAGAATTTAATCATTGAAAAATGATAAGTTGAAACGATTTGTCTATCATTCAATAGCATGCGGTGAAAAACACTGAAAAACTTGATTAAAACTCTTCTGTAGAATTACTCATTACAAGATTAAACATGATTGAGGCTATTCAGAAGCGTGAAAGATCTGTCCCTCAGTAAGCATCGAGTCTTAACTACACCTTACTTGACTGGGGTCTTCTAAAGAAAAATCTTTCAGTGAAAGATGTGGGTGAAGTGCTCTTGGAAGAAGCATTATTTCTGAAAAAAGATCTCTGTTTCTTTGGAGATAATTGACCAGAAAATGAAGAATGGGGTGAGGGATTTTGAGAAGAGATGAACTTTCCCAAGATAGTCGAGTTTCGTCGCCGAGAGAAGTTGGAAGCTTGTTGTAATGTTGAACCCAGAAAAGAAGAACGTCGAGAAAAAGTAAGAGTGGAAGAATCATTACATGGAATGGATTCATACAAGTTAATTTTTGACATGTATTCCAATAGTTCTAGCAATTGCTTTCCTTTCGCTGTGGTCTTAAGCACCTCGGCCGGCAAGCAATATGTTGACGCCACAACCTCTGCAGTTTATAGCACTATTGTTCTCATTAGCCACTATATTCAAATCTATGAAAATTATATCTATGAAATAAATCTAACTAAATAGTGCTAATCAACTGAACGTTTATTAGATGAGTATTACTTACACATTCAAACAGAAAGGTTCACCCAAGAAACAGCGAACAACAAAGTTCAAGAGAATCATATTGAATATATATAGTGTTTGAACGATTCTAAAATGAATAAACGTTTCAAAAACACTGGCTCTGACATTAATTTTTGATGGATTGGCATTTCAAAGCAAATATAATAATATTGACTGGAATTCAAACTTTCCTAAACCCCATGCTTCATGTTATAAACCTATCCCCCACGTAAAACGACCTGCTATTACAACGTCTTATATCACGAAACCTTCATACAAAACTGAACCTCATCAGCTGTGTAGTACTCTATTAAAACTCGATTGCCACACTATATAATAAAATACATATAATATATATTTAAACTTAACACAGTATATATATTGAAACACATATACACTCCAAACCAGAACTTGATTAACACACTATCTATACAAAAACACGTATAAATATACTCCAAACACACACAAATTCCATCGACAACCGCCTACCACCACGAACCCGGGGGAGTGCAAGAGATGATGGCAGACAAGTATTTCTCCTGCTCAACAGTCACCGAGGTAGCTACCCCATCTACCTGGGTGCTTGCTGTTGTAGTGGGGGTCATTTTATAGACGGATGTTAGAAGTGGTGTAGCCTTAAAACCGGTTGTCAATGAATTAATAAAAACTTTAGCACGTTTTTTAAACAATGCAGAGTTTTCTATCAGTGCATAATAAAGGATAACCATAAAGTGAAAGGGTTACTAAAAATAATCAAAACCCAAGAATCTTGAGATTTAGTTGATTATTAATGATCATCACATAACAAACACAACACGACCAGCAGGGTTGTTGTAGTGGCCCTTCAAAACACCGATGACTCCTTTGCCGTGGAAACTCGATGCTCTCAATAACAAGGCTTTGGTGCTGGCGTGCCTCCAAGTGGCAATCGGAAAGCTGTCGGTTGTGTGTGTGTGTGTGTGTGTGTGTGTGTGTGTGTGTGTGTGTGTGTGTGTGTGTGTGTGTGTGTGTGTGTGTGTGTGTGTGGAAGATTTATCATTGAAGAGATGAATATGTATGAGAATTTAAAATTGAATTAAATTGAATTTGAAATTTATCTAATTAAAATTGAAAATTAGTGCCTAGGTTTAAATCTAGAATTGATTATAACTTAAAACGTATTACAAGATACTCAACACAATGTAATGTTGAACTATGAGAACAAACCGGTTATGTCGATGACTCTTGCAGACCTTCTGAATGCTGTCGTCAGAGATCAAGTATGGCACAGGTAACACTGCTGGATAACTGAAAACAAAAATTTTGAATATAACTTATTCAATTATATTATTTAACAACATAAATACTAAAGCGACCAGTGAAATTTGCATTTATTTAGTTTTTAAAACAGTTGAATTTGAGATCAACCGTTTAAACCAAAACAGTGAAAAGCTAAATGAAACCTGGGACAAATGGCGTATGAAGATTCGGCATTAATGAGGGAGAGTCTGAATTGATCGGGTCTTGGTCGAATAGGGTGGTGGGTTGAAGAGGAGTATAAAGAACCAAGGCCCAAGCTGCATACGGCATCATGTTTATATGTTGATTTGATAACTGATTTAGCATTCGAACCAATATAATGGAAACAATTGTGTTAGGTTGAAACAATAAAAACAAAAAAGTATATAAAAAATGTGAAATTACCGCTGAAAGTCTTTGCAGTAAAAACGTTCAGCCAATCTCTCAAGACTCCTCGCCTCACTCATCAGTTGCGCCTTCGATACGTGCTCATCTATCACTGTTGACGTTTCCTATGCCTCATTATTGTTGTAAGCAGAAACACATCAATGTATTGACACTTAAACTACCATATGAAAGTCAATGCCCCTCAAGTAAACAACATGGTAACAAACGTGGAAGACGAAACAATTTCTTGAACAAGATTAAAAATTACAAAAAATACTTTAAAAAGGTAATTTGAACAAATGATTAACCAAAGTAGAATGAAACACCGGTAAAAATTAAAAAATATCAGACCAACACAACTTTTCACAGCATACACACAGGGTACATTAAGATTCAAAACCACCAACCAGCACGATCATCGGCGTAGAGCAGGTTTTGTTGGGGGTCGTAGGGGAGGGTGCAAGACATGTCGAACCGTTTCTGAAAGCTGTTGTACCTCGAAGACCTGTGAGAACCCTGCGTAATAGTTGCTTCGGCATTTAATAAATGTTGTTTGATAGATTATTTTGCGGTAGTTTAGATAGGAATAAAGTAACATTTTAATACATAGAACCAACCTGCGTGTAGTCTTTTGTCTTGATGCCTGCTTTTTTAGCTGTTCTCATCAATGTCTTTTTTGCAAAGTTTCTGCATCGCATTTATCAAAATACTTTCTCCAGTTTTTATTTTACAATTTTTTATACAAAATAATTTTTTTAATAATAAAAACTTCTTATTCTTCAAAATGATTGGTTGATAACGCAATAGAGAATTACTATAAGTTTAAAACGATTCGGTACCAGATGATGAAAAATAGAATATTTTAATGAAAAAAATGAAAACTTCTATTTTCTTACAACGTGCATAATACTTAAGAGAATGAGAGCAACAAGTGCCAATGTAAAAAAATAATAAATAACAATGAAACAATATGGCGACACAAAGCGGCCACATTAACAGGCGTGGTATGTAAAAATGGTTCACTTGAGGGAGACATTCTTATCCTTTCCCTTGCTGATGAATGTGATTGGACGGTTGGTGGAGAAAGTGGCCCCAGTAAATGCAAAGGTGGCCTGTGATGTTGTTGATGCATAATTTGATGCACTGAGAAAAGCCATTGTGAACCCCAATCTAACCCATGCTAACATGTAAACCAACGTAAAATAATGATAATAATGATTATCAGTGGTATTTGTATTATAAAGAACAAAAAAACTGAACAAATTCACGTTATAATGTGAACATGATTGATTGCTTACCAAAATATGAGTGGGATGCCTCAACTTGAAGAGCATCTTGCGCAACAATTCAATCTCTCCCACCACCACCTCCTCGTCGAATGCCACCTTTATCATCTGCCACACGTTTCAATGCTTGATATATGCATACAAATCTAATGAAATTTTTATAATTTAGTTATTGATTTTGTGTATACCACATTGAAAACCCTTGAAAAACATGAACACAGGGATTATATAATGAGTCAATATTATCCTCATAATCATCGTTTTTCGATCAATAATTCAGCAAACGGATCAAGCATTGATAATCCTTAATAAACCATAAAAGCACACAAACACACGCAGCACAGACTTGAAAAGTGCATGATCTCAGCTGCATGGCCTCGTGCACCCAGATGTCTTTGTGGTTGAGGTACTGGGAGCTCAGGCGTTTGTCCTTCGTCAGCGAGGCAATCGGGAAGCTCCTACATATCGTGTGCTCACTCACTTAAAAGTTTTAATATCGACTTTTAAAGTAAAGTTGGTTAACAACCATGAGTACATTTTAATTTAAAAATGTGTATATATTAGTTTATCCACACCGGAATATTGAAAAATAATTACCTATTTAAAGTAAAATTTAACAAAAACAACAAATATGACAAAAAATCACGACAAAAAGTGCTCACCTAAAGGATCGCAAGAGGTTCCCTTAAAGACGATGCGATACGAGGTAAGGAAAATGGCACCCTCGGCAGGTAGATGTGAGGGTCCACCCATGCTTCCACCACTGCCATCCTCTCGTCCATCAGGTACCAGATAAGCTCTCAGTCCATCCATCATCATCTCTTCCCCCACCAACAACACAGGTGAGATTATGCGGGGCTGTTGTTGTTTGTGGTGGTTAATGGTACATTATGGAGAGTAATGAATTATTTGAGTAGCCACCTAAAAAGTGTAAAAAAAACAGTTATGAAATAAAAATTTTTATGAGTTCTATTAAACCAAATTTTCTGATTTTTAACCAATTACCTCAGATAAAAAGTCATTGATACAGGGTTCAATAGCAAAATGATGCAATTCTTCAGTATTACAGACATCATGTTTTTTAATAAATTGAATTTAATATATTTTTTGAACTATGAAAAATTAAAAAAAAAACATTTATTACGATGAGGTATTTATTGAAAGTTTTAGCTAATTTCTTGAATAAACCTGTTTTTTGAAAAACTCTCCATAGTTTAGATAAAATATATAAAATTCAATACATTTCTTTGAAACTGAAATTAATAAAATGAGATCATACAAAAAGGATTAGATGCTAATAAATAAATGCCTAACTCATCCCTATAAATGCTAAAAATTGGACGCACCTTGGGGACTGGAGGTAGGCGTGCTATCTCCTGCTGCACTGCTTCCAGGGTCTCCATGTGCATCTGGATCACCCCTGCGTTGCCAATGTATTGCGCTTAACCATCTATTAATGAAGAATTTTGTTTCATTATCAACAAAATTTTGAAATATTATATTCAATTAAATTCATATTAAAATTGAACTTAATTAAAATACTGAATTTGAATACACTTTGTGTCATTTAATATTTGATTTATATGCATACATATACATACATACATAGATACATACATTCACATAAATATACATACATACACACATACATACAAAAAAGTCTAAAGAATAAAAAAAATCAAAAAAAAAGAAATGAAAAATGGTATATTGTGAATCAATTGCAACTAATAAACAGTGGGCCCACCTCTGACCATCTGCTTGAGGGCATTTACGTGGTCGGTAGATACCCCACTTTCCTGGCATACCTGTTAGGTGATCATGGTTTGATATGGATTACATATATATGCAATAAAAGCCATTGATAATGTTTAATGGAGAGCCTCGTATAGTTATAATAAAGTCATATTTACATAAATACTTTCCGTCTAAGGTTGATATAAATCCGTGGTATTTGTTGTTAGGAACGGAATACTAAATACTTCATGAAAATTACTAAGCTAATGGTCAAAATAATGTTGAAGTTTCAAAATACCATAAATCGCTACGTAGAATAAAATGAACAGATTGTTAATAACCATACTGCATGATTAATAGAAACAAACCATCTGACTTATATAGCGACAGTGATAAGCAAATACACACTAAGGTCTAAACCTCCTCACCTTCTCAACAAACTTGTCAACGAACTTCTCAACATTGTTGCCGATCTCATTCATGTCGATGTCCTCACTCCTACTCTCGCCCTCCATGCTGTCACTGTCCGCAGCACTGTGCAGTCGTGTGATTAACCAATCACAATCAATCGCGATTTTTATTATATTCTTAGCATTTTAATTCAAGTTTATTTAGATGCGTTCAATAATAAAATATTGACGTAAATTATATCAATAAAGATATAAATTTGAATTGAATATACTGAAATGCGTATATGATTGTTGACAACAAAAGTCATACAGAGATAAAGACAAATATTTATATTCAAGCACCTATTAGTGATGATACTGTTGACACTCTGTCCTTCAAACGAGTCCTTATTGTTCTTGACCACATCCAAAGGAATCCTCAGATAGACCATTCTGTTAGCGTAGTGGATTGCCTGGCTGTACACTGTTGACTCTTCGTTCTTTATTTTCTCCTGCTTTTCTTCCGATGAAAGGTTCGGCCATAAACGCATCTATAAATGCATGGTATTTTGAACATGTTAATTATGAAACAGGACGATTTAAATATTCACCAATAGAGTAATATAATCGAAGTTTTAAATCCTTAAATTTTATACTCTACGGAATATTAAAACGCAAAAATATTAATACATAAACAGCAAAAGACAACATAAAAAGCAAGTTAGCACTAGGACGATTCAAATTTTTTTCATCATATCAATGAAAAATGACTACCACAGACCTGTTCAGCAGCGATTTCAAGTGCAGTAATGGATCGTTGGTGGGCATAGTGGTTGGGTGGGTTGAGCACCAGTGAAGACCACCTTTCAATTAACATCCGTTAGTTTATATCATACAAAAATAGTTAATTATTCAATAATCTCTATCATGTGTGACAACACAATCTATTATGAAATGAAGCATTTAGTTGGTCATGACAGTTGATCACCTGCGAGAGTCTGATCGTTTTAGAGTGGTGTCTTTGGCAGAGACAGGAGTCAAGTCTTTGGAGCCCCCCTCATTGTCCTGAAATAGGAATCATTTAGTATAACATTGAATAAATTCTCTTTATATTATTCTTCAAAGAAGACTTGTATCAATATTTTGTTAACTGTTTTTTTAAAATAACTTCACAAAATGAGGCAATTTTTTTGATACATTTTTTTATTCAACTAAAATTTTCGAAAATTCAACTTTGTCATAATTCATTAGTATATATTTATATTATCATTTGTAGTTAAACTTCTTCTCCTATATGTACACTAAAAATCGAAAAAAACTTATGATATCCACACAACCACCCTGTTTCATCCACCAACCGTGGCGTTCTTGTTTTCAGCATCGACCTCCTCATACAACTGGCACACCTGCTGTTGTACATCTTGGTGGAAAGACCCCTCCCAGAACTGCTGACTACTCCACACTGCATGGTCTTGCACACACGTGTATGCGAACTGGATCACCCCAGTGTACAACTTCTGTTGGGGCGTTTGAGATGATTGAAGCAAGAATTGAAATAAGTGAAAATTCTAAATAGTTTGATCAAATAATAGTTATTGTGAAAGATTTGCTACTGAACCATTTATATATAAAAGATTTTAAATGAAAGTCGATAAGGCATTAAAGCAAAATAGTAGAAGCGATTTATCAAATTCAATATAAAAAAAAGGGCGAGTCACAAACTCTGCAGAATGAAGTAGTCAAGGGCAGTATGGCGGCTGCGATACCGTTCTCGTCCATCACTGACTCGTTCTGTAGGTGGTTTATTTTATATTTCGTGTTATCTGTTTATGAGGAATTGCTTAAGGAAATTAGACTTGTTTATAATTTAATCTGACATTTTTGAGAAGAAAAAATTGAAATACAAAGAGAATAATCTATAAATAGAAGAAACTAAAAAAAGTTATAATAATGAATAAAAAACAATGAACAACAACAAACAAACCTGCAGAGCGGAGTTGAGAAGTTTGACGACGAGGTCGAACTGCTGATGCTCAAGCAGGGACCGGTTGCTCTTGACGTGGTGTGCCAGCTCCTCCACCAACAACAAACGAGCCACCTGTGATATGATGATGGTTGATGTGTCTGAAACAAACGGATGGAGTTGTAAAGGTTGTGTTTCATCCCTTCAATGGGGGAGTATCTATATATTAAACAGTTGAAAACAGTTACAAAAAAAACACGCAAAAATATAGCTCAAAATTTTTATCAACAAAGCATTTGATGTAACGGGATAGATTGAATTTATAAGATCAGTTGAGTTAGTGAGTTGGTAGTTTACATTAAGTCCAAAGTGTGGATTACAATAAAGTACAATAGGAATATTATTTGTTGTGAATAACTTCGAAAATAAATCAGAATAAAATATATAAACAAAAACAACCTTGCTTTTGAGAACTTTGAGAACAGCTGGAAAAATCTACAAACAAGAAATTAATGATTATCGATAACTTAATTCATTTTGGTGATTATAAAGAGGAAGATAAACGTACCAAGATTATAAAGATAGGGTATGATTTAAAAAAAAGTAAAAAACTTATTTTAATTATATTTTATCAAAAATGCAAAATGCTAGTTAAGCAATCTTATCTAGTAAAATTTATGTTTGCTTAAATCACACACACCAGGTTAATAACCAACCATATAGTAAGTATGCTATATCGCTTGAGATCGTTGATGATATAAAAAACACTTTTGAATATAATCCATTCGAATCACTATCAGATGCATAACTTTAGAATATCCTATTAAAAATGCCGATACACGAAGTATTAATCAATCAATCAACCAATCATTCAAATGATTTTATAACCAGTTTAAATTTACCAAAGGGTAGGGCTACATTTAATAGAAATATGTATAATAAGCATGAACTTTATCATCATTCAAAACAGAGCAATATCAACACGAATAACCACCTTGCGAGCATCAGAGATTTTGTTCTCGAAGATGAAGATAACACAACTCTTCAGTACCTCCAAACGCCTGGCATTCGTCGACACTAGTTGTGCCTAGGTGTGTGATCATTGATATGCATGTATGTAAGTGACCATCAGTAGCTCTAAATTTCGGTATGTTTCCCTCTAATCATATAAATACTTCATTTTAGTTTCATATATTCAAAGTCTATAATTTAACTTAAGTAGCATGAAAAAAATGTTTCATGGTTTAAAAGTTATACTAATATTATGGCGTTATGTTGAATGATAGCAAAACCTTATCTGTTTGTGATTGGGTGAGTCTGGTGCCGGTAGGTACTATACGGGGGTACTGAACCCATGAGTAAATGTTCCTGAGCAAGTTCAAGTGCACATTGATGAATCAATTTATTCAATTCAAAAACTCAATATTATTTTTTCAATAACAAAACAAAAAAAACTCTCCACATATAAAACTGCAAAAAAATCAACAAACACATGAGAACCTACAACACAAACCGCATCACACCTGTTGGCGTTGGTATTGGCGGCATTTTTAGCGAGGTTTTCTTGTATGAGGCTGTTGATCTTGACTGCATCGAGGGTGGGGAAAAGGGGCTGGTGCACCCGCAAGTGGGAGCCTTCTGTCGGCATGGGGATCTTTTGAACCAATGACGATCTGTCTGGGTGCTCCTGTCTCATCGGTACAGGGGTGTGTGTGTGTTAGTGTGTTATTGCTTTGAGTTTTGTCACTTATGGCGCTTGAATTGCAACATAAAACTAGTTTGTTAAAACATTATTATGAAAAACATGATAAATAAAAATGAAACTAAAAAAAAAATAACTATTTAAATCTCAACTCAGTTTTGAACTGAAAAATATTAAAGTGCCAAAGATAACATTTACTTAGAACTCACATTGAGATAAAGTTTGTTGGCAAGTGCTTGGATGTTTGATAAAGTCTTACATACGTTTCCTACTTCTGAAGCCAGTGTCTCTTGTAACTTGTCAAACACCTTAGTTATTATCATTACTTTATCATTATTATTAAGAGTATTATTATTTCAACGTTAGCGCCATTATTAAAAATAAATATGTATATTTGAATAATTAGCCTAAAAATTGAAAATCATAAAAACAAGACAATATTTGAATTTTTATTTTGAGATATATATGTAAATTTATTTTCATAAAAAAATATCTAAATTTTAAATTCATTCAACCTCAACTTTGTTAGAATAGGCAGATTCTATGCATTTTTAAACATATAAATTCTTCAAACACATCAACCCAACACACACACACACACAACACCATCAACAATACAACACACACACAGCACCAACATCGTCAAAGAGGTCACAGACTCTGTATGGAGGCCCTCTCTCCATTACAAATGAGTTGAAGGACATAGAGTCGACCACCTTCCTACTGAACTCATCCTCTATCAAGCCCCTGTTGCCCAAGAAACTCGCCTGTTGGATTTTTGTTGTTGTTGTGCTGCCTATAACAATATGATATATATATATATATATATATAATTTAAAAAAAACATAAGTTCACGAAAAGCTTCGTTCAAAACAAAATTTTCCGGCGTTTGTTTGAAATATATATAATTTCAGAGTCCTTAGTGATGATATGACAGATGGTTAAATATTCTTGAACCATCATAAGTATTGTTAGATCATGCAAATAATAATAATAATGATATTTTATAGATGACTTCACAGTATTTAATGGTACAAGAATTTTTTTTAATGGTTTTTTATTGAGCATCATAATTACAACAGTAAAACTCCAAATTATGAGAATTAATGAGAACACGTAGAGAAAATTTTTTATTGAGCTAAAATTTTCAACAAGTAAAACCTTGTCATAATAAAATGCTTATAGATTGATATATTGAACTATAATTTTATAATTTTTGTTCATAATCAATATCCCCATACAAATTAATGTTAAATAAATGCTTCACAACATAATATTAGACAACAAAAAGGTGACACCTTGTGAAAAGCGATGACTGGCTCAGGATGAATGCGGATGAGGTTTAGGCATGGACGATAGTTGAGAAACAACTCCGCAAAAAAGCGTAAAAAAATTGCTCTTATTTCTTTGTCCTGTGAAGTATTTTATATATTTGATTAAAAACTTCATTTAAATTGTTAAATTAATTCAAATGATTTAATATTGTAATTAATTAAAACGTATCATATATATTTGAGACAAATTAAGCTTTAACGACAACATAAACTTCAAATACTAAATATCATATGACTATCAAATAATGAGTCAATGAATCAATACCGTATGAAAGCTCAATAAAAAATATCGAAAAATTAAAACGATCAACATTTTTTCATCATAAAATAATATGAATGGAGATAGATATAGATTGATAGAGATAGATAGATTAATAGAGATAGATAGATAGATATAAAGATAGATAGATAGATAGATAGATAGATAGATAGATAGATAGATAGATAGATAGATAGATAGATAGATAGATAGATAGATAGATAGATAGATAGAGATAGATAGATAGATAGATAGATAGATAGATAGATAGATAGATAGATAGATAGATAGATAGATAGATAGATAGATAGATAGAAAGATAGATAGAAAGATAAATAAATAGATAGATATACCCTAATTTTAAATTCAGTATCCTAACCACTATGCTGAACCTAGCAACAAAATAAAATTTTTCACAGCATTTCACTAAAGTACTCATAATCATATATATGATAATGAAAAAAATAACGATACTGAATTAAAAACACCATAAATGGGATTATTATTGAGCAAATGTCCGTATGAAACTACAAAGGACATTAATGATATTGTGCAAGTGGTGGCATGAAACTCACAAGCATCTCTGGTTGTGAGAGGGATGGTGAGGAAGATGAAAAAGCCATGTCTGCTAAGTTCAAGTCTGGCCTTAAAACCTACGAATTATTATCATCATTATTGTTATTATTATTAGTATTATTATTTTTTTCTTATTGGTTCTTCTATTATCGTTATTTTTTTCTTTTTTTTTTGATTGAAAGTTATTCCTATTTGCAATTTACAAATGTAAAATAAGTAAATTCTGTGAAAATATTCAACAAAATTACAAACCATTTGTAGACTGTTCTTAACTCTGTCAAGCATTGGCTGAGGCATCAGTGGAATCTTTAAAAGGGTATCAATGAGATTAAAATCGGTGCATATTAGATTAGATAGATAGATAGATAGATAGATAGATAGATAGATAGAAACCCTGATTTATTCAACAAATTAAATCAAAAAACCACACAGACCTGCATATTTTCTGGTATCCTGATGGAGCCACCATCCAGATCAGCAATCACCACGTCAGTCTTAATAATGTTAATAAAAACAATACAGATAATTTATAAAAAACCTAAAAAAGCAAATGAGATATCGTAGATTATTGATACTTAAATTTAGCATTAAAAATTTCAATAAACAGTGCCAATAACCATGGCCCACTGCTTTCAACCCCAATAACTGAGACATATGTCCCGAGAGAGGCAGGCCTACACATGGTCGGAATGTGTTCTCAAGAGAACCAAATCTGCCTCAACACCCTCCGTCCTCTCTCTCTCAACAAGAAAAGGATCTCAAATCAGGCCATTTTTTTTATGGCCTGTCCCCACCAAGACCTGGACTGATGGAAAAGGGCTCAGCTGTTTCTCGCAGAAGATGTGGAAAGCAACCTGGGACCCATGTGGTATTGTGCTATCTGTACACATAAAATCACCTCATATCAAGCCTCCATCCAATGCAACCATACCACCCCTCACTGGATTCACTTCAAATGCTCACACATCAAACTAAAATCCTACTCACCCTCATTCACATGTCACACACATCAAATCCCTTCCCCAAAAACTCTTTCCCACACACACAATCTAACAAAAAAAAACTCTCCACACACATCAACAAACCAAACCAATCACCCAAATCCAACCAACTCCCCCACCCACACCCCCCATAACAACACCAAACAAGCTCAACATCAACTCAATCACCAAGAAACAACTGGACTCACCCACTTAATACACAAACAAAAAATACACATTATCACACTACAAGAATCCAACCTCAACAGCAAACACAAAACCCCACACATCCCTAATTTTTCAGCCATTAGACTACATCCCATGCAACACCAACAACATAGATAACTCAATCACCAACCTCTTCATCCACCTCATAAGCCTTCCCAATTCCATAATCATGGATGAACTTAATGCCCACTCACAAACATGGCACTCTCCTGTCACGGACCACAGAGGCCAACTCATAACCTCACTCATCCTCAATTCAAACCACATCATTCTCAACCAAAACACTTCCACCTGTCTACCATTCAACCAAAATCAACAACCCACCTCACCCAACATCACTACAGCAGACACCATAATATCAGCCAACCTCACTTGGCAAACACTTAAAGCCCTAAAGTCCGACCATCTCCCCATCCTCATCACATTCAGAAACAAATACGAAATACTCACAACTAAACCCCTCAGAACTCTTCATAACTACAAGAAATCCAACTTGCCCCAATACACCAAAGACATAGATCACACCCTCAAAAACACTTCTCTCCACAAAGACCCCCACACAGCTAACCACCTCATCACAAACGCCATACTCACATCAGACCGAATAAACATCCCCAAAGAAACAATAAAACCCACCTATAC
This sequence comes from Pterobdella sp. o SKG-2022, assembly GCA_964035795.1. Lineage (NCBI taxonomy): Eukaryota > Metazoa > Annelida > Clitellata > Hirudinida > Piscicolidae > Pterobdella > Pterobdella occidentalis. Next base: position 26,533,478 of record OZ038320.1, on the reverse strand, counting down.
CCCACTTCCAGAAAACATCACTACACTCATATCAAAACGAAACCACACCAGAGCCCTTAATAACAAAGATCCCTCACTACCCACACTCAACCAACACATCACCCACCTCATCCAACAACAAAAAAAACAATAATGGGAAGAGCATCTGAAAGCCGACTAGGACCACAAGAAAAAATCTCACATCCTATGGTCTACAGTAAAGGCCCTCAACCCTAAAAAACCCACCACTCCCACCAATACAACCATCACCCACACCAACAAAACAGCCCACACAGACACACAAAAAGCTAACACACTAAACAAATACTTCAAATCAACCACAAAACACTCCTCCAACCCTACTCACAGAATAGTAAGCAAACTCACCAAATCACTCACATCTACCCCAATAACAATCACTGAATCAGAAACCATCCTCGCTATAAAACAATCCAAAAATAACAACTCCTCAAGACCAGACAATATCAACATCAAACACCTCAAACACCTAGGACCAATAGCCATCAAACACTTAACCAACCACTACAACATTACAATCAACACAAACACTATATCCCAAATATGGAAAACCTCCAAAATCATCACCATCGCCAAGCCCAACAAAAACCCTTCTCTCCACTCCTCATACCAACCAATAGCCCTACTCTCTCCCATAGCAAAAACTCTAGAAAAAATCATCCTCCGACACATCACCACTAATATAACCCTCCCAACAACACGGCTTCAGAACCGCACACTCCACCACCACAGCCTTACATCAAATCAATAACACTATACTAACTGGTTTCAACAACAAAAAACCCCCTTATAGAACAATCCTCACCGCCTTCGACGTGACCAAAGCATTCGACCCGGTCAACATCCACCAACTCATCCAAAAAATACACAACACCCACATTCCTACAACAATAAGCAAATTCCTGGCCAACTACTTAAAAGGCCGCCGACAATACACCTCATACAACAATCATACGTTCAAACACACAAACATCAAAGCAGGTGTTCCCCAAGGGGGCGTCCTATCACCCACACTATTCAACATATACCTCTCAGGCATACCACTCCCCAAAATCAACTCACTCAACCTCATCACCTACGCAGACGACATCACCATAACATCATCCCACCCCAACATCAACACAGCCACCCAGAACCTCCTTCCATATCACAATGAAATACACACATGGGCTCACAATAACAACCTACAAATCAACCCTACCAAAACCACATCAACTCTCATCACCCCTGACCCATTAGAATATAACAAACCACTGAACATCCACATCAACAACACTCCCATCCTCACCACCTCCAACCCTACCATCCTTGGCTTAACTTTTGACCCCAAACTAAATTCTCCACCCACACAGACAACACAATCACAAAAGCAAAAAAACACTCAATATCTTAGAACTTTTCACATTAACACACTCGAGAAAAAGCAAAGAAACACTCATCACCACATACAAAACATAACTCCTTCCCATCATCGAATACGCCAACACCATCTTGTCACCCATCATCTCATCCACCTCCCTCAACAAACTCCAAAAAGTTCAAAACGCAGCCTTGAAAACAATCACTGGCTGCACCCTAGACACCAACACCCAACACCTCCACTCAGAGACCATCTCAAACTTCACGCATCACAACTCATACAAAAAGCCTCCCACCCCACTCATCCCCTACACCCACTCACCACACAAGGAGCCCACCCCAGATACAAAAAACAATCCAATTCAACTACAACATCAACTACCTCCTAAACATACCTCCCTCCCAGACCAACTCTCACACACAAATAAAAAACAATATGAAAACAATACACACAAAAATGTAACACGACTACATATCATCCACTCATAACAAAATCTTCAACAAGCAACCCCCACCCATTCATGAATCAGAAACCACCCTAGACCACCACGCTCGCCGCACTCTCGCCCAACTCAGATCAAACAAATCACCTTTCATCCTCTCATACCTCAAAACAATCTCACCCTCATCTCTTTCTTCACCTTCATGCCCACTCTGCCAAACCCACTTTCACGATACCCCTCACCTCTTCACCTGCCTCAAAATAAGTACCAAACTGGGTCCCGAGAGTCTATGGACCAACCTTGTGAGAGCGGCTGAGCTTCTCGACCACTGGACGGTCTTGACGGGAATATGAAGAGCACCCAACAAGACTAAGGTGCTCGGGGTAAAAAAAAACTGAGACATATAGATGTACAGCCTTATAACTTGAAATGGCTAATATATAATGAAACAATATACAAGAACACAAACAACAAACAAAAACATATCCCTATCAACATCACCTTATCAGAGTAATCGATTCAATATACAAGGCATTGCAAATAACACACCAATTCAGAGTTATCAGGCTTATGTGAACTGTGGACTCCAGTGATGAAAGGAGTTGGAGCATTCAAAACCTCCAATAAGGCTACTGGTAACAGAGGGATGTACACATAACTGTGGTGAAATGGTTGAATGGTGTTTCAATAAAGTATGTGTAGCTCAATGACGTAAGGTCTTTACATTAACATTTTTTAAAAAAGATTAGTGATTTAACTAAAAAAATATTCAGCACAAAAATAAAAAAAGTTATGAAAAAAACAAAAATTATTAATCAATATACCACCAATATCGACGAAAACGTGTAACAAAGAAACTCCTGAAGTTGATGCCACTATGATCTCAAACGTAATTGTATTGTATAAAAAACACCCCAAGAAACAAACCTGTACTTGAGTGGGTACATAAGAGCAGTGAGAGCATTGCTGGAGTCTGTGAGTCGTGAGAAGGAGAGCGAGTGTAGCAGTATCTTGTGGTCGCTGAGTGCAGCACAAAAAATGGTAATGGTGTTGGATATGCCTGTTGATGGGGCCATTTTTTTATTATTATTTATACGGTTTTTATCATTGTTATTATTATTTATAGGGTTTACTACTATTATTATTATGACATGATTATTAGAGCGCGTAAGTTGCAAAAAAAGATTGCTTCAGATTGGTTTAAATGCGTGGAGAATTGTGGATGGAGGATGTTATGATAGAAGGTATATAAGCTTTTGAAAGCTATATAAAAATCATATAAAAAACACTGACGTTTCACATGATTTTATTCAGAAATGAAAATTCTTTGTTATAAAAAACAAAATTTCCAAGTACATATGAATGAGAAAATATATTCTGCAGATTTTATCATAATAACCTTTATCTCTGTATTGTAATACCATGAATAATAATTTTTAAATAAATGAAGGTTACATACAACCGACATACCCAATTGTTCAAAGAGCAGAGCTACAGAGGTGCCAGTGACAGGAAGTGACGGTGAAGAGGGTGGTTGTATGAACTGCCGATCACCCGCCCCTAAAGTCAGTTTTATGGCTGGGCCTCCTTTGGGATGCAATATTGACGGTGTTATAAGCAAGTTTATAATGGAGTCATTCTCAATGATGAGGTAAATTTGTTAGCGTGGTCTGGAGTTGTGACCAGAGTGGAAAAGTGTGTGCATAAATGAATGGTGGTTGTGTATGCAGATAGGAAGCAATTATTTTCGGTTTCGTAATAAACTTGTGAAAAAATTGTACTTGAAAGAAAAAATTATATTATTGACAAAAGGTTATCGTTTTTAAAACAAGAATTCCACAAAAGAAATTTCCTAATAGTAGACAATCATACATCAACGTGTTGTAACTTGATGCCTTAGGCAGTTGACTACGTAAATAAACTAATTACATTTTAAACAAATGTTTACAAAGATTATTGATAACAAGAGTCAGTCGAACTTAAAAAAAATTTTACGTTTCTGTTTTATTAACTATATCCAATCCATGCTAGCATGGAAACGGACATAAGACGATGATGACGATAATGGAAACTCATTGTAATTTTCATTATCATGAATATTGTTGTTTTTATGATTCACAAGTTTGAAGCTAATTATTCACAACTTTGTAATTTTTTACTAATCATAAAATAAAATGATATTAATTCCTTCACGAAACTTAAAAATACTCAAAATTATACATAATAGTCATAAGCATTCCAGTACATGAACAAATAAACAGATTTATGGCTTGAGCGATCATCTGCTAGAAATCAATACAAGTTTATAATACATCAAACACCAACGACATTTCACAAGACATATCATTTAGAAAAGATGTATTAATTTGCAATAAAAATTTTTTAGCTCGATATCAAACACATTGATTAGACACACCCGTCGAAGCATATAAAATCGAACATAACAAACACAAAAAGGATTTTAAAGCCATGCCGTGAGGGGGGACAAGGACACCAGAGAGGATCGTGGCAATTATGCTCTCGAAACTGATGTTGAGATTGTCGATGTATGTGGCGTATAAAATTCCTAGGCAGTTCTGTTGAAATAACGTTCAAGTTTAAGTGTAATGTTTCGTACTTGATTTAAAATTCTATGTCCATACATTGATTGATATATGCATCAAATTATAGAAGTTTTTCTTCGTAGTTTTTTAATCGATTTATAAAATTATTTTTAAAATGACATCTACGATATAATAAAAAATATATCTACAAAAAAATACAGAATCCAGAAAAAGTGAATAAACTACGATTGAATTTCCGACTTGAAAATCATATAACGTTGATTAAATCACGAACGAACTTACCCTGAAAACCTCAAAACAGGTGAGTCGAGATACCAGGACTAGACACTTGGGAGCGTACAGTTTTGAGCACCTAACAACACCGCTATCGGTACCTTCATCGTCGTCGTCGTCGTCGTCATCCTCTTTCACTAATGAATCTATCACCACATCTTCACTGAAGCTTAAACTGAAGAATTTGTATTACCATTATCATTATTGCTTATATTATTATCTTTATTATTATTGTTATTATTATTGGTATAAAATAGTAATAATTTATTTTTACAAAGCATTGAAGAAATCAAGACAAATATAAAACTATAAATTTTTGATGTTGAAATTGATAAGTTTAGGCTTCACTTTTTCATGCATAATCAAAATAAATTACCACACTCCCATAATAATTATGATAATAAAAATAATGAACAAAAAAGTTAATAGAATAATGATGATAATGCTCTTTAAAGTATTATATTTTTATTGTATTCTGGTTTATAAAATTGTTATGGAAATGAGCTAAACTCCATAATTGTATTTTTACTATTGAAACTAATATTGAAAATGAAATATAAAAAAAAGAATAAAATCAGATTTTTTTTGACTTATTGGAAATTATTTAAAACTATATTGATTCATAATTGTAGATTATAAACATGAATTTCACTGAAACACACTCAAAGTTGAAAGTTCAAGAAGGCCTATTTGTTAAGATTCCCTATATTAAGCCAATTTAAAATTAGCTAGTTTCAATAGTATTTATTTTATACATTTATTAGCTTAATTAAATAGCAGCTTAAATGAACATTTAAAAATACTATTTAAATAATAATGCTTACAACTTAACTCAAAGTGCTCTTTAACTGAATATTAATAATTATGTTAAGTTTAAATACAAAACAATTTATAGCTGAAATCAAGTACCTTATACTTGGTAATCTTCATCACAAAAAATTTAATGATTCAATGCAATTGATCCAAAACATTTGTTCATAGATTTGATATAAAATTTCTTAATAAAATATTTCAAATAGAATCTGTCTTTACATTCATTAGTATTCTGATACTAATTTGATATAAAAAGCATGCTCAATCCTTGGGAAAAACAGCTTATGAAAAGGATTTGATATTCAAATAAAGGATTTTCCAGTATACTGGTAGGATAATTTTAATGCTGCAAACAGTTTTAAATAAATATTAAAAGCGCTCAAAGTTTATTTAAGTCTTTTTTATATGCTTTTGAAGATTTTATTACATTGTCAAAATTATATGCACTATTGTCCATTATTCAAAAATCAATTGAAAGTATCAAATAAACTATAGGTAAATTTCATTCTCACCAAGCACAGTAATGTTTGTAGGCATCTATGTCAGTGAGAACAGATACAAAAAATGTAGGAGCATTTTTATGTGTAGTCAAATGCCAACCTCCTGGCTGACAAAACTGCCAATTTAAGTTTTACTTAAATAAGTTTTTGGAAAAAATACTTTAGGTTAATCAGCTGTTCAAAAAATTATATTTACAGGTTCAATCCCTGGTGTGAATGGGCATTTGTTCCAGTCAGTTTCAGGAAAACGTTGGATCACTTTACCAGAAGCAACGTTACCTGCTTGTGATTTTAATTTTATTTATATTATATGAATTTATATTCTTATTAAGTGAATGAAGCTTCAGTTTTAATAAAACTGTATTAAAACAAGATTTTCAATAACATTTAATTTACACAACAATTTTGGAAATGTAACCTGTTTTGTTGTGATCATATCCAACTATGACAAAATAATCCGCCAGACGTGACAACGACATAATAGTCAAATAAGATGTTATTTAATGATTGCAAAAGTTAGCTGACACGTTCATAATAACTATCAGTCTTAAAAATAATAATAAACTTTTCTCGTCTAGGCTAATAACAAAAAACCGGCCGCCATATTTACAACGGTATTTGGACTTTAAAGGGAAATGATTGGCAACAGCCTTTGAGTTTGCACCCAAAGGCTATATAATATATTATAGTGAATTCTCCTGAATATAAATTTTTACAATATAATTCCAATTTCTTTTATTGTTTAAATAGATTTTGAATTCTTTTATTTTTTGAAACTTCAATAAAATTAATCAATGGTTAACCTTAAATTATTCATGTATAAATTCAAAATAATTTTATTTGAGTAAATTTTTGAAGTGAAAATGTTTCACAAATTCTACACAATCTTCAATCAACGAAGAAATAATTAAAACTCAAAAATCTTCTTTTCGAGACAATCAAAACTTTTGAAGTGTAAGTTAAAACAGTAGAAAACCATCATTCAGTTTCAAAATCATTTTCAAATACAAAACACCAATAAACTAAGTTATGTACAATTGGTAATATCATCAGTCGTTGATTTCAAAAACAGCAATGAAGTTCAAAATGAAACTTCACCATTTCAAAAATGTTTACAGCACTTCAGTAACAAAAAATGGACATTTACAATAATACATTGTATGTAAATCTAATATAAATTCAAACAAAAGCTGTAAAAGAATATCAACCTTAATACATTTTGAAGTTTAATATAAATTGATCACAATAAAGATTTATAAAATCAAATACCCAATTCTTCTATTTACAAATTTGATAAACTAAAAATAATATCTCACTAATAGCCTAAAAATTTCTCTTCCAATATAATGAATGAGATAACAAAGATGTTTCAATAAAGTTATTGCTGAGTGGCTTTTCTTCTACGGTTCACCAGTAATTCACTTAAGGGGTTGTCACTGACGCTGGAACTGTTTCATGAAAATAAATGTTAATTAATAGAATACTAAGAAATGAATACGAACACACTACTCAGACAAAAAATCAAGCTCGGTGACATTCAACTAAGTCTTTCCTGCTGAAATATCTGATTCACCAAAACGCTTTTCCGTTTAAAATCTACAAAATTTATACTTCATATATGAATGAAAGTTGACTATTTAAGCTTATTTGTACTATACAGCATACACATGTCTCTTACTGCAAATTATTTGAACACTAAAGATAATTTTATTAAGTTCAAATAGCTTGCAGAATTTACTTTGGCTAAAGAAGATTATTACTTGTCTCTTACATCTCATCCCAACTATCGAAATGAAGGATATAGAGAGGTTACGTTCGCAAAGATGATGTATGAAATAATTATATGAAGTTCAAAATAAGTATAATTCATTTATTTTTTTCGTCGTCAAATAACTGTTTCTCTATAAATCTTAATTTTAATATTATGTCCGACCCTACTAAACTGGAACATAAAGGACTTTGAACAAAACCATCATCATCATGCTCATCATTTAACATATATTTTCTACTACATAAAAACTTGTATACTATGAAATAATATGGATGAAATATCAACAATACCTCAACGATTGAATCCAGGAGTCTCTTTCCTCAGCACTGGAAGCACTCATCTTGTACACGTTGTGTTTGCCTGTGTTGTGTGAACAATATAATAGATTTTGAGATGTTTTAAACTGAGCAAAAGGTCGATTCAGAATAAAAAGATGAATATTAAAAAAATTTAATATATAAACTCCATAAGTTCGAGTTAGGATGATTAAAAAAAAACCAATTTTAAAAATTATAAATTGATGATTAGATATACCTTGTACAACTTTCCCTTCAGAGTCAGTTTTGCAGGCTTTGATAAGATCATTATCTGATGAGTGAATTTCAAAGCAGAAAGGCCTGTGGTTGCTTGCAGCTATTCTAACCTTCACATTCTCCAAGGGTATTATTCCTTTCGGCTCTTTATCCTAGAATTTTTTGGTTAGTCTTTTATAAGCCTTAAATCTTTTCATAAAAAAGCATCATTAAATATATTTAATCTGATTAAAGTCAAAAATTGTAATTTATTAGCTAAGAGTAAAAAAGATTTCACTATCAACTAGATATCAATTTGAATTTTCTTCTGTGTTGCTATAGTTCAAATTTAAAATGAAATAAATTGAAAGTAGGTTTTATGGAATAATTCTAATATTCTTAAAGTTATAATAAGTAAAAAATATAAACGATAATATAAAAATGTAATAGAACAATACTGAAGACTTATCAAAACCCTTAACGACGCTTTTTGTGTGACTAACTTGCATTATCTATTACTCAATTGATTCATAAACATGAAAGTACCACTGAGTGTTTCAGTAAATATATCATTTGAGATATAGATTAACCTAAAAACTAATTAAAATCTGTACAAAAATAATAATGTAAGTTAACCTTGAAAAAAAGCTTTTTACAGTTCATTATAAAACTAAATTTTTTGGTTTATTGATATCCGTAAAACTTAATGACGATTAAATAAAAGAACTCAAAAAACTTTATGGAAAAAGATGCGAACTTTGTCTTAGTTAATTGCTGAAATTAATTTTATTAAATTAATTCAATTAACTAGAATTTTCTTATTAAATTACTAAAAACAAATGAAGATGTGTTTAAATTTATGGTTTTATCATAAATTTCAAGTTGTGAATTACCGTTGTGAATTCGAAGTAATATAAGCAATTATCATTAAGTATGAACCATCTTCTTTTCCAGCTTTTGTATCGCCCTCCTATTAATTGTTTTAGATATTAAGAGTATCACTGATATTTTATTAAACTCATAATTTTTGATATATGTCAACTAGCCAATAATAAATTTACCAGACACAAAAAAATATAAACCTCAATCAACAATCATTAATTATGAATCTCAACTAAACCTTGCTTCATAAGCCAGCCTTCTTTGACTGGGTTGAAGAACGTGTGCATCAAATCATTGCCATCATCCTCGGGTATCTTGAAGGGTTCTTTGCGGATGCTCTCATACAAGCTCTGAGCACCAATCGTTAATATACCGTGAAATATGAATAGTAATAATAATGATGATGGTTTTTAGGATAAAAAAAATAGAATACTTAATTGAAAAGACTGAAATCATCACCACCAACGTTTTACGTCTGTTTCCATGCTAGCATAATGGCATGTTAAGGATTTAAAAATGATGCTTCAAAAATGTATATAACGTCATAAGCCCAACCTCAAGTAGCTCTTTGGGCAAATCAGTGCCCTCATTAATTCCTCTGTTCATGGCTATAAACCTGTTTGTAATGGCTTTGTATGTCATCATCCGTTAACATCGATTAGGCATATTAGTAGTTAGTTATTAGGTCCCAAAAGTATTTCAGAGTGAATATACATATAAACTTATTTTGGATCAGTTATATTAACTTACAACTAACCTATCAACGGTCGGCTTATCTTTAACGCTAGGGTTATGGAGGCAAGTGTTCAGCATAATGATAGCGAATGATAAGACATAACATGTATCTGAAAATCAAATGACAATAATAAAGTAGTAGTAATGGGCTACATAGAGTTGAGTGGAGGAGGTGTATCAGCCGACTGCTGTCTACCCAAGGTACTGGGGCTTGTACAGCCGTATAATCTAATATAATTTTTTTTCAATTCATTAACTGATATACATAGATGAAGTATGTTCATGTTAAAGCCACGAATTCAAAAACTATTCAAAACAGAAGCTTTACGATTTTTCAAATACTATCCTCAAGATAAATTTAATAGGTTAATGAGTTTAAAATAACATTGTCATTTGTATATAAAATGATGTTTTTTGACTTGATAACTTCAATTCTGTCGAATTTTCATAAAAATTATTATAATTATGCCTTTATAAAAATTGGCATAACTATAAACGAACGATGAAAGATGACAATTAAAACTAAATAGGTCGCTATATAAAGGAAAGTTATGATAAATAGCAATATTTATAAACTGTATAATCATGTTAAGAATAATAGATTAGCTGGAAAACATCTGAATGTTTTCATTCTTTGAGCCAAACTCCTAAAAATGTTTTTATTTGAATATCTGAACGTTTATTTTGAAATATAAGCTTTAATGATATAATATTTAAATAGCTAGATATTCAATTGGTTGTTATTTTGATATGTTATTTTATATGTATATATCGACATTTCTAAAGCTTAATGAACAAGTGAAAATCATTCCAGCATAAATATCATTATAGATCAAGTCGCCATCAATTGTGGTTTTTGTTGCGCAATTGATATGTCCCCGTGTGAAATTATAAATGAGAACCAACAAAATGAAAGAATTACACAGATAAAGTACCAGTGGTCTTGAACATGCCGGGGTTTTGGTTGTGGTATCGTTCTGCAAACATCTCCATCATTCTGTCTATTTTCTGAGCCTCTCCCGGCAAGCGGAAACTCCACAGAAACTGCCTGTACTCATTGGATTGGTTGTATAAATGCAGTTTAAAATAACTTTTCAAATAAAACTTGAAGTGCTTTTTTCACAGATTTTTTCGGAAAATTTCCTTTAGTAGTAAGGTCAAAAAACAAAGTATTTACTAAAACGAAGACACAAAGCTTTTCGTAAGACTAGCTTACATTATCAAGTGATAATAAAAGTAATAATATTTCAACCTTAATCAAAATCCCTCTAAAATGCCAGTAAGAGGGTTTTGACTGAAAAACTCATCAATCACTACAGGAAGTTGTCTGAAGTTCGAGCAGAACTCCATGGCATAACTAGCAACATGCGTTTGAATATTGGTCCATTTTTTTCTCATTAGGTTGAAATTTTTTTACTTTTATTAGCACTTGATAATGTAAGCTAGTCTTACGAAAAGCTTCGTGTCTTCGTTTTAATAAATACTTTGTGTTTGTTTACCTTACTGTTTGATTCAGACTATTATACCTCATTTCCTTTAATATAATACTAAATGATTAATTTTTTATAATCATCGTTACAATACAACTCTAAAAAAGATGACACTTTGTAAACCCTATAAATTTATTCCAATTTATTTTCCTTTATAGTCATGAATTACAAAAACACAAGTGCCTAAAATGCAATGTTTCAAAACAGCAGCCTTACCTTAAAGCTTGCACTAGTATCATGCCTTGGAAGTCATTGAGTTGAACAAAACATTTGAGGACTTGTAAATTGAAGTCATCCCTTTACATAATAACATGAGAATATAATTTATTATAGAATATAATGAGAATAGTTTTGAGAACGTTTCTAAAAAGTTATATAAAATTATAATAACATACGATAATGAATTATCAGAGAACAAAATTTATTATCCATCAATCAGTCAATAAGTTATTCATTGAAGCTGTAAAAAGCATTTATAAATCAATCATACTAATAAAAAATGAACTAAATTTTAACCTTTCTCCTAGATAATTCCCAATAACAGTCTTGTTAAGTCCTTCCCCTTTTAAGAGAAACCCTGCAACACCTTCAGGTGTCATGGTGAGAAGATCATGCTCTGCCAGGTAGTCTAGGCCCTGAGTGTTAGTGTGTGTGTGTTTGTGTGTAAGAGCTTGTACTTCAATATGTAAATTTTCAAGTATACCAAGATTTTGAACTTTATTCATTATAAATATGATTTTTCATTGAATGTGTACTTCAAATACCAATTTCTATAATTGCAAAAAATTTAGACTCTGGCTAAAGAAGATTATTATGTAATTTCTATAATTATTTTCACCTTTGATAAAATTTTTAAACTGAGCTTTTAAAATTAGAAAAAAAAATTAAGGACTTGATATGAATTAATAAAATTGCAGAAAATTTATATTGATAGAAAAAATACTTTTTTGGCATCCATATTGAATTTCTTTTTTCCAATGGCTAAATATTTGTCTTGTGGATTAGATCTGAAAACGAAGAAACAATTTTTACAAATTTTGATAATGGAGTAATAATAATCATCCAATAAACTGATATTTAGTTATGGTTGAATAACTTGAATGTTTTGATGTCTCAAACAACAAATCATCTAAACCAATATCTCTATGAAGACAGAAAAAAGGTTGAAGGGTAAAAACCGCCAAATTGGGATTTAGTGAAATATTAACTACATTGTTCAAAAACCTCTATAACAAAAAAAAAATCAAAATTTTTATTTATGTGCGACAAACTTACAGTCTATTTTGAGAAATCATATTACCAAATTATAGACATAAATGAAAGCTACTGGCTGTGATGCTTTGAAGGCTAAAATAGAAACCAGATTTAATTTTTCAAATTTTAAAAATATTGTTAGAAAAAACTGTTGGAAATTTAAAAATTCAGTTCAAAGATATGAAGCACAATAAGGTATCATCAAAAAGCTGACAACCAGAAAAAATGAGTAAAAAAAATTTCCACTACTTCATGCACAAATATAAAGACATGTATTAGAATTAAAATAAATTGAATAATAAACAAACCTATCTAACTCTGAGTTTTCAATAGCTTCAATTTCATTTGTTATTCCTAATATTTCTTCTTTAATTTGCTGAAAATTTTAAAAACTAACAATTAGTTCATTTAAAATAAAAATTTTATTATAAATATGAAGCTTACTTCTATTTCTAATAAGAGCTCTTGCTTTCGTCGGCATATCATTGCCAATTGCAATTTTTCCTTTTCATCCAAACCTGAAAATTAATTTTTTTTGATATTTTAAAAGTGCTACTGATATCACTTTTCTTGTTCTATGATATTTAAATCTGATTCATTGATTAATACATTAATTCATAAACCTACAATAAATAGGTTAGAATATTATAATATAACATTTCGAAACTTGAATAAAAATAATTACCTTCATAAGCAACTGTTATTTCATCTTCAATCATTTTATACTTTCTAAAGTTTCACACATCCGTAAATATTTCAAAGATATTTAAAAGTAAGCAAGATGCAAAATTTTGAAAAAAAAAATGAAACTATCAAATTGGATTTTTTAATTCTATAAAATTCTTAATAAATGGAACTTTGAAACGTCATTCGAAAATTTTACGTCACTTTATATTTTCGTTTTTTCTAAACAGTTCTCCAACATGAGACCAACTGTGAGTTTTCATTTATATATTTCCTACAAAATTTATAAAATTTTTTTACAAAAATTATAGTTTTTCAGATTCAAAGTATGTTTTTCAAATAACTTGAGTTTTGTATAATTGCGTCGTTATGAATAAACACGATTTTTTAAGAAAGACCAGCCAAAAATGTCGATAAGTAAACCTTATCATAATTCATTAGCTAATGAGTTATGGTGAGATTAGAATTATCAATTATTTTAGCTGGTTTCATCTCAATTGAACGATTTTTTATACATTTTGTAAAATTTGAAATATCAAGGACATTATGGTTCTCATGAAATTTTTTGCACATTATTTTTAAGATTCTCAAAGTGAAGTCTTCAAAGAAAGATTGCTCAAGGAGTAGATCTAGAAGTTGCAAAAAGAAGAGAAAGATTAAGAAGAAGAAGTCTTGGTAAGCTTTTATTTTATTTCAAACCAATTAAATTGAATATTTTTTATCAAATTTTTTTTTCACAGCAGCAAAAAGAGAGTCAAGTGTTTTTTGCCATGAAAACACGTTCACACGAAGAACTAGCATATAATAAAACACGAAAATTCAAATTCCAATTTTAAAAACGAACGAAATAAATAAATATAACATCGGAAGTGTTGGCTTTTTTAAGTGTTTAAATTCAATCATAAATCGATGTTTTCATTTAAAAAGCTTAATTTTTATAAAATAGTTCTAAACAGAAAAAAAGTCTATGTCCAAATTGACCGCTTCAATGAAATAGTCAAATATCCCGATTTTAAGTATTTTCTATAAATTCAGGCCTATATTAAAAAGCAGTTTTTCATTTAAAATCAATTTTTCAACAAAGGCAACATTCTATATAATGAAAACAACAAAGCGGTTTGGAGATAGCTTGTAAAATGGATTCGGGCAACACATCTGATAATGATGATGATTGTGTTGTTTTTGAGCACCAGCTTTCAAAGTCTTTTTACCACTGGTTGAAGCGTCTATCAAACGAAATTTTTTTTTTTTTTTTGTTGTGTTTTTAAGCAGTGGAACGATGGGTGTTCCATGGATTCATTGTATTTGATCCAGTGTTTTTGACGAATAACAAACCCGATGAATTGACTTTCAAGGTAATGTGTTTTTGAAACTGTCGTAATTGAAAATCTTTTTGGCAGTTCTGTTGGAGTGCACATTTGATACCCCAAAAAAGAAGGTTCTCTCGCTAGGCTAATTGCTAAAGATCAATTGCTAAAGCTGCTAACAACACATTTACATGATATTCGGGGTTTTTTTAATATGTTATAAAACATTTTATTTTAAACTTATACACCATTATTGTACCTTATTTATTCAAAAATTTCTCATAACTGTTTCATAGCTCACTTGAAACATGATGTTCTCGATTATTCATCCTTCCCCTTTTTTCGAAGTGAAGAAGCTTTTGGCAAACATTTTGAAAAATTAAATAATTTTTCTTAAATTTTGAACTGAATTTGATAAATTTAATTAATTTGCGGATGAAGTAAGATTAGAACAATAATGTTTCAGAACGCACAGAAAGTTAAATTATTTCGAAAAAAGATTTAAATGGCAAAAAAATGGATGAAGGAGATCCAAAAATGAAAAAAACGGTAGATGAGTAAAAAACGTAAAAAAAAGAAGAGGAAGATGTAAAAACTAGTATAGTGAACTCAAAAATTGTCTCAGATGGGTTTCAACTGGTGAAACCTGTTTAATGACATTGGTTTAAAAACGTTTAAACTTCACTAGCTGCAAGAGCTATTGCAAACAAATTTTTTTGCATTAAAAAAATGGATATAAAATTTTTAAAAAAACTGACTGCAAAAATAAACATTCAATTTTGTTCGTCATAATTTTTTTTATTTAACATTTTTTATATAATTATTATTTCAAGGACAATGTCAAACAAATGAATTATTTAGTTTTAAATCTATTTTTCGTTAACCATTCAAATGTTTTTGTGAGTATCGAAACTGAAAAAAGATTGAACTGAACTAACCTCTGATATTTCAATTTATTTAAACTAAATGAATGTGACTATTGGATAAATATTATCAAGGCACTAAAATTTATAAAAAAGATCTGAGATAAAAAATAAATGTGTTAAAACACTATTATATAACAACTTGATTTAAAAATTTTTATAAAATCAAATAATACAGAAATTGTTAGTATAAATGTCAAAACATGTGCATCAAATTAGCTTTTGAAAAATTGAAAAAACACAATACTTAAAATTACTATTTGAGAAAATTTACACTTTCAACACCAAATCGTTGCACTTGTAAACTTAAAATTTACTGAAAAAAAAGTAGCTGGTCATTTTGAAAAATAGTTAAAACAAAGCTCGTTTAACTTGTTTTAATCGCTTGCCACTATAAAAACTATATGATACATCTTTTAGTTCTATTTTTGCTGAAGACTCATCTGATTTAGTTTCATTGGATGGTTTTTCATTATTTTCATCATCTTCTGATGTATTTACAAGAGAAGAGCATAAAACATCATTGTCAGTTCTTTTCTTCTCTGAAGCAAAAAGTCTATTTTTAGCTCGTAAACTTTTTCTATGTTTCTTGCATTGACTAAAAAAACATGAACTACTGCAGGGTGTAGAAGGAGCAGAAAAAGAAGGACATATTTCAATATTGATTTTACTTGGTGGTGATTTTATTTGAATTACATCTTTAAAATCATTATTTTCAGGAAAATCATGGTTTTTAAAAAGATTATCAATGAAATGATTGAAAGGTTTTGTTAGCAACTTATTAGAATTATTTAAATAAATAGGAGTATATTGATCTGAAGAAAGTTGATTTGAATTTTCAATTGTATCTGAATACAATTTCAACATAAGACTTTTACTTTTTTTATTTAATTTTCTTTTTTCTTCTAATCTTTTTTTAAATGATGAGCTTTTATGCTTTTTTTCTGATGAGGATTCAGGGAATAATTGATATAACTTTAATTCAAAAAGAGAATGCCCACAGATACTTTTGAATTTCTTACTAGTATCATCATTATTAAAAGTTTCCTCATCACTATCCATGTCTTTTTCTGAAAAGCATGATCCTAAAACACCAGAATCTGCAGTAGAGTTTAGTTGCTCAGATTCTACATTGCCAGAACTATTAGGTGATGTAAGTGATGAATAATCCGAATCAGACCTTGGCTTACGAATTAATAACTTTTTCTTTGATGCTTTATTTTCACACTTATCATTGTAATCGTCTGAAAATGGAGAAAACTGAGATTTTGATTGCACGCTAGCTTTGCCGTCGTCTACAACATTTTCGATCTCTTCAACATCCATTATTAATCATAGTTATTGAAAATTAGATTTGAAAAAATTTTAAGATTTTTCAAATAACTTGACATATAAAAGCAAATAAAAATGGTTTAATTTTGTATTCCCGCTAGTAATGTACAATCTTTAAGTATTTGTAGGATTTTAGTTAGTAAAAAAAAATTAATCAAGCAATTTTATTTAAATATAAGGCAAAAAAATAATAAATAAAAAAAAATTTCATATTACTTCATATTTGAGTGGCTGAAAACAAAATAAGATAAAAACAATAAATTTGATAAATACTAAGCAAATTGATCGTTTTAAAAAGTCACTAATTATATATATATATATATATATATATATATATATATATATATATATATATATATATATATATATATAATTAGTGACTTTTTAAAACGATCAATTTGCTTAGTATTTATCAAATTTATTGTTTTTATCTTATATATATATATATATATAAATCTTATATATATATATATATAAATCTTTTTTCTTCTTTAAGGGGGACTTTGCCGAGCTGGCAAAACTTGATAAGAAAATTTTTTTATAAATTTATCTTCGTTGTATTGACTATATTAAAAGTTTTCTTTCCTGTTTCTTTTTGTAAGAAATCTATAAATGTCATTTTCGGTCTTCCATTCATACATAACCCACTGTGTACACAATAGTATGGTTTTTGTTGCTTTTTCAAAAGTGCCTCTAAAACAATGTTTCGCAAGTAAAAGTTGTTTTGATCTTACTTTTAGGGGGTTTCATTATAAAGTTTCTTATTGATCGCCATTTGTTTCCAGCTTATACCTAGCGCTGCACGTAACAACCTTATATAGAAACCGCTTGTTCTAAAAGACTTGGTTAAAGTCCATGCTTCGTTATTATTTAATGAAAATTTTTTTTACAGTTGTTTCAGAAAGTTATTTTTCTGGAATTTCTGTTTAAAGAAGTTTTCCAACTTTTTTTCATCAAATTGCAAATGTTCTACGCCGCAAAACTTTGGCGTTCACGGGCTCAAAGCACCAAGTGAAAAAAACTAGTATTCAAATACTGTATGATTTTTATTAGATTATGAATTTGATTTTTTTCTTTTTATTATGAAGTTTGTTAGCTTATGATTTTTATTTTTATTTAACGCACACTGTCACTCCTTGAAACAGTCAACACTAACAAAAGAAATTTAACAAACTTTCCAAATATAAGTGTTTTTACCAATAACTCAAATACAAAATATCTCACAACTTTAAAACAATGTTTGGCTTTAATTGTATAGAGGTGAGTGGTATAAATGGAACAATTGAAATAATGTTGGAAAATCTTCATAAAAATAATGAAAAAAAATCTAAATAATTATGAAATATGGTGAATAGAGATTTTAGAAGTTATAAAATACAGGCTTTCAGTGTGCTCATATCAGCCGACCAAATACCTTTTTTGCACCTTGAGCCCCAAGGTTGAAACAATAGATTATAAAAACTTTAATGAAAAATATGTTTCACTTCTTCAGTTACTTTATATCATCTTGAAGAAAGATACTGTTTCAAAGAAAAGTTCACGATAAGACATTTTAATGTAGTAAGTGATGATGATAATAGAAATGTGGACGATGAAGAAATAAGAACATTAGTGTTAATGAAAGGAGAAGATGAAGCGGACTTAATCAATAAGAGAAGCATCTTTTTTTGGCAGGTTTGAAACCAATGGTTTATATGAGCAACAAATTACAACGCAACTAAACAACCCAAAGTTATTGAAGAATCAAACACAGAACCAAAACGATGAATATGACGATCAAATTTTGAAAGCTTACCCATCGGTAGCTTTAAGCTATAGCTTTTTTTTTATCCTAATTATAAATGAACTATACATTTGAAATTAATATATCTATATATATTGTTTTATTCAATTTAATGAACATACAGGCATCGAAGATTTACAATGGAGTAAAGCAACCAGGTATTAAAGGATTTACCCCATTTTTATATGGCATTATAATCTCAACATTTTCATAAATTAATAATATTCACACAATAACTAAGTTTACTATTAAAAAATAAATTTCATTAAAAAAAAAACAATAACTAAATTTCATAAATGCTGGCATTGCATTACCCCATCAACAGGCAAGCAGAGTTTGGAGATCGACATTAAGGACCATTTGCCCCTCTGTCTTTATATCACAAGATCACAGTTTAAATGTGTTTTGAACATCAAAGAGCCGCAGAAACTTATGCCACATATGAAAGAAGCCTACGATGATAAAAGTGTAAAAACAACAGTAAAAGACGACTTTAAAATGAAAACTAAAAGAATGAAATCTATATGCGATGAGACTGGAAGAAGAAAAACTATGAGTATAATTGTTGAAGGCAGCCGACTAAGGCGTTTTGGTGCTCTCACTACAGCTTTCAAACAAGTTTTTCTATATATTCTTATAAAAATAGTTAAAACCTCGTTCAACCTGTAATATTGAGATTCAAAGCTTTTTATTTATACTGCTAGCACTACTACTAATTGAAATTTAGTTCTATTCAGTCATTGGTTATACAATTGAATCAAAAATCAACTAAATCATTTGGTTACTTATTGTTTAGTTGCAGGATCACAAGACAGGATCAATAAAAACAGACGAATTTCCTCCTCTTTCTGTTTTGTTCACCTTTTTCAACAGCCATCCTACTGTATATTCATGTTTCAATTATATTTAAAATGTTCCAATATATTCATTTAAATTTCATTTATGTTATTTTTATCTATTTATTTAAGTTAAATTCGAGTTACAGCCAACGTTAAATATCATTGCATTTGTTGTTCAATATATATTTTTGTACCTTCAATTAGATTATTCGTTAAGAAAAATACAAAATTTTAAAGTGTTCAGCAACCAAGCCTTTCAATGTTCTGTGAACATCATAATAAGATGAGATGTCGTTATTAGATACCCGATGAGGATATCTAGTGACTGTAAAGAGCTTGGTTAACAAACAAACATTTTAAAACTGTGTTCATCTCTTTAATCGTTTTAGGTTTAGCAACTAAAAATTAAAAAAAATTTTTTTTTAATGAATTCCGTTGAATAAGTTTTTTATAATACCTCTATGCAGGTTTTACTACGGTGGTCGGTGGAAAATGACTTAGAGATTGGGGGAAGTGAGGGTTTACAATGCGCCATGATGCTTCTTAATGACCTTTCGAAGGCTAGTGCTAATATCACTTCAAAATTTAAAAACGGGATATTTATAAACATCGAACTGATATCCGTTAAATATGAACCTTCTTCGAAAACAGAAAACCGAAAATGCAAATTTAATTAATGCAAGACCACACGCTGAAAACAAAGGTTTCGAAAGGGGAGCTGAAATTCAAAATAATACAGATAATGGAAAGAGTTATGAAATTCATAAGAAATGTAGCGATGAAGAGGGTGCTTATGGTAAAGATGATTACGAGAATAAAAATGACTATTATGTAAGAAATGATAATACATCTGAAAATAACTTTCATGATTCAAACAAGAAACAGGCACATTTAGATGGAAACTCTATTTATGAAGATCTTTCTCGATTGAAAACCCATGATAGGACTAACGTTGGAAATGTAAAATTGAACGTTTGTTCCAATATACACTGGCAAGATAAATGGTGTGGTTTTAATAATGATAAATTTCTCCAAAGACATGTTCCACAACGATATGCAACGTTCGAAAAACTTAATGAATACAACTGGAACCACTTAAATCCTGGAACATTAGATAGCAATTTTCATCTTGAAAATAACATGCCCAATAGGGAGTGTAAATATGAAAATAAGAATGTGATTAATCAAGAAATTGCAAATGCGTCAGAGAACGATTGTCTTTTTAACGTCACGAGTCTCACAGAGGAAGAAGAGGTTACATAATAACAGTATATTTATTTTCAAATAAATTATAACACTATCTATTGAGATTGATTTCAACATTTTTATCGTTTTTTTCAACTTCTTCATTACTACCATCATCATCATCACCATCATCAATTTCATCTTCATTACCATCAATTCCACCACCATTCTCTTCATTAGTGATTTATTTCAGCTCTCAGTTGAGGCTTTTGACATTGAGCATTCACTACATTGCAGACTAATTGGAGTTAAAGGTAGCATAAATATTATTCAATCGACAATCTTTTCCTTTTTCATTTACTTCATATTAGACCAATCTTTCGAAGCTTTTTACGAGCTGATATTTTTTCACCACATACCAGGAATGCAGGTGAAAAGACTAATGCAACAATTCCAAGTGGTGGTAAGATTTGCTGACCGTAAGTCTTATAATCCTCATCAAGTAATACAGTTAATAAACTAAATCACGGCATAATATTGATACATGCAAATGCATCAAGGTGTTGGTGACTGGTAAGAGAGAAAGAGTAGAAGCATGCAAGATGTTCTTGTTAACGCTCGCAAGGCATGCGGTTAGTAGCACATAATTCGTTTTTTTGTATGAGATTCGCATGCTTATGAAGATTTGCAAACTATCTATGTAAATCATTCATATGAATGAAGTCGATTTTAAGCAGGTTGCCACACAACAGCTACAGAGCAAGCCTCAAAAGAGTCTGATGTTGCAAACAATCGACCCTAACAATACGTACATGGTCAAAAATTATCTTTGTTGCAACCTTTACAATCATCCCTTCTTTCATTAAGCAACATTTCTGTGCTTAAAACGTTTCATAATGCTTATATTTATAAAAGAAATGTTTTAATTTTTGAAATTTTTGTTTGTGACCCAAGTTGATATTTGTTTCAAAATTTTTGTTGAAGTTTGAATAAACTGCATTTTGTGAGACTTTTCTCACACTTGTGATGTCCATTTCCATGATAGTTGAATTTTTTTATTCACTTCAATGTGGAGTAAAAGATAAAGTTAGCAAAGCCTTTCTGACATTATAGACAAGTACCCACGGTCTGAGTTTCAACGTTATATGGGTTATACAAATGGTAAAAAATGACTGAAAGCATGAATTTTTTCATCCAACTTTTTGAATTCGATATAAAATTTTTTTGAAGGACTTGAAAGAACGTAAACTTTACCAAAAAGCTTTCCGTAAAATCAAATCTAACTTTTATACTTTCAACATAATTAGAAATAAATTTTTTTTTTAGCGTGTTAAAGAACTAAAAGAGTTTTTAACCATTGATCGTGCAAACAATTTTTTAACTACACATTTTTATTATTTAACTCGTTTGTTATCTCACCACAAACAAACTTTGAAAGCCCAAATCAGATTATATCAAATTAGAATATATCAAAGAAACACAAGTTAGTTAAAAATGCTATATTTATAACAAGGATTTTTGAAACATTGTAGTGCTATCTTCAGATTATGAGCCCAATTTTCCCTTTGAAATATTTAAAAGTAACAATAAGTATCGACCTATCATTAACTATGCTAACACATTTCACTATGTTGATTGAAATATGGCCCTTGAAATACTTATAAAGATTGGTCCTCCAATCACCCTTGAGTTCAGCAAAACCTTTGAAGCCATGCGAAAAAACATTAGTTAGCGACCCAGAAACTGCGGAAGTTTATGTAACTATAATCAAATTTTCAATTTTATTGAGTTATGTTTCTCTGATTATTTAGTTATACTAGCAAAATTATTTTTTCTTTTATTATACTATGTTTTCCTATTAAATATTAGAATTGACAATGCCTTGCTAATAAAAAAATTGATATGGAATTGATGAGAAAGGTTTTCGAGATTATTTCGGATGTATTTTCGTAATATTTGTACAGTCGTGGTTGTTTGTAATCCACACATTTTTGGATCGAATCATTATAATAGCTTAAAAGAGGTTATGTTTTTTGATCTGACTTAATGAGTTGAAGCTGAAATAATTTTACCATAACTATGAGAAGTTTTGTTTTGCTAATATTTCTCGCTTTTATATTAACCAATCTTTCAGGTATAACTAATTTTCTTAATTTAATTCCATAAATCAAAAATTTTTAGTTTTTTTCGAATATTCGTATATGGATTTAAATTCAATAAAAATTTTGATAAATAAACATGTTACATGGTTTTCTTGAACTTCAAAGCTTAAGTAGTATTAAGAAACATTCCATTTTTTAAATAACCATGAATTCCGTTGTACTTATCGTAAACTAGAGTTTTTCAACAAAATAATGTAATTTAGACTCAATAATCAAGTTATCTTACTTCAGAGCTCATAAAAAATTTTTTATTGAAAGGTACACAAAACGTTTTTGAAATAACTTCGCAGATTTAAGCTAACTTCACTAAGCATAACTAGCTTAATTCTTTTTAGCCTATTTTAACTTGTATTTAGCTTACTGACGCTAGCAAAAGTAATTTAAATACTACTTTTTTATATTTATGGATGATGAGCTGAAGGCTTACCCTCAACTATTTTTGCTCTATTCATTCTCTGATGTCTGATCTTCAGTGTCTATCTATGGAAATAGTTTTAATGTTTTTTTAAAACTATAACTAGAAGTTATAGCTTATAGTAACAATTTGGAAAAATTCTTTTTATTTTAATTAATTTTTAGACTGTTCACGTGTGAAACGCGGAATACTGTACCCATGTACATCGAGGTGGAAGTGTGCCAAAGGAGGCTTTTGTAATTATGATTATATGTGTACATCTAACTATTGTGAACAGAATAAACCAAATAATGGACTGAAAACTACTGGAAGATGCAATTGATAAGAATAAGGGAACGAGTATGCTTCTAAAGAACCTTCAATGTTACTAACAAAACTTATATATTGTTTTATGTTAAAAAGAAAAATGGATTTGATAACTAAAGATGAATCAAAGATTATGGCTATGAATTTGACAATAATGTGTTTGATTTTGCAATTATAATTTTGGTTATAGGATTTGAATAGTATTTCTTTCAGTTTTTCAGATGAAACAAAGTTTTGTTTATCATTATGTTTTAAAAAATAAAAAAATTATTTTTTTATTCTTGCTTATATCAAAACTTTTTATGCAAATTTTCTCATTTAAAGTGCTCGATAATTATTCTTCAAATGGATATTCACTATTCTTACTTCGCAGAATTAGTTTTATTTATAGAAAATTCCAATGTTCTATTTGAAACATCTGATCAAAATTTGGCTTGGGATTTGAAAATCATTTATGCATCGAAAAAATTCATTATGTAA
Source organism: Pterobdella sp. o SKG-2022 (assembly GCA_964035795.1). Lineage (NCBI taxonomy): Eukaryota > Metazoa > Annelida > Clitellata > Hirudinida > Piscicolidae > Pterobdella > Pterobdella occidentalis. Next base: position 26,509,448 of record OZ038320.1, on the reverse strand, counting down.
AATATTTATTGAAACATAAAATTATCAATATACGTTAAATTTGTCCAACTTTTTCTATCAAGTTTCATAGGTCATAAAGCCTGAATTTCTAAAATAAATTCTATACAAGCTGAAGTATTTTAATTTTCAACTTTCTAAGCATTTTCCTTTTTTAACAATTGACTTGATCAAATTACCAGAACACTTCCCACTTAAGCATTCTGTGTTCCTATTACACTCACAACCAACTTCTTTCTTGGGTTGGCATCTGCCATCAATCTGTAAATCACTCAAAAGTTAAACTTTCAACATCTAGCTCTAAAATAGAACTTTAACATTTTGAATAGGGGATTTAAATGATTTAATGTAATTATTTAACAACTAGTACAAAGATAGATTTTCAACATTATAAATAAAATTTAAATTTGAAAAGAACATTCAAATTTTAATAGTAGTTTCCACTTGATACAATAAAATCATCTCACACACCCTCAGTAGCTTCTCTCTGACACAGACACTCCCGTCGCAGCACTGCCTACTTAGCTGGCATTTTTGGCCCTCCGCAAAGCATTTGGTGCAGACACCCGACTAAGTAGGATGAAGTAGTTTAAAACAATCAAACGAATTAAGTAAAATTTATTCAAGAATAGAAAGCATACTGTAGAAACTGTAGAGATTTTAAGAATGTTTAAAAGTTTAATAAGTTATTAAGCATGATAAATTTGTGATAACGGTTGCCTGAAAGGGAAATGAAAGAGCAAAACGCTCTTAAAACTTTTATATAATGAAGAGAAAAATCATTTTAGTTTTTAAAACGTTCATTAAAGAATTATAAACAAAATAGTTTCGATAAATTCCCTCTTAGTAATAAAATAGAATGCCGATATGGCGTATTAGATGCATAGAAGTTAAAGAAAGTAAGCTTGAAGCAAAGCAAAAGGTGAAGCTTGAAAACTATATATATAGTGATTTGATTCATGGAATTATTAGTTAATAAACCATGTTAAGTAGGGGTAATGAAATGTTAATAATAATGGTTATTAAAAGCATGAGTTTTAGGGAGGCTTATAAAGTTCGCTCAAAAGATGATATGAAAAAAGAAATACAAAAAAAACGTAAAAATTTTGACAAATGATACCAAAACCATCATTTCATCCAAAAACCCACCCCTGTAAACTGAAACCCTTCCTCTCGGTAACAGTGCAAATCATCGCAGCATCGTGTCATGATGTTACAACTTTTGCCCTCATCAGCGCATTCAAGTCCAAACAGTCCTTTTATGCTTCTGTTGTTGTAGTTTGGAAGAGTTAGAAAGTTCGAGGCTATTTTTATAAGATTGATTTGGTGTTTGATTTGATAATTGAAAAAACATTTGTTTAGCGGCACTACTATGGAAATAATGAGTTTTAGCATAATTGAAAATTAAAAACTTTAACTCACCTTTTATCTTTCTCTGAAAATGAATTTTATAGTTATTATATGAATTTTAAATGGTTATTATATTTTTCCATGAATTATCTTAGTATCTTATAATAGAACCTTCTTAAATATATAATATGTTACACTTACCTCCACTGGCAACGTTTACGCTACAAAAAACAAAGCACAAACTAATATAGAATAGAAGCATTTCAACAGGATACCTTCACTATTTTCGTGTTGGAAAATTTATGTGATTTTTTCAATCGAATGGGTTTTATATAGATTAAATTTATCTCAATTTTAGACCATTGAAATGGGCATTTATTTTGTAGAGGATGTTAATTAGTTTTCACCTAGGCGAGAATTCGTTGATAATTGAAAAATAATAATTTTTTTAGCCAAAGTAAATACTGCAAATTATTTGAAGACAATAAGTAATTTTATTAAGTGCAAATCTTTTCGTTAACAAAGTTACATTATCAAGTACGTTAAAATTCATTGATTGAAAATGCTACTTTGTTAACGAAAAGCCTTGCTCTTGATTAAATTACTTTTTGTGTTCAAATAATTTGCAGTGATTGAAAAATATTCAGCATCTAAGCTAAACTTTTCTAAAAAGCAATAGTTTCAATTTTTTAAATTATATCATAGGTTTTAGTCAGTGCTCACATCTGTTCTTTTAGAAAGATCAAGTTGTGCAATAAAACTTTTGAAATGCAGTTTCAAAACAGGAAATGAACTGATAGTAGTCATCCAAACTCAAGCATCATTGTAGATTATTTAACAGCTTATCTTTTTTGAGTCATAATGACAGATATTTGTGATCATAATGAAACGATGCTAAGGATTAATACTGCAATACTCTTGAAGTTCTTAAAGTTTTTAGAATTTAAAATATGGCCAACTAAAAAATTTTTGTTCAACACACCAAGTCTCAAATATTTTTGTTTGAAAAGTTTGAGACATTAACTTAAACAACCTATTATTTTTCATTGGCAATTCCAAGTTATACTATTCTATGGTTGACAGGTTTCATTTTAATAACTTTTCATTCTCATTACTATATAATATAATAACTACTTAACATGCGTGGCTTGTTCACCTTGTAAATTATAAAAAAACTATGTGCATACACTAATTTGCATTTAGGTATTACGAGTAGACTTATATTTCCAAGTTTTCCATGAAGTTTCAAAGGTGTCATGTTTTTTATTCGTTTTCATTTATTTGCTACTGTGGTTGCTGTTGTCTAGAGAAAATAGTAGCCTAAATGTAGTTTGCAATTTGTGAAACTTTTACACAAGCAGCGTATTTGTAATGCACATTGTTGTATATAAAATTAAAGGTTGTTTTTTTTTCATTTTTAGACAAAATATAATACAATATGAAAAGTGAAAGTTCAAATCACTGGATATTGGTCGACCAGTTGTTTGTTTAAAACAAAACATTACATATTTAATCATTTCAATTTTAGGTTTTTTTGAATGCAAACTAAAATGTTATTTCATTTTATTTGTTAGAAAAACTTTAATAAGCAACATTATCATATGGGATACATTTTCCAGCTTCTGTGATCATGCTGATGTACACACCAGTGTCACAATGGCCACTTAAGCAAGAAGCACCTAACGTTTTTTTGGATGCAAACTAAAATGTTATTTCATTTGATTTGTTGGAGAAAATTTAATAACCAACATTATCCCATGGGATGCATTTTCCAGCTCCTATCACTATGCTAATGTACACACCGGTGTCACAACGGCCACTTAAGCAATGAGCACCTTTGAAGCATTTTTCCCCCACCTTTCCTAGCGGCTTGCATTTTCCGTCAATCTTGGAAAATCGTTTTAATTTATATTCTATATAATATAGTTGTATGAAAAAATAGGGAAAAACTAGAATATGAAGTTAAAAGGCTAACACGCATTATAATCTCCTTCATACAAATCATACCATTACAACACTGACTGGACCTCTGACACTTGTCATTTTCAGGGAAGCAACCCACACATTTTCCTTTCTTCGAGAAGACATTGTTAATTTGTAATTAAAGTGTTGTAACTGATTTTTAAAATTAAAATAGAGCTTAAAATTGTAGCGCTCCAAAAACTTGCTAAGCATTAGATTGATAGCAAAACACTTCAAACGTGTTCTAAAATGCTCCAACTTGTTATCTAACCGGTATTTTTAAATACTGTGTCTAATGCTCGAGCAATTAACCGGTACAAACACTTCGTAACGATAGATAATGAATCAATTACATTAATCAAGTGAAAGCCATCGGGTCTAAAACAATGAAGACTTCCGCAACATTTAGTCGTTCCTCCACAACTTTCGTTCTCATTGACACATTTAAACAGAAATCTTATGGGTTTTTTGAAACAAATTAAGGAAAAATGTTAAAAATAATTGAAGAAAACTTCATGATTGCAATTTCACCTTTTGGATTGTTCTGCAAATAATATAAAAAAATATTATTTGATTGGTTTAGTTTTGGTGATATTCATTGGAAAGCGTGTTAAGATTACAAAGATAGAACCTGCATTGGTAGAGATGCACACAAGCAAGACAAGAGCAATCAAATTTTTCATTTTGAAAAGTCCTCAAAGTAGTATTTTTCGGCTTCTTTTATATAAGTTTTCATCTACAAATCACCCATCGATTGTGAATTTTGACTTATTCTCAAGCACTTCTATAATCTGTGATGCTAAAATATACAACAGCCGTGAAATTTACATGTTTTTATCTAAAGATTGCTCAATTCAATACTAAACTTTGCCATTTTGTACCGAGTCATTGCATTTAACTACCAAATTTGAAAAAAAATAAATGATCAATTTTTTTTAAAGATTCTAATATAATCTTAAGAATGAGATGGTCAAAACACCTCTTGGAAAAACCAAACATTTTGTTTGCTTTGTTAATAGCATACTGAACATGGAACTCGAAACTCAAATCTTCATCAAAAATGACACATAAATCTTTTTTTTCATAGCAAGGATTCATTCGTTTTCCACCTTCAGAATCTGTGAAATTATACCTAACCATGAGGGTGTTTTATCGATATGCATTACTCTACATTTTGATTCATTGAAGCATATTTTCCAAGTTGATGACCATTCTTCCAACTTATGCATGTCAGCTTTTAGCCCAATTGATTTAGTTGTAGTAATGTAGATTTTAGTGTCAGCAGCAAATATATTACAGCAACTAGTTAAGCTTTCAGGTAAGTCATTTATATACAAGGTGAGAAGTATGGGGCCCAATATACTGTCTTGAGGTATACCGCTTAAAACTTCGGGTGATGACGTATATGAGCTACCCAATCAACTTTTTTGATTTTTCCCAGTCAAAAACTCATCATTGGCTTCATAAAATTATCACTTCTTTTTTCTACAACCTGCCTCAACCACGCCAAACTTGCTGGTATCGAAAGTTTTAATAATTGTATCACATGAACCCAATTCACACTCAAATCTTAGTTTCTAAAACATGAGATAGCTGAAACAAATGATCATTTTAAGCACACTTCTTTTTGCTTTTCTCAAAATTCTCCATTACCTTTTCACTAAAGACGTTTCATAGTAGGACTAAAATTATTGAAAACTCTAGCTGTTTGTTATTTATTGAAAAAAAATTGTAAGAGAAAACAGATTTATTTAGTATAAGACAAAACTGTTGAAGTTTTTAAAAAAAAAATTAATGAAGATTTGGTTTCCGTTTAGATACATTTTCCAGCTCCTGTCACCATGCCAACGTATTTATCGGTGCTACATTTGCCACTCACGCACTCTTTATCTCTGAAGCATTCGGCCCCTGCCGGCCCTGGCGGCTTGCATGTTCCATCAATCTTGAAAAATCATTTTTAATTATATAATATATGATATAGTTGTAAAGAAAAGAATGTGAAAAGACTCAAATATGAAGTTAAGAGAGTAACATGTAACTTTTTAGAAACATCTTAATTTTACTTATAAATATCATCTGACAATATTTTCACTTCGATTTATGGAAGAAATTTATTGAGCAAAAAAACTCTAGAAGTCCATTCTTGGACACATTTGTCATCAAGAATAAAATGAGAGTTTATCGACAACAGTTCGCCGGAAACCATCACACCTAGGGCTAACAATAAACCCTCAATCCAGCCAAAACCCCAATATGTGGCTTGGGGTGTTCGAAGAAGCTCTATCTCGAGCCTCCAAATTACGTTCAAATGAGCTACATTTAAGAAAAGAAATTGATTTTTTAATAAAAAATTTTGAAGACAATGGCTATAACAGAAAAAAATTACACCAAATTGCCCAAACACATAAACCCAAAAAATCAGAACCACCAATAAAAACAGGTTACAATTTAAGGCCAAAAAATATAAAAAAAGCCAAAATAGAAAAAAAAAACAAAAAATAAGAAGCATATTACATGGGTCTCAATACCTTACTTTCCACAATTGAACCAACAGTAAAAAAAGCATTCACCAATAATAGCGTGTCATCTATTCCTCTTTTGGTCTCAAACTAAGAGACATTCTTTGTGCTGCAAATAAAACAAAAAAAATAGATTGGACCAAAAGAGGATATACAAACTGAAATGTTCGTGCAATCCTCAAAAGTATTACATCGAGCAGATAAGGGTCAATATAAAGAACCGAACGAAGCAACATGAAGGAGATGTAACATCAAATGAAGACTCAAACACAATTTCATGTATAATCAAGCACGCGTGAGAATGCTTTCAAGGAAAAATTGACTGGGATAAGCCAGTGATTCTAAAAACAATAATTGAAAAAATAAAACATTTCTTTAAATGAAACTATTAATACGGGAGAGCCTGAAAATGAAGAAAAATAAATCGGTAAAGAATGCTTCAATGACCTACAGTTACAGGTGGAAACAAATGCCTGGGACCCTATACAGATGTAGTTGCAAAAATGGGACAATAGGAATTTGGAAAAAGCAAAAAAGGAGGGGCGTGGAGACTACTTTTTCTACATCAGAAAATTTCTCTACAATAAAAAATTTTTCTTTGAAATTACAAATTAACATTAAAGTAATAACATTGAAAAACAAGTTGTTTCTAAATTAGTTAATAACCAAATTTTAATACTTATAGTCTGTTTAAACACAATGCCACCAAACTTTATAACCATAGTTACTAGATAACGTTTATTCGCTAATGTTTTATGATAAGGCTAAACTTATCGAAAATTATAGCTGTTTTTTTTGCTCAATAAACTTAAAAAATTTCTTCAATAAATCGACGTAAAAAATTTTTGGAAGACTAACATGTATAATGCTCCCCTTCATACAAATCATACCATCACAACACTGCTTGGACTTTTGACACTTGCCATTTTCAGGGAAGCATTCCATACATTTTCCTTTCTTTAAAAGGGTATTTTTAGTTTGTAATTGAAGTTTTATAAATAATTTTTTAAATTAAAATTGAGCTTTATATTGTAGAGCTCTAAAAGCTTGCTAAGAATTAGATTTGGAGAAACGTGTTCTAAAATGATCTAACTTGGTATCCAAACGGTAACTATAAATACTATGTCTAATGCTCGAGCAATTAACCGGTACAAACACTTCATAACGATAGCTAATGAATCAATTACATTAGTCAAGCGAAAGCCATCGGGTCTGAAACAATGAAGACTTCCGCAACATTTAGTCGTTCCTCCACAACTTTCGTTCTCATTGACACATTTAAACAGAAATCTTATGGGTTTTTTGAAACAAATTAAGGAAAAATGTTAAAAATAATTGAAGAAAACTTCATGATTGCAATTTCACCTTTTGGATTGTTCTGCAAATAATATAAAAAAATATTATTTGATTGGTTTAGTTTTGGTGATATTCATTGGAAAGCGTGTTAAGATTACAAAGATAGAACCTGCATTGGTAGAGATGCACACAAGCAAGACAAGAGCAATCAAATTTTTCATTTTGAAAGGTCCTTAAAGTAGTATTTTTCGGCTTCTTTTATATCGACAAATCACCCATCGATTGTGAATTTTGACTTATTCTCAAGTACTTCTATAATCTGTGATGCTAAAATATACAACAGCCGTGAAATTTACATGTTTTTATCTAAAGATTGCTCAATTCAATACTAAACTTTGCCATTTTGTACCGAGTCTGCATTTGATTATCAAGTTTTTCAAAATATAAATTTTTTTTTGAAAGACTCTGAAAATATATCTTTAAAATTTAGTTTTCGATTTCAGTCATCAAAATATTTTCCCACTCGAATAAAAAAACTTTTTTTTATGTATCTGGAACTCAGATCTGGAAAGCAAGCCCTGCTAAAGTAGGGCGTTTTTTTGCAGGAAAAATATAAAAAACAAAAGTTCTCATTCTAATCAATTTTTTTTGCAAATTTTAGGTTTTTCTCATTTCTAAAGTGACATTAGGTTTTACATCATTGAGCAGGCCTTCAAGAAAGCTCAGTAAAAATAAAAAAATTCCCAATCGTTTTAAAGTTAGTATTCTATTGCAAAAAGGTGATAATTAAATGGAAAGATTTGGTATTTATGTGAAAAACCCTATAATTATATTATTTATTCAATTTGAATTTTGATGAAATAGATTTTAATCTACACATTTTATATGATTATTAGTTATAAAAGATTAAAACAGGCTTTTTTAATTTTCATAACTCCAAAAGTTAAAAAAACCTCAAAAATAATCAAAACTTCACTCTTTCTTAACACAATCATTACTTTTTATTTTCAACCTAACCTAGCTATCTCAAACTTCTTGCCCTAAAAATTTAAATAATCGTGCTATTCGAATCAAATCTTTAGCCCTCATTTAATGGTCCAGCTAAACCACATTAAGCTTTCTGCTCTCAATATTTTGCTATCAAAATATTCCATTAACCTCCTACCAATTTTTGAGTCATATTTTCCGACAGACTTCAAACGTGTTTATGATATTTTTTTCATTTTTCCAAAGGGTGTCTTTTATCAGATCACTTAGCAGACTAACTGTTGAATGCCTTCCAGTTCTGTTCTACCCTTCGGGTAACGTTTAGTTCATTTTCTTCACTTCTGTTTAAACTTTTCTACCAATAACAAGAATTTTCATTTTTTATAAATTTACTCAAACACTTAATATAATTAAAAGATACTTTATGGTGTTTTATCGTTATTATAAAGTTTTGCAGATGCGTACCAGCACTTTCCTGTCATTATTCCCCCAAATTTGAAGACCGAAATACAGTACACAACAACAACTATAATAATAATATTGGTAATAATAAATATTTTATTTTTAAAAAAATGAAATCGAAACGCTAAATAAGATTATTAATCAACATAAAAACAGTTCAAAACATAAATAACAATGTTATTCGATTCGAAAAGTCCCCATTGATACAAGATGTTGCTCTCAAAACTAAGTACTTCACAATCATTTGGGAAGTCTTCGTAACTCATGAGAGAGCCACAAAGCGAAGCTCAAAACGACCAAAGCTCCAGCCTGATGGGCCGATGCCAGTTCCACCTTCACGAACGATAACAGCGTCGCCACTCCCAACACTCCCTGGTATGTAGCCGTTTTATGTTTATAAAAAATTGATCTTTTTATTCCATAAAAAAAATTTCTTCTATTGATTAAAAATATTCAAATTTCAATTATGAAATTATTGTTAGTCGGCAGATAAGGCGGTTTACAAGCGAATACCAAATCATAAACATTCAAAGCGACTCCATCAAGTGATTTTACTTTTGAATGTAAAAAATGTTAAGTAAACAAAACACACCAAAGTCATATTCTTAATTTAATGTTTCACCTGAATAAGACCAGCCACTGCAAGAGAATTTACAACCATCCTGGTTCTTGGAGGCAAAGGGACCCTTCTACTCACTATTAACAAACCCAATATTGCTAGTTCAGTGAATTGCCCCTTTTTGAATATTCAACCAATCAATAAAATTTTCTTTAATAACCTTTTATGTGAATTTTTGAAGAGATCTAATAAATTGAAGATATTGACCAAATAACAATGATTCTATAAAGACGGTTAACGATGAAGACTATATTGATGACAGTGAATAGAAAATATTTGAAAAGCATAAAAAGATTAGACCGACCATATGTCTGTGATTGAACTGTGTAGTTGTAGCATTCTCGAAGAAGTTTTTCCAGGTAGGCTGCAGTGCCCAGATGTCATCAGGGATCCATTTGTCCGCCTGCCAAAAGGCACTTTCCATATTTAAATTGTCAACTAATAATATCATTAGTGAAGTGAAACTTATATACACTGTCGAAATACTAATTTTTTCAATTTTAAGTTGAATTTGAAACAATTAAAAAATTGAAATAATATATAGAGAAACACCATTTTTGGATATGTGTTGTAGACCAGGCCACCATCAAGCCCTGCCATAAATGCTCCTGCAGATTGAACACAGATCTACAAAAAATTCAACTTATTTTCGAATATAAAATGAAAACTTCAAAATTTTAAATCACAATTCATAATATTTATTAGTGTTAGTGATATTTGTTATGAACCCTCAATATAAATCACCTGTTACAGCAGAAGTGAAAACAAGGGCCTTGATAGAATGTGTTAAAACCTTCATTTTCCCTATGCCTGGCACTGCTTTTAACTTTTATTTAAATGAAATTTTTAAACAAATTTCTAATAGTAAAGTTTGAAAATAAAGAGCTCAACATTTTTGATTAAAAAAATAAATAGTTCAAGAAACCATGGTGCACAAACATTATGAGGAGGAAAAATGTGGTTGATAGCCTGGAAGAAGAGGAGTGAGTAAATAAGGAAAGCAGAAGCAAGATGGGCAGAGAGTCTGTAGGGTGAAACTCGAGGTGTGATGCTTGAATTGTCCTGGTCCTCCAAACCACTCTTCACCATGTACCAACCCAGCAGCCCCTTGAGATTGTAGTCCTCCATTATATGCACATTCATTTGAAGGTTTATTGGTATATAGTTTAATAAATATTGGAATATGGAAACTTGAAAAATTTATATTTTTATGTGAAAAAAAAGATAAATGTAAAAAAAACAAGATGTCTCAAAAACTTATGTATTAGTTTATATGAGAAACTAACTTGACAGTAATGTATTAATAAAGAAATAAGGTTTGAATGTTTGTTTATACATACGTGAAGCTTAAATGAATTGAAACATCTGTACAAAATGATTGAAAAAAGTTTCAACCTGAAAGCCTATCAAGGAACCAAAAATAACAACTCTCTTTTTCATTGGTGAAGTAAAATACCCTTTCTTCCACAAAAATACTGCTGGAAGAATATAAACCAAACCAATAGATCTACCCCACATTCTATGAATGTATTCCCAAAAAAATATTCTTTTGAAACCATCCAAATCTAATTCCCTTTCTAAGCTGGAATTAATTTTTTAAAAATTATTAATAAATTGCTAAAATTTCTGACAAGGCTAACTTATCAAAAACTATATCTATTTTTGCTTAATAAATGTAATAAAAACTCTCGTAAATTTTTTAAAAAAATATTTGAAAAAACTTTGTAAGTACATTGAAATGTTTCAAAAGTTAAATTATAAATCTTTATTCTTTTGAGCTGTCTTTTACACTTGATGATATATATATGAAAGGTGATATAACAAACTATTTGTATTCAGGAAATTTTTTATATTCCTCAAACTCCTTGATCCACTCTTCTTCAGTCCTAGGAGGCTTCATGCCTTTGATCAAACTCCATTGTGTTATTGACAAGCCTGACTCTGTCAATCTTAAAATGATGATGCTAAATGAGATAAAAAAATGAAAACTCAGACTTTATATTATTTTAATAATTTTATTAAAAACAATTTAACAAAAGAATGATTATTGAGAAAATATATTGATTTGATTGAAAACCTTGTAATTCCACCAATGACCACAGCTCCAAAACACATACCAGAACAAGCCAGCAACCATTTTCCAACTAGCTATTGATTTTTATAATATTTTCTCAATTTTTATGCTCAAAAAGTATGGTAACTGTATAAAAACCTTTCCTTTCTTGAAAGCTTCTTCTTCTAGTTTTGTTTGAAAATTTCTGAGAACCAAACTATCTGGACGATTTCTTGGAGTCTAGATAAAATTTTATATAAAGATAGTTTTAAAAAAAAATTCAAAATTCTCATGTCAAACATACAAGCACTGATTTCTTTGGGAATAATTTACTGGGATTTTTAGGTAGATTTTTGGAAAAACACGTAAATAAACTTCTAACAGCAAACATTTTCTATAATTATGACTTTATAATAATTTACTACAAATGGAGTTAAGCTTATTTCAAGTTAACCCAAGCCGCAATTTACTTTTTATTTAAAAGTAAACTTCGAAATTAGTTTTGTATTATATAATCGAAATTAATTTTGCGCTATACACTTATCAATGAATAAAAGCTTTTAATTTAAAAACATTAGAATATGTTCAAATTTATATATAATAATAACAATTAATTCAAAGTAAATCAATTGAATTTATTTTCAAATACAATTTGTGTTACTCATGTGAGCCTTAAGTTGCCATGAGTTTATGTAGCACTTACATAGATTAAATAGCTTCATTAGATGAATGAGATGATTTAATGAAAAAATTTAATCATCTAACTTTAATTAAAAACCAGGTGCAAAGAATGTTTGTTTGATATACGAAATTTTAACTTATATGAAAGAATTGGTGTTACATGAGGATTTGATTTTTAATAAATATGTTTTTTAAAGAAACTTTATTTTTAAGGTTCAAAAACCTTATTAAAATAATTCTCGGCCAAATTGACAGAATCATGTTTGAACAAATTAGAACTTTCCTTTCATAATATTAATTTTTATCAAACAATTCTGCCAATGATAATTATCACCAACGCATGAAAATTGATTTTTAACCAGTTAATCTTCCAGTCTATTCAATTAACAGGGCTCAAAGTAAACCTAAAATTGAAGTAAAGTAATACATTATTGATTTTATTTTCTTTTATAAAAAGATTATATTCAGCGAATGGTCAATTGTACTTAAACAAAAAAGTCTTCATTTGGTAGAAAATTTCGACATGCTTGTCATTTTTCTTATCAAAGCTTTTATTATAGTATCAGCCTTCGCAGGTAAAACCCTTTTCAAGCCTTTATATTTATCGGCAGTCAATTTGATGAATACTTGACAAATTATTTTTCAGATGAAAAAGAAAGGTAAAATATTTCAAAAAAAAGGAAGCTCGTTTTAGAAGAGTTCAAATTTATCATTTAAACATTTGAAATTTTCCATTTCATTCACCAAGTCTTAAAAATGCTAGGTTTCATCAGATAGTGAAGAGGGAGGTGAAATGCCAGGCCGAAGGAGAAGCTTGCACCCCTCAAGAGCATTGTTGCAACAGCCTCAATTGTTTCAATCACGAGACTGGGAGTTATTCTGGTAGGAGTAACAGAATGACTGGCTTTTTAAACATTATGGGCAAAATTGCCAACGGTATTTCTCCTATATTGAGCGCTATTCCTGTGGTAGGAAAAAGCATCGGACCTCTTGTTAATTCTCTTACATCGGTTTGTTTATAATTGACTCAACTTTGTCTGTTATGTAAATATCTAATGGAGATTCGAAAATACAATATTGTTCATCTCTAGACGGCCAACATCGGAACGTGCACAAAGTGTTTCAAAAACGGAGAAACGTGCCAAAAACACGACCATTGTTGCCCTAATTACGCTTGTTTCAAACTCACTAAAATAACTATTGACGGATACTGCAAGGCGAAACGAGGTCTGGATGGTTCATGTCTGGTGAAAGAAGAATGCTTATCTAATAAATGTAAGAAATCAAAATGGGATGTTTTTAAGATTGGAAGAGGAAAATGTGAGTGAATTTAAAAGCAGATTAGAGTTTAAGTTAATTTTCAAACTAAAAATACATTACTTGAATTTATAAAAAATTAATTTTGATGGAAATAAAATACTCGAATATGCTTTCAGAGTATGATTAATGCAAAATGTATATTATCAGAATTAAGTCATTTTCGGTATGTCACTTAGCGTTTGAGAACCTTTGCACAAATGAATAAAATTTCTTGTTTATGTGGGCTTAATTATCTGACAAATACTCAAGAACTTTCCAAGATAAAAATTTTTAATTGAATAACTCTCATTTGTATTACCCACAAACAAAAAGGTTTATTAACAACGAAGCTTTTCATAAGCAAAACTTACATTAGTAAATAATTGATGACCCTTTGTGTTCAAGACATTTATTATTTATTATTGACTAAGTGTTATCTAACTTTTGTGTTTATGAAAAGATTTCAGAATAAAACTTATCTTTATACAAAGTGAATTCAAGTTTTTGAATTAAAAATTGTCAACGCAAGATTGATTTGTCCTAATATATTTGGCTTTCAAATGATGATTTTTTTGAACCAAAATAACCAATATATAAATAAAACGAATATTTCAAAAAGAAAACTACGAATCTTCAGATTAAAAGTATTTATAATTTTCAAATGTATTAAAATCTTTCTCCACAGCGTTTGTGCAGGGGCACATATAAATCTCACAGTTAACAAAGTTTCCATCTTTTTAGACAGAAATATTTAGTGTTTAATAATTTTGGGCTTAATGAGTCTTACAATCTCGAAGAAAAGCATTACTAGCTTAAAGGGAGCATTGGGTCGAGATGTGTCATTGATGAAGGTTTTGTCGAAAGCATTTGATTTTTTAAAAATTTAATCTAATGTCTGCATTCATTTACAAGTTGAACATAAAAGTTTAATTTTAACGTGGATCAAAGAATTTTATAAAAACTATATAAGAATGAAGCACGGCGGAGTTATCAATATTTTAGTTATTTTAAAAATTTATTAAACATCGTCTTTGCATCAGTTTAGAAAGTTTATGAAAGTTAAACTAAAAGCCAACTAAAAGCCATTTGATTAGAAGCAAATTAAAAATAAAATATTCATTTTAACATACTTCAATAAAAACGATTAGCAGAAAAAATTGTGAGAAATTAATAATTCGCTATAACCTAACTTGGTTTTATGGAGTTTTTCGAAATGTCTTGTAACAATTAGAATTGAAAAGAGTGTTTCTAACAAAAAACAAAAATAATTATTTACGTTCTTCTTTTTTAGGGGTTACTTTGTTAGCTGCCGGAAGATTTTCTGAAAAAAAAAACTAAGTGATTACATTGTACGAAACAAGTTTTCTCTTAAACAAACAAACAAACAAACAAACAAACAAACAAGCAAACAAACAAACAAACAACCAAACAAACGAACAAACAACCAAACAAACAAACAACCAAACAAATAACGAATTATAGTGGCATGAAACTGTTAAAGTCTTCAAGACCACTAAAACTAAACAAAACTTATTCAACATAAAAACACTATTTTCGAGGTTTATAAAAATTTCAACAAGTTTGCAACCAAGAATTTTTCAAACTGCTAAGGCAACTCCCTCGCCCAACAAGATGAAGATTTCGGCGTCGATATTGAAAGTTTATTCACAAATATTTCACTAAACTACAAAAATACTAGCCACTAAAATAAAACCTATATGAGAAAAACGAGAAGAAATGCTATGACTAGATGGAAAAAACATGGAAAATTGAAGGAGAATTCAAAACCTGCCAATAAGATCACCCTCAGCCCGATGCATATATTCATTAAGGCATTAGAAATAGCACCCCAACTAATTGATACGTACCACCATGTGCTTGAAAAGCATTCTAATAACGATCAAAAACATGAAATATTATTTTACTTGGAAATGGTATAACCGAAATTTGTTTTAGTCTAACAACCATTTATTACTTTATATAATTAAATTTTATACTATCAGCCTACTCGTTTATTTATTGCAAGACAGATACATAAAATGATAGTTAATAATTTTCATAGTTTTATCTTTTATTTTTTGTAGATTTAAATAAAATATTATAAATGTTGTTACTTATTTTTCTCATTAAAAAATATAATATTTACTACGTTTCCATGGAAGTTATCAATTTCTTCGCATCTATACATCACTCTTTATGATGAAATCGAGTTGAGAAAAGATTTGTGAAAGTTGAATAAACTTTGAATATAGAAACTTAAGTTAAATAAATATTTTAGGCTTAAAAAATCACAAATAAGACTAGTATAACAAAATTGAGACAACAAGTCAGAAAATAACAAAAAAACAAGCAACTTGTTAGCACACGAATAACAAAAAATGATACGAACCTGTAGAAGTTCTAGTGATACTGAGCTGTTTGAGTGTGCGCAAGACGTCATCTTCTCCACCTTCAGCCACAGAAAACAAGCCACAACCACCTACAACTAATCTTTCAGTTGTCAGTTGTTGAGTCTTTGTATTTGTGATTCTCTTTCTGAGAATTGTGCCATCTTTCAACTGCTCTTCCGATAGTTGAACGTCAGTATTAACTTCTGGCTCGGTACTGGTATGGTCGCAATAACGTGTGAAGCTTTGATCAGAAGTTGTTATGGGAACCAAAGTGCTAGATCCTAGATCGGAGAAAGGTTCGTCCTGATCAAAACCTTCTAGAATAACTCTTTTGACTACAGATTGCGTTTTATTTGTTTTAGTAACTCTACGTTTAACTAAGGTGCCATCGGGTAAAACATCTTGGTACTCTGATGTTTCTGTTTCATACACGGGGTCATCTTCGAGGGTATGAGTGAAAACTGTGAGTGCTTGGAAGTCTCCATCAGGTTGTTCCACTTCGTCGCTCAAAATGAGATTTTCAAGACTGGAATGAGTACTGGATGATAAGGATTGGTCAGAAAGGTACTCTTCAGATATTAACTGCTCGACGATTTCACCGTGTTCATCAACTGTACGATGCATAACGTTGCGAAAATGTTTGTTTTGATGATTTGAAATATTAACTTTATTGATAACACTCCATTTTTCTCCTAATTCAAACTCGTCATTTGATGGGGAAACTGAATGATTATTGGTACAGAGGCTATTTTGATCAGTAAAAGTCGAGAAAGAGGATTGATCAGAAGCAATATGAGGGAACAGCAAAGAATTATTGTTGAAATTAGCATTTTTCATGATGACAGAAAGTTCGGAGTGCGAAGGATTGACTTGGGGCTGTGATTGATTAGTTGAATCGAGGAGAGGGGTGATGAAAGTTATCCTTTGTAGTATGGGAACCACGCTCCCATCGGCAAGAACATAAGTGGAAGGCTTTTGACTAACAAAAGCTGAGATAGAATCATGATACTCAAATGTTATTGTATAAGAAATTTCAATTATTTCTTCAAAATAATAGTACTCTTCTTCATCGGGTTCAACTTTAGAAGAAACTTTGGGATAGAGATTGGTAATTTGAAGATTACCAGAAG
Source organism: Pterobdella sp. o SKG-2022 (assembly GCA_964035795.1). Classification (NCBI taxonomy): domain Eukaryota; kingdom Metazoa; phylum Annelida; class Clitellata; order Hirudinida; family Piscicolidae; genus Pterobdella; species Pterobdella occidentalis. Next base: position 26,492,703 of record OZ038320.1, on the reverse strand, counting down.
AGAGTGTTTCAGACTTTGTTTGTAGTTGAGATTCGTCGAAACATGATAAATTAGAAGATTTGAACTCAGATATTAAGGAACTTACTTGACTTTGAGGGTTGAAAGGTGTATTAGTTTTAGGACCGATGAAAAGTTTCTCTTGTTCTCGATAAACAATCGAACCATCTGGTAATTGTTCTTTGATTTCTCTCACTTGTGTTGTAACTTCGATGTTATCTTCGGACAAATTGGCAGCTTCAGGTGATGTTTCGACCGTCTTTTCTACCACCACGTTCTTCTTGCCAGGTTTGACAAACGTTTTTCTCAAAACACTTCCTCCATCGACACTCGTTTCTACTTTCTCGAAATCTTTCGTATCAATTTGAGGTATGAGTTTCTCAACCAAAACCTTGGTACTTGTATCCATTACAGGTGTTGGTTTATCTTGAACCTTTTCATCACCCTTCTTCGGTTCAACCACTTTCTTTTCTTCACTGATGGTCTTTGGTTTGACGATTGTTTTTCTTATCACCTTAGTTATAGTCTTGCCGCCTTTAACTTTCTCTTGAACTTCTTCGGTGATCGTTTCAGCAATAACATCCACACTAGTTTCATCAACACCGGCTGTAGTTTCAACGATTTCTTCTAGCACATCGGCTTCGTTCGAATTGACGCCTGGTTTTTTCTTGAATATTTTCTTAAATACCAAACCACCGTCTTTCAATTTTTGGGTTTCAGTTTTAGCATCTTCGATATTGTAAGAAGGCAAATCGCTTTGAATAAATTCCGATATGAATCGATCTTGTTGCGCCTTTTTGTCTTGTGGTTTTTGTATTTTTGGTCTGATAATCGTTTTCTCTTGTTCTCGATAAACAATCGAACCATCTGGTAATTGTTCTTTGATTTCTCTCACTTGTGTTGTAACTTCGATGTTATCTTCGGACAAACTGGCAGCTTCAGGTGATGTTTCGACCGTCTTTTCTACCACCACGTTCTTCTTGCCAGGTTTGACAAACGTTTTTCTCAAAACACTTCCTCCATCGACACTCGTTTCTACTTTCTCGAAATCTTTCGTATCAATTTGAGGTATGAGTTTCTCAACCAAAACCTTGGTACTTGTATCCATTACAGGTGTTGGTTTATCTTGAACCTTTTCATCACCCTTCTTCGGTTCAACCACTTTCTTTTCTTCACTGATGGTCTTTGGTTTGACGATTGTTTTTCTTATCACCTTAGTTATAGTCTTGCCGCCTTTAACTTTCTCTTGAACTTCTTCGGTGATCGTTTCAGCAATAACATCCACACTAGTTTCATCAACACCGGCTGTAGTTTCAACGATTTCTTCTAGCACATCGGCTTCGTTCGAATTGACGCCTGGTTTTTTCTTGAATATTTTCTTAAATACCAAACCACCGTCTTTCAATTTTTGGGTTTCAGTTTTAGCATCTTCGATATTGTAAGAAGGCAAATCGCTTTGAATAAATTCCGATATGAATCGATCTTGTTGCGCCTTTTTGTCTTGTGGTTTTTGTATTTTTGGTCTGATAATCGTTTTCTCTTGTTCTCGATAAACAATCGAACCATCTGGTAATTGTTCTTTGATTTCTCTCACTTGTGTTGTAACTTCGATGTTATCTTCGGACAAACTGGCAGCTTCAGGTGATGTTTCGACCGTCTTTTCTACCACCACGTTCTTCTTGCCAGGTTTGACAAACGTTTTTTTCAAAACACTTCCTCCATCGACACTCGTTTCTACTTTCTCGGAATCTTTCGTATCAATTTGAGGTATGAGTTTCTCAACCAAAACCTTGGTACTTGTATCCATTACAGGTGTTGGTTTATCTTGAACCTTTTCATCACCCTTCTTCGGTTCAACCACTTTTTTTTCTTCACTGATGGTCTTTGGTTTGACGATTGTTTTTCTTATCACCTTAGTTATAGTCTTGCCGCCTTTAACTTTCTCTTGAACTTCTTCGGTGATCGTTTCAGCAATAACATCCACACTAGTTTCATCAACACCGGCTGTAGTTTCAACGATTTCTTCTAGCACATCGGCTTCGTTCGAATTGACGCCTGGTTTTTTCTTGAATATTTTCTTAAATACCAAACCACCGTCTTTCAATTTTTGGGTTTCAGTTTTAGCATCTTCGATATTGTAAGAAGGCAAATCGCTTTGAATAAATTCCGATATGAATCGATCTTGTTGCGCCTTTTTGTCTTGTGGTTTTTGTATTTTTGGTCTGATAATCGTTTTCTCTTGTTCTCGATAAACAATCGAACCATCTGGTAATTGTTCTTTGATTTCTCTCACTTGTGTTGTAACTTCGATGTTATCTTCGGACAAACTGGCAGCTTCAGGTGATGTTTCGACCGTCTTTTCTACCACCACGTTCTTCTTGCCAGGTTTGACAAACGTTTTTCTCAAAACACTTCCTCCATCGACACTCGTTTCTACTTTCTCGAAATCTTTCGTATCAATTTGAGGTATGAGTTTCTCAACCAAAACCTTGGTACTTGTATCCATTACAGGTGTTGGTTTATCTTGAACCTTTTCATCACCCTTCTTCGGTTCAACCACTTTTTTTTCTTCACTGATGGTCTTTGGTTTGACGATTGTTTTTCTTATCACCTTAGTTATAGTCTTGCCGCCTTTAACTTTCTCTTGAACTTCTTCGGTGATCGTTTCAGCAATAACATCCACACTAGTTTCATCAACACCGGCTGTAGTTTCAACGATTTCTTCTAGCACATCGGCTTCGTTCGAATTGACGCCTGGTTTTTTCTTGAATATTTTCTTAAATACCAAACCACCGTCTTTCAATTTTTGGGTTTCAGTTTTAGCATCTTCGATATTGTAAGAAGGCAAATCGCTTTGAATAAATTCCGATATGAATCGATCTTGTTGCGCCTTTTTGTCTTGTGGTTTTTGTATTTTTGGTCTGATAATCGTTTTCTCTTGTTCTCGATAAACAATCGAACCATCTGGTAATTGTTCTTTGATTTCTCTCACTTGTGTTGTAACTTCGATGTTATCTTCGGACAAACTGGCAGCTTCAGGTGATGTTTCGACCGTCTTTTCTACCACCACGTTCTTCTTGCCAGGTTTGACAAACGTTTTTCTCAAAACACTTCCTCCATCGACACTCGTTTCTACTTTCTCGAAATCTTTCGTATCAATTTGAGGTATGAGTTTCTCAACCAAAACCTTGGTACTTGTATCCATTACAGGTGTTGGTTTATCTTGAACCTTTTCATCACCCTTCTTCGGTTCAACCACTTTTTTTTCTTCACTGATGGTCTTTGGTTTGACGATTGTTTTTCTTATCACCTTAGTTATAGTCTTGCCGCCTTTAACTTTCTCTTGAACTTCTTCGGTGATCGTTTCAGCAATAACATCCACACTAGTTTCATCAACACCGGCTGTAGTTTCAACGATTTCTTCTAGCACATCGGCTTCGTTCGAATTGACGCCTGGTTTTTTCTTGAATATTTTCTTAAATACCAAACCACCGTCTTTCAATTTTTGGGTTTCAGTTTTAGCATCTTCGATATTGTAAGAAGGCAAATCGCTTTGAATAAATTCCGATATGAATCGATCTTGTTGCGCCTTTTTGTCTTGTGGTTTTTGTATTTTTGGTCTGATAATCGTTTTCTCTTGTTCTCGATAAACAATCGAACCATCTGGTAATTGTTCTTTGATTTCTCTCACTTGTGTTGTAACTTCGATGTTATCTTCGGACAAACTGGCAGCTTCAGGTGATGTTTCGACCGTCTTTTCTACCACCACGTTCTTCTTGCCAGGTTTGACAAACGTTTTTCTCAAAACACTTCCTCCATCGACACTCGTTTCTACTTTCTCGAAATCTTTCGTATCAATTTGAGGTATGAGTTTCTCAACCAAAACCTTGGTACTTGTATCCATTACAGGTGTTGGTTTATCTTGAACCTTTTCATCACCCTTCTTCGGTTCAACCACTTTCTTTTCTTCACTGATGGTCTTTGGTTTGACGATTGTTTTTCTTATCACCTTAGTTATAGTCTTGCCGCCTTTAACTTTCTCTTGAACTTCTTCGGTGATCGTTTCAGCAATAACATCCACACTAGTTTCATCAACACCGGCTGTAGTTTCAACGATTTCTTCTAGCACATCGGCTTCGTTCGAATTGACGCCTGGTTTTTTCTTGAATATTTTCTTAAATACCAAACCACCGTCTTTCAATTTTTGGGTTTCAGTTTTAGCATCTTCGATATTGTAAGAAGGCAAATCGCTTTGAATAAATTCCGATATGAATCGATCTTGTTGCGCCTTTTTGTCTTGTGGTTTTTGTATTTTTGGTCTGATAATCGTTTTCTCTTGTTCTCGATAAACAATCGAACCATCTGGTAATTGTTCTTTGATTTCTCTCACTTGTGTTGTAACTTCGATGTTATCTTCGGACAAACTGGCAGCTTCAGGTGATGTTTCGACCGTCTTTTCTACCACCACGTTCTTCTTGCCAGGTTTGACAAACGTTTTTTTCAAAACACTTCCTCCATCGACACTCGTTTCTACTTTCTCGAAATCTTTCGTATCAATCTGAGGTATGAGTTTCTCAACCAAAACCATGTTACTTGTATCCATTACAGGTGTTGGTTTATCTTGAACCTTTTCATCACCCTTCTTCGGTTCAACCACTTTCTTTTCTTCACTGATGGTCTTTGGTTTGACGATTGTTTTTCTTATCACCTTAGTTATAGTCTTGCCGCCTTTAACTTTCTCTTGAACTTCTTCGGTGATCGTTTCAGCAATAACATCCACACTAGTTTCATCAACACCGGCTGTAGTTTCAACGATTTCTTCTAGCACATCGGCTTCGTTCGAATTGACGCCTGGTTTTTTCTTGAATATTTTCTTAAATACCAAACCACCGTCTTTCAATTTTTGGGTTTCAGTTTTAGCATCTTCGATATTGTAAGAAGGCAAATCGCTTTGAATAAATTCCGATATGAATCGATCTTGTTGCGCCTTTTTGTCTTGTGGTTTTTGTATTTTTGGTCTGATAATCGTTTTCTCTTGTTCTCGATAAACAATCGAACCATCTGGTAATTGTTCTTTGATTTCTCTCACTTGTGTTGTAACTTCGATGTTATCTTCGGACAAACTGGCAGCTTCAGGTGATGTTTCGACCGTCTTTTCTACCACCACGTTCTTCTTGCCAGGTTTGACAAACGTTTTTCTCAAAACACTTCCTCCATCGACACTCGTTTCTACTTTCTCGAAATCTTTCGTATCAATTTGAGGTATGAGTTTCTCAACCAAAACCTTGGTACTTGTATCCATTACAGGTGTTGGTTTATCTTGAACCTTTTCATCACCCTTCTTCGGTTCAACCACTTTCTTTTCTTCACTGATGGTCTTTGGTTTGACGATTGTTTTTCTTATCACCTTAGTTATAGTCTTGCCGCCTTTAACTTTCTCTTGAACTTCTTCGGTGATCGTTTCAGCAATAACATCCACACTAGTTTCATCAACACCGGCTGTAGTTTCAACGATTTCTTCTAGCACATCGGCTTCGTTCGAATTGACGCCTGGTTTTTTCTTGAATATTTTCTTAAATACCAAACCACCGTCTTTCAATTTTTGGGTTTCAGTTTTAGCATCTTCGATATTGTAAGAAGGCAAATCGCTTTGAATAAATTCCGATATGAATCGATCTTGTTGCGCCTTTTTGTCTTGTGGTTTTTGTATTTTTGGTCTGATAATCGTTTTCTCTTGTTCTCGATAAACAATCGAACCATCTGGTAATTGTTCTTTGATTTCTCTCACTTGTGTTGTAACTTCGATGTTATCTTCGGACAAACTGGCAGCTTCAGGTGATGTTTCGACCGTCTTTTCTACCACCACGTTCTTCTTGCCAGGTTTGACAAACGTTTTTTTCAAAACACTTCCTCCATCGACACTCGTTTCTACTTTCTCGAAATCTTTCGTATCAATCTGAGGTATGAGTTTCTCAACCAAAACCATGGTACTTGTATCCATTACAGGTGTTGGTTTATCTTGAACCTTTTCATCACCCTTCTTCGGTTCAACCACTTTCTTTTCTTCACTGATGGTCTTTGGTTTGACGATTGTTTTTCTTATCACCTTAGTTATAGTCTTGCCGCCTTTAACTTTCTCTTGAACTTCATCGGTGATCGTTTCAACAATAACATCCACACTAGTTTCATCAACACCGGCTGTAGTTTCAACGATTTCTTCTAGCACATCGGCTTCGTTCGAATTGACGCCTGGTTTTTTCTTGAATATTTTCTTAAATACCAAACCACCGTCTTTCAATTTTTGGGTTTCAGTTTTAGCATCTTCGATATTGTAAGAAGGCAAATCGCTTTGAATAAATTCCGATATGAATCGATCTTGTTGCGCCTTTTTGTCTTGTGGTTTTTGTATTTTTGGTCTGATAATCGTTTTCTCTTGTTCTCGATAAACAATCGAACCATCTGGTAATTGTTCTTTGATTTCTCTCACATGTGTTGTAACTTCGATGTTATCTTCGGACAAACTGGCAGCTTCAGGTGATGTTTCGACAGTCTTTTCTACCACCACGTTCTTCTTGCCAGGTTTGACAAACGTTTTTCTCAAAACACTTCCTCCATCGACACTCGTTTCTACTTTCTCGAAATCTTTCGTATCAATTTGAGGTATGAGTTTCTCAACCAAAACCTTGGTACTTGTATCCATTACAGGTGTTGGTTTATCTTGAACCTTTTCATCACCCTTCTTCGGTTCAACCACTTTCTTTTCTTCACTGATGGTCTTTGGTTTGACGATTGTTTTTCTTATCACCTTAGTTATAGTCTTGCCGCCTTTAACTTTCTCTTGAACTTCTTCGGTGATCGTTTCAGCAATAACATCCACACTAGTTTCATCAACACCGGCTGTAGTTTCAACGATTTCTTCTAGCACATCGGCTTCGTTCGAATTGACGCCTGGTTTTTTCTTGAATATTTTCTTAAATACCAAACCACCGTCTTTCAATTTTTGGGTTTCAGTTTTAGCATCTTCGATATTGTAAGAAGGCAAATCGCTTTGAATAAATTCCGATATGAATCGATCTTGTTGCGCCTTTTTGTCTTGTGGTTTTTGTATTTTTGGTCTGATAATCGTTTTCTCTTGTTCTCGATAAACAATCGAACCATCTGGTAATTGTTCTTTGATTTCTCTCACATGTGTTGTAACTTCGATGTTATCTTCGGACAAACTGGCAGCTTCAGGTGATGTTTCGACAGTCTTTTCTACCACCACGTTCTTCTTGCCAGGTTTGACAAACGTTTTTTTCAAAACACTTCCTCCATCGACACTCGTTTCTACTTTCTCGAAATCTTTCGTATCAATCTGAGGTATGAGTTTCTCAACCAAAACCATGGTACTTGTATCCATTACAGGTGTTGGTTTATCTTGAACCTTTTCATCACCCTTCTTCGGTTCAACCACTTTCTTTTCTTCACTGATGGTCTTTGGTTTGACGATTGTTTTTCTTATCACCTTAGTTATAGTCTTGCCGCCTTTAACTTTCTCTTGAACTTCATCGGTGATCGTTTCAACAATAACATCCACACTAGTTTCATCAACACCGGCTGTAGTTTCAACGATTTCTTCTACCACATCGGCTTCGTTCGAATTGACGCCTGGTTTTTTCTTGAATATTTTCTTAAATACCAAACCACCGTCTTTCAATTTTTGGGTTTCAGTTTTAGCATCTTCGATATTGTAAGAAGGCAAATCGCTTTGAATAAATTCCGATATGAATCGATCTTGTTGCGCCTTTTTGTCTTGTGGTTTTTGTATTTTTGGTCTGATAATCGTTTTCTCTTGTTCTCGATAAACAATCGAACCATCTGGTAATTGTTCTTTGATTTCTCTCACTTGTGTTGTAACTTCGATGTTATCTTCGGACAAACTGGCAGCTTCAGGTGATGTTTCGACAGTCTTTTCTACCACCACGTTCTTCTTGCCAGGTTTGACAAACGTTTTTTTCAAAACACTTCCTCCATCGACACTCGTTTCTACTTTCTCGAAATCTTTCGTATCAATCTGAGGTATGAGTTTCTCAACCAAAACCATGGTACTTGTATCCATTACAGGTGTTGGTTTATCTTGAACCTTTTCATCACCCTTCTTCGGTTCAACCACTTTCTTTTCTTCACTGATGGTCTTTGGTTTGACGATTGTTTTTCTTATCACCTTAGTTATAGTCTTGCCGCCTTTAACTTTCTCTTGAACTTCATCGGTGATCGTTTCAACAATAACATCCACACTAGTTTCATCAACACCGGCTGTAGTTTCAACGATTTCTTCTAGCACATCGGCTTCGTTCGAATTGACGCCTGGTTTTTTCTTGAATATTTTCTTAAATACCAAACCACCGTCTTTCAATTTTTGGGTTTCAGTTTTAGCATCTTCGATATTGTAAGAAGGCAAATCGCTTTGAATAAATTCCGATATGAATCGATCTTGTTGCGCCTTTTTGTCTTGTGGTTTTTGTATTTTTGGTCTGATAATCGTTTTCTCTTGTTCTCGATAAACAATCGAACCATCTGGTAATTGTTCTTTGATTTCTCTCACATGTGTTGTAACTTCGATGTTATCTTCGGACAAACTGGCAGCTTCAGGTGATGTTTCGACAGTCTTTTCTACCACCACGTTCTTCTTGCCAGGTTTGACAAACGTTTTTTTCAAAACACTTCCTCCATCGACACTCGTTTCTACTTTCTCGAAATCTTTCGTATCAATCTGAGGTATGAGTTTCTCAACCAAAACCATGGTACTTGTATCCATTACAGGTGTTGGTTTATCTTGAACCTTTTCATCACCCTTCTTCGGTTCAACCACTTTCTTTTCTTCACTGATGGTCTTTGGTTTGACGATTGTTTTTCTTATCACCTTAGTTATAGTCTTGCCGCCTTTAACTTTCTCTTGAACTTCATCGGTGATCGTTTCAACAATAACATCCACACTAGTTTCATCAACACCGGCTGTAGTTTCAACGATTTCTTCTACCACATCGGCTTCGTTCGAATTGACGCCTGGTTTTTTCTTGAATATTTTCTTAAATACCAAACCACCGTCTTTCAATTTTTGGGTTTCAGTTTTAGCATCTTCGATATTGTAAGAAGGCAAATCGCTTTGAATAAATTCCGATATGAATCGATCTTGTTGCGCCTTTTTGTCTTGTGGTTTTTGTATTTTTGGTCTGATAATCGTTTTCTCTTGTTCTCGATAAACAATCGAACCATCTGGTAATTGTTCTTTGATTTCTCTCACTTGTGTTGTAACTTCGATGTTATCTTCGGACAAACTGGCAGCTTCAGGTGATGTTTCGACAGTCTTTTCTACCACCACGTTCTTCTTGCCAGGTTTGACAAACGTTTTTTTCAAAACACTTCCTCCATCGACACTCGTTTCTACTTTCTCGAAATCTTTCGTATCAATCTGAGGTATGAGTTTCTCAACCAAAACCATGGTACTTGTATCCATTACAGGTGTTGGTTTATCTTGAACCTTTTCATCACCCTTCTTCGGTTCAACCACTTTCTTTTCTTCACTGATGGTCTTTGGTTTGACGATTGTTTTTCTTATCACCTTAGTTATAGTCTTGCCGCCTTTAACTTTCTCTTGAACTTCATCGGTGATCGTTTCAACAATAACATCCACACTAGTTTCATCAACACCGGCTGTAGTTTCAACGATTTCTTCTACCACATCGGCTTCGTTCGAATTGACGCCTGGTTTTTTCTTGAATATTTTCTTAAATACCAAACCACCGTCTTTCAATTTTTGGGTTTCAGTTTTAGCATCTTCGATATTGTAAGAAGGCAAATCGCTTTGAATAAATTCCGATATGAATCGATCTTGTTGCGCCTTTTTGTCTTGTGGTTTTTGTATTTTTGGTCTGATAATCGTTTTCTCTTGTTCTCGATAAACAATCGAACCATCTGGTAATTGTTCTTTGATTTCTCTCACTTGTGTTGTAACTTCGATGTTATCTTCGGACAAACTGGCAGCTTCAGGTGATGTTTCGACAGTCTTTTCTACCACCACGTTCTTCTTGCCAGGTTTGACAAACGTTTTTTTCAAAACACTTCCTCCATCGACACTCGTTTCTACTTTCTCGAAATCTTTCGTATCAATCTGAGGTATGAGTTTCTCAACCAAAACCATGGTACTTGTATCCATTACAGGTGTTGGTTTATCTTGAACCTTTTCATCACCCTTCTTCGGTTCAACCACTTTCTTTTCTTCACTGATGGTCTTTGGTTTGACGATTGTTTTTCTTATCACCTTAGTTATAGTCTTGCCGCCTTTAACTTTCTCTTGAACTTCATCGGTGATCGTTTCAACAATAACATCCACACTAGTTTCATCAACACCGGCTGTAGTTTCAACGATTTCTTCTACCACATCGGCTTCGTTCGAATTGACGCCTGGTTTTTTCTTGAATATTTTCTTAAATACCAAACCACCGTCTTTCAATTTTTGGGTTTCAGTTTTAGCATCTTCGATATTGTAAGAAGGCAAATCGCTTTGAATAAATTCCGATATGAATCGATCTTGTTGCGCCTTTTTGTCTTGTGGTTTTTGTATTTTTGGTCTGATAATCGTTTTCTCTTGTTCTCGATAAACAATCGAACCATCTGGTAATTGTTCTTTGATTTCTCTCACTTGTGTTGTAACTTCGATGTTATCTTCGGACAAACTGGCAGCTTCAGGTGATGTTTCGACAGTCTTTTCTACCACCACGTTCTTCTTGCCAGGTTTGACAAACGTTTTTTTCAAAACACTTCCTCCATCGACACTCGTTTCTACTTTCTCGAAATCTTTCGTATCAATCTGAGGTATGAGTTTCTCAACCAAAACCATGTTACTTGTATCCATTACAGGTGTTGGTTTATCTTGAACCTTTTCATCACCCTTCTTCGGTTCAACCACTTTCTTTTCTTCACTGATGGTCTTTGGTTTGACGATTGTTTTTCTTATCACCTTAGTTATAGTCTTGCCGCCTTTAACTTTCTCTTGAACTTCATCGGTGATCGTTTCAACAATAACATCCACACTAGTTTCATCAACACCGGCTGTAGTTTCAACGATTTCTTCTACCACATCGGCTTCGTTCGAATTGACGCCTGGTTTTTTCTTGAATATTTTCTTAAATACCAAACCACCGTCTTTCAATTTTTGGGTTTCAGTTTTAGCATCTTCGATATTGTAAGAAGGCAAATCGCTTTGAATAAATTCCGATATGAATCGATCTTGTTGCGCCTTTTTGTCTTGTGGTTTTTGTATTTTTGGTCTGATAATCGTTTTCTCTTGTTCTCGATAAACAATCGAACCATCTGGTAATTGTTCTTTGATTTCTCTCACTTGTGTTGTAACTTCGATGTTATCTTCGGACAAACTGGCAGCTTCAGGTGATGTTTCGACAGTCTTTTCTACCACCACGTTCTTCTTGCCAGGTTTGACAAACGTTTTTTTCAAAACACTTCCTCCATCGACACTCGTTTCTACTTTCTCGAAATCTTTCGTATCAATCTGAGGTATGAGTTTCTCAACCAAAACCATGGTACTTGTATCCATTACAGGTGTTGGTTTATCTTGAACCTTTTCATCACCCTTCTTCGGTTCAACCACTTTCTTTTCTTCACTGATGGTCTTTGGTTTGACGATTGTTTTTCTTATCACCTTAGTTATAGTCTTGCCGCCTTTAACTTTCTCTTGAACTTCATCGGTGATCGTTTCAACAATAACATCCACACTAGTTTCATCAACACCGGCTGTAGTTTCAACGATTTCTTCTACCACATCGGCTTCGTTCGAATTGACGCCTGGTTTTTTCTTGAATATTTTCTTAAATACCAAACCACCGTCTTTCAATTTTTGGGTTTCAGTTTTAGCATCTTCGATATTGTAAGAAGGCAAATCGCTTTGAATAAATTCCGATATGAATCGATCTTGTTGCGCCTTTTTGTCTTGTGGTTTTTGTATTTTTGGTCTGATAATCGTTTTCTCTTGTTCTCGATAAACAATCGAACCATCTGGTAATTGTTCTTTGATTTCTCTCACTTGTGTTGTAACTTCGATGTTATCTTCGGACAAACTGGCAGCTTCAGGTGATGTTTCGACAGTCTTTTCTACCACCACGTTCTTCTTGCCAGGTTTGACAAACGTTTTTTTCAAAACACTTCCTCCATCGACACTCGTTTCTACTTTCTCGAAATCTTTCGTATCAATCTGAGGTATGAGTTTCTCAACCAAAACCATGGTACTTGTATCCATTACAGGTGTTGGTTTATCTTGAACCTTTTCATCACCCTTCTTCGGTTCAACCACTTTCTTTTCTTCACTGATGGTCTTTGGTTTGACGATTGTTTTTCTTATCACCTTAGTTATAGTCTTGCCGCCTTTAACTTTCTCTTGAACTTCATCGGTGATCGTTTCAACAATAACATCCACACTAGTTTCATCAACACCGGCTGTAGTTTCAACGATTTCTTCTACCACATCGGCTTCGTTCGAATTGACGCCTGGTTTTTTCTTGAATATTTTCTTAAATACCAAACCACCGTCTTTCAATTTTTGGGTTTCAGTTTTAGCATCTTCGATATTGTAAGAAGGCAAATCGCTTTGAATAAATTCCGATATGAATCGATCTTGTTGCGCCTTTTTGTCTTGTGGTTTTTGTATTTTTGGTCTGATAATCGTTTTCTCTTGTTCTCGATAAACAATCGAACCATCTGGTAATTGTTCTTTGATTTCTCTCACTTGTGTTGTAACTTCGATGTTATCTTCGGACAAACTGGCAGCTTCAGGTGATGTTTCGACAGTCTTTTCTACCACCACGTTCTTCTTGCCAGGTTTGACAAACGTTTTTTTCAAAACACTTCCTCCATCGACACTCGTTTCTACTTTCTCGAAATCTTTCGTATCAATCTGAGGTATGAGTTTCTCAACCAAAACCATGTTACTTGTATCCATTACAGGTGTTGGTTTATCTTGAACCTTTTCATCACCCTTCTTCGGTTCAACCACTTTCTTTTCTTCACTGATGGTCTTTGGTTTGACGATTGTTTTTCTTATCACCTTAGTTATAGTCTTGCCGCCTTTAACTTTCTCTTGAACTTCATCGGTGATCGTTTCAACAATAACATCCACACTAGTTTCATCAACACCGGCTGTAGTTTCAACGATTTCTTCTACCACATCGGCTTCGTTCGAATTGACGCCTGGTTTTTTCTTGAATATTTTCTTAAATACCAAACCACCGTCTTTCAATTTTTGGGTTTCAGTTTTAGCATCTTCGATATTGTAAGAAGGCAAATCGCTTTGAATAAATTCCGATATGAATCGATCTTGTTGCGCCTTTTTGTCTTGTGGTTTTTGTATTTTTGGTCTGATAATCGTTTTCTCTTGTTCTCGATAAACAATCGAACCATCTGGTAATTGTTCTTTGATTTCTCTCACTTGTGTTGTAACTTCGATGTTATCTTCGGACAAACTGGCAGCTTCAGGTGATGTTTCGACAGTCTTTTCTACCACCACGTTCTTCTTGCCAGGTTTGACAAACGTTTTTTTCAAAACACTTCCTCCATCGACACTCGTTTCTACTTTCTCGAAATCTTTCGTATCAATCTGAGGTATGAGTTTCTCAACCAAAACCATGGTACTTGTATCCATTACAGGTGTTGGTTTATCTTGAACCTTTTCATCACCCTTCTTCGGTTCAACCACTTTCTTTTCTTCACTGATGGTCTTTGGTTTGACGATTGTTTTTCTTATCACCTTAGTTATAGTCTTGCCGCCTTTAACTTTCTCTTGAACTTCATCGGTGATCGTTTCAACAATAACATCCACACTAGTTTCATCAACACCGGCTGTAGTTTCAACGATTTCTTCTACCACATCGGCTTCGTTCGAATTGACGCCTGGTTTTTTCTTGAATATTTTCTTAAATACCAAACCACCGTCTTTCAATTTTTGGGTTTCAGTTTTAGCATCTTCGATATTGTAAGAAGGCAAATCGCTTTGAATAAATTCCGATATGAATCGATCTTGTTGCGCCTTTTTGTCTTGTGGTTTTTGTATTTTTGGTCTGATAATCGTTTTCTCTTGTTCTCGATAAACAATCGAACCATCTGGTAATTGTTCTTTGATTTCTCTCACTTGTGTTGTAACTTCGATGTTATCTTCGGACAAATTGGCAGCTTCAGGTGATGTTTCGACAGTCTTTTCTACCACCACGTTCTTCTTGCCAGGTTTGACAAACGTTTTTTTCAAAACACTTCCTCCATCGACACTCGTTTCTACTTTCTCGAAATCTTTCGTATCAATCTGAGGTATGAGTTTCTCAACCAAAACCATGGTACTTGTATCCATTACAGGTGTTGGTTTATCTTGAACCTTTTCATCACCCTTCTTCGGTTCAACCACTTTCTTTTCTTCACTGATGGTCTTTGGTTTGACGATTGTTTTTCTTATCACCTTAGTTATAGTCTTGCCGCCTTTAACTTTCTCTTGAACTTCATCGGTGATCGTTTCAACAATAACATCCACACTAGTTTCATCAACACCGGCTGTAGTTTCAACGATTTCTTCTACCACATCGGCTTCGTTCGAATTGACGCCTGGTTTTTTCTTGAATATTTTCTTAAATACCAAACCACCGTCTTTCAATTTTTGGGTTTCAGTTTTAGCATCTTCGATATTGTAAGAAGGCAAATCGCTTTGAATAAATTCCGATATGAATCGATCTTGTTGCGCCTTTTTGTCTTGTGGTTTTTGTATTTTTGGTCTGATAATCGTTTTCTCTTGTTCTCGATAAACAATCGAACCATCTGGTAATTGTTCTTTGATTTCTCTCACTTGTGTTGTAACTTCGATGTTATCTTCGGACAAACTGGCAGCTTCAGGTGATGTTTCGACAGTCTTTTCTACCACCACGTTCTTCTTGCCAGGTTTGACAAACGTTTTTTTCAAAACACTTCCTCCATCGACACTCGTTTCTACTTTCTCGAAATCTTTCGTATCAATCTGAGGTATGAGTTTCTCAACCAAAACCATGGTACTTGTATCCATTACAGGTGTTGGTTTATCTTGAACCTTTTCATCACCCTTCTTCGGTTCAACCACTTTCTTTTCTTCACTGATGGTCTTTGGTTTGACGATTGTTTTTCTTATCACCTTAGTTATAGTCTTGCCGCCTTTAACTTTCTCTTGAACTTCATCGGTGATCGTTTCAACAATAACATCCACACTAGTTTCATCAACACCGGCTGTAGTTTCAACGATTTCTTCTACCACATCGGCTTCGTTCGAATTGACGCCTGGTTTTTTCTTGAATATTTTCTTAAATACCAAACCACCGTCTTTCAATTTTTGGGTTTCAGTTTTAGCATCTTCGATATTGTAAGAAGGCAAATCGCTTTGAATAAATTCCGATATGAATCGATCTTGTTGCGCCTTTTTGTCTTGTGGTTTTTGTATTTTTGGTCTGATAATCGTTTTCTCTTGTTCTCGATAAACAATCGAACCATCTGGTAATTGTTCTTTGATTTCTCTCACTTGTGTTGTAACTTCGATGTTATCTTCGGACAAATTGGCAGCTTCAGGTGATGTTTCGACAGTCTTTTCTACCACCACGTTCTTCTTGCCAGGTTTGACAAACGTTTTTTTCAAAACACTTCCTCCATCGACACTCGTTTCTACTTTCTCGAAATCTTTCGTATCAATCTGAGGTATGAGTTTCTCAACCAAAACCATGGTACTTGTATCCATTACAGGTGTTGGTTTATCTTGAACCTTTTCATCACCCTTCTTCGGTTCAACCACTTTCTTTTCTTCACTGATGGTCTTTGGTTTGACGATTGTTTTTCTTATCACCTTAGTTATAGTCTTGCCGCCTTTAACTTTCTCTTGAACTTCTTCGGTGATCGTTTCAACAATAACATCCACACTAGTTTCATCAACACCGGCTGTAGTTTCAACGATTTCTTCTACCACATCGGCTTCGTTCGAATTGACGCCTGGTTTTTTCTTGAATATTTTCTTAAATACCAAACCACCGTCTTTCAATTTTTGGGTTTCAGTTTTAGCATCTTCGATATTGTAAGAAGGCAAATCGCTTTGAATAAATTCCGATATGAATCGATCTTGTTGCGCCTTTTTGTCTTGTGGTTTTTGTATTTTTGGTCTGATAATCGTTTTCTCTTGTTCTCGATAAACAATCGAACCATCTGGTAATTGTTCTTTGATTTCTCTCACTTGTGTTGTAACTTCGATGTTATCTTCGGACAAATTGGCAGCTTCAGGTGATGTTTCGACAGTCTTTTCTACCACCACGTTCTTCTTGCCAGGTTTGACAAACGTTTTTTTCAAAACACTTCCTCCATCGACACTCGTTTCTACTTTCTCGAAATCTTTCGTATCAATCTGAGGTATGAGTTTCTCAACCAAAACCATGGTACTTGTATCCATTACAGGTGTTGGTTTATCTTGAACCTTTTCATCACCCTTCTTCGGTTCAACCACTTTCTTTTCTTCACTGATGGTCTTTGGTTTGACGATTGTTTTTCTTATCACCTTAGTTATAGTCTTGCCGCCTTTAACTTTCTCTTGAACTTCTTCGGTGATCGTTTCAACAATAACATCCACACTAGTTTCATCAACACCGGCTGTAGTTTCAACGATTTCTTCTACCACATCGGCTTCGTTCGAATTGACGCCTGGTTTTTTCTTGAATATTTTCTTAAATACCAAACCACCGTCTTTCAATTTTTGGGTTTCAGTTTTAGCATCTTCGATATTGTAAGAAGGCAAATCGCTTTGAATAAATTCCGATATGAATCGATCTTGTTGCGCCTTTTTGTCTTGTGGTTTTTGTATTTTTGGTCTGATAATCGTTTTCTCTTGTTCTCGATAAACAATCGAACCATCTGGTAATTGTTCTTTGATTTCTCTCACTTGTGTTGTAACTTCGATGTTATCTTCGGACAAATTGGCAGCTTCAGGTGATGTTTCGACAGTCTTTTCTACCACCACGTTCTTCTTGCCAGGTTTGACAAATTTTTTTTTCAAAATATATCCGCCATATGTGGTTTTTTCAACGTTATTTTTCTCATTAACATCAATTTCAGGATATTTCTTTCTAATTAATTCATCGAAATAAAATTTTATCATTTTGTAATTTTTTCCACTTTCATTTACTACTTTGTTTTCTGCGGTTTTTTTAAATTCTTCAATTACATTGTTTTCGTCATTTTCCTTTGGTTTAATTATTGTTTTTCTTATCATCTTTTTCTTTGTTTCTCCATTGATATTTTTTTCATCAAATTCTTCCACATATGTTTCATAGTCTATCTGTGATTCGCTTCGATCTTGTATCCCGGGATGTTTTATCACTAATTCTTCCACAGTCTCAACCTCATTGTTTCTCATTTTCGGATCTCTTTTGAAGACCTTTTTAGTCAATATAGCACCGTCTTCAAGAGATTTTGTTTCTGTTTTTGCTGTTTCTATTTTATAAGATGGAAAATCTACTGTCAAAAATTCATCAAAATATCTATTTTGTTCTCTCCATTTTTTTTCTTTCGTTGTTTTTTTTGGTCTAATAAGTAGTTTCTTTTGTGTTCGCACTGCAAAACTACCATCAGGTAGCTTTTCTTTAATATCTCTTTTTTTCTCTAACACCTCTAAATCGTCGATATTTGAGTTGGCAGCGTCAAATGAAAATTCTATTTGATCTTCCAAGATGCTGCCGGGACTTGAGAACTCAGTTTCTTTTCTATACCAAATTATTTTATCTTCATCACTTGTTTTAGTTTCATAATCATTAAAATTGACATTTTTAAGAATTTTTTCAAATACTATATTTTTTAAGAATTCTTCGCGTTCGTTAGTTTTGGCCACGGTTTCAAAGACAACTTTCGGTTTGATTATCGTTTTTCTAATAATCTTACTCTTATCCACTTTAAATGAATTTTTTTCTTGGGCCTCTTTCATTGTCACTTCGACCAGTAGATCAGTGTCATCAAGTTGGTCGTTCAAAGGCACAAGCTCCACAACCTCTTCAACAATGTCTGCTTGGTTGTTTGCTACTTGATTGTTTTTATGATAAACCTTTTTAACACGAATTATTCCGTCACCATCTCGTTTTACTTGCACATTGTTATTGTCGACAATATAATTGGGAATGTCATCGAGTTGGAACTCTTCAATAATTTTATCTTCCATATCTTTTTTTGGTAATTTTGAATCATCATATGGTTTAATTAATTTCTTCCTCAATTCTCTAGTTGAAACGGCTCCGTTAGGCATCAACTCGTTAATTTCCCTAAATTTATTTATCACTTGTGTCTTTTGGCCCCCACATGGAAATATCTCTAAAACTTCTTCGACGACAACGGTGGGTTGGGATGGTTTGTTATAAGATCGAAGTAACACGGCACTCCCGTCAGGCATCATCTCCACTCGATGGTAATCGTTTAAGTTGAAAGTGGGAAGAATTTCATTCAAAGTTTCATCATCAAGTTTGAATGGTTTCAAAAATAGAACTTCCTCGCTGAGGTTTTCAAGTTTTTTAGGTCTGACGACTGTCCTGTGCACACTCTTTTTTATTTGATCTCCATGCATGTTTTTATCCAAAATTTTATTTGTGCTTTTTTCAATGAATAATGATTTACAATTTTTCTCATTTAAATCTTTATCCAATTCAACGATTTCTTCTACCACATCGGCTTCATTCGAATTGACGCCTGGTTTTTTCTTGAATATTTTCTTAAATACCAAACCACCGTCTTTCAATTTTTGGGTTTCAGTTTTAGCATCTTCGATATTGTAAGAAGGCAAATCGCTTTGAATAAATTCCGATATGCATCGATCTTGTTGCGCCTTTTTGTCTTGTGGTTTTGGTATTTTTGGTCTGATAATCGTTTTCTCTTGTTCTCGATAAACAATCGAACCATCTGGTAATTTTTCTTTGATTTCTCTCACTTGTGTTGTAACTTCGATGTTATCTTCGGACAAATTGGCGGCTTCAGGAGTTACTTCAACAATCTTTTCTCCCACCACATTTGGTTCTTCAGTCTTCATGTATGACTTAGTTAAAACTGTGTTTCCTCCAGAAGCCGGTGACACCACACCGTATTCTTTCACATTGAATTCCGGTATCCATTTCTTGATAAATTCTTGAAGCATCCAAACATTTCCTGAAATTTATTTAAAACGTAATTTATATTAAAGAAAATTTTAAGAAATTTTTTTTCATTATTTTTATAAACACACATTTAAACATTTTTAAACATCGAAAATTTTAATTAGAAAAAACAGTTTTTAAGTAGAATAGTCTAAATCAAGTTGTAAGGTCAACAAACACAAAGTATTATTTTCAAAAAAGACACGAAGCTTTTTGTAAGACTAGCTTACATTATCAAGTGATAATAAAAGTTGAAAATTTTTAAAATATTTATTAGTACATGAATCTCATGTTGGGAATAATTAACCTCCAAAATGTTGATCATAAAAAAATAATAAAATGGAAATTTTTTGTTAAAGTGAAGCTTTTTGATATACTTTTTATACCATCATAACGTAACTTTTGTGATAAAGATATAAAACTTATTGTGTATTTTAATTGAAACTCATAAACAAATCAACCAACCTGAATGTGGCGGAAGTTGTACGTCAAAACTGGCCACGTGATCATCTTTAACTTTTGAAGCTCTTCGCAATTGGATTGAGAACTCAGGTTTTTCAGTCAAATCCTTGATGAAAATACTATTGGTGAACAAATTTTCTTTAAAGGGGTTGAAGATAATTGCAGCCTCTTTTGTGTCACTGTCGTTGTATGTTATTACATTCCCCACGTTGTCTATGTGGTACTTTTCTCCCGATATCATCTGGATTGAGAATTTAAATTTTTTTATTATTTAGTTTAAAATACACTAGCAGTAATCAATCTTCAGGGTGATTAAATAACAAGTGGAATAGTTCACTTACCTCTACATCGCAAATTTCTTCAAGCTTTGTGTAATCTTCGTCTTTTTCGTGAATCTTGGAAAGTTTTGGTTCTGATGTGCATATGAGTTTCAACAGGCTTCTATTGGTAGAAGACCTTTTTGCATATATATAAACTTTGCTGAAAAACGGCACTTTGCACATTTCATTGTACACCCAAGTCAAAAACTCTAGGTTCACATTTCCTTTCTTCTTTAAAAACCAAAAGCTTAAAACAACAAATACAATTTTTTAATTTTTGCTATAAAG
Organism: Pterobdella sp. o SKG-2022; assembly: GCA_964035795.1. Lineage (NCBI taxonomy): Eukaryota > Metazoa > Annelida > Clitellata > Hirudinida > Piscicolidae > Pterobdella > Pterobdella occidentalis. Next base: position 26,472,434 of record OZ038320.1, on the reverse strand, counting down.
TTCAAGATATTGTAAGATATTTTAAGATATCAAAATTAATCACACTACTAACTTTCCTGAAGCATTGGTTTCAAATGTCACACGTTCATTTTGCTCATGGAAGGAGCTTTTTGTCGTTATATCTTCCCAAACAGAAGGTTTTTCGCCCTCTAAAATTAGATATAACCAAGTTATTAAAACAAATTGTGATTTTATTAAGTAAATAATAATGTATAAATATACAGTTTAGAAAATCTTCAATTAAACCTACCGGTTAAACTGCATAAGAGCAAGTTCTTGACATTTGATTGGCTGGAGGATACTTTTGGAGATGGCAGAGTAATGGAAATAGGCCGATGAAACTTTCTCCTTCGAGGTTCAATCGTCACCACAGGACTGGACCAAAGTCCATTTTCAGCCAACATCCTTTCCAGGGCAGCAGGGATTGAGTGAACCTGAGATTTATAGGAAACAAGATCAAAACACTGCACAGATCTTGAAAACTATTATCAAAAAGTGAGGTAAGCAAACACAAAGTATTTATTAATCTCAATCACAAAACTTTTCGTAAATCTAACTTACATTATTAAGTGATCATACTATTAAACAATGATCCACTTGTTAGAAAACACAGCAGACCTGCATTTTGAGACTGATGTTCCTTTTGAGAGCCTGCGCAGGCAGACTCATGGCTACCTTAGGTTCACAACTAGTCACCATCTGGCCTCCTGAAGGACCCAAGTGACCAGCCTCCACTTTGAAAGCTGACACCAAGGCGAAGTATTTGGGGAAGGAGTTGGTGACGATTCGAGCCACTCTCTCATTATACAATTGTTCCGCTGTAGCAATATCTGAAAGTAAAAATTTAGTAAGATTTTTTATTTTGTAAAAGAATATTTAATATTCAATTATCAAAATTTTGCTTTGGAACTTGAAGATATTTCTAAATTCATAGACAAATTCCTATTCATACGAAACTAAACACTAAAATACATTATTTATTGTCATACAATTTTATTATTCAGGCTATTATAAGGCATCAAACCACCATGTATATACCTTCTCCAAAAGAGTTTTTGATTATCTGTTGAACATCGTAGAAAGAAAAATCATTGGTGTGTTCCTTCCATGTGAGACCATCCTCACTGCGCAGAATCAGAATGCGCCTATCATTCCTCAGCGATGCAGAATATGGAACCTCAATTATTACAGGTCTGTAAAGTTTAAATAATGAATGAAACATGAATTTACTCAAATGAAACTCGATAAATAACTAATCAGGTCTAAATATTTATTATTTCAAATCATAATTGCAACATTGTTAATTTAAGCATGATAAATTTTTGTAAATACAGTCACACACATGTTGTGAAAACATGTAGACGAACCCTTCGAACTGGGTACCAGGGGGACCCATTTTGAGGATCCTGGAAGCAAGGTCCTCGCCCTCCAACATCACTGGAGGACTGCTCAGTTTGTCGGCATTCACCAGCTTGCATGTTATGCGAGTGGGCTGGCACGTTTTACCCGGGGTGACAATGATTCTCACGCCTTGACAGTTTATTTTCATGTAGAAAGTAAAAAAAGTTATTTGCTAGTTATAAAAAACTAAAAATATAAGTGAATGGAGGATTGTATGGGTTTCCAACCTGAATGCCTCATGCCACACATTGCCTTGCCTCTAGCATCCACCAAGAAGCTGATCAAGAAGCTACAAATTTTTATAATTATTAACATTGTTAACGCCCATAGGTCAAAAACCCTGAATTTTCACAAACCTCGACTGGATGCAGGTGTCATCATTGGGGTCGTCAGAGAGGATGAGGCTGGTGTCCATGGAGGAGGTCCTCGAGGATCGGTCCACTCTGGGTTGCGAGGGTCGCAGAATTGTTCTGTTGTCGAATGATAACGTGGGAGACGCCATGTCTGCTGCCGACGAGATGCTCTCATGCACCAGAGATTTGTCACCATCTTCGGATTTCTAAAGTCGAGTATTGCAGTTTTGTATTTGAATTCCAAACGCAGTATTACCTCAAAAGTTGTGCGTTGAAAAGTATCGAATAATTTTTTAAAATTTTAGGCAATCTTCAAATGCAAAGTGGAAACTAGAATATGAGAACAAACCCTGATGAGAGACGAGATGTTGAAGTTGGTTTCGTGAGGGAGGTATTTGTTACCAGAAGCGTCAACAGAATGATAACTTTTTGTCATGTTGGAAAAGTCGGTTTCTCTTGTCTTCGTGTGATTAAATGAAAAGGATTTATGAAATTTGAATATTGTAATTGTATGTGAAATGATGAAAAATTAATTTATTTTGATATCTGAGATAACTTAGAAATCGTGGTTTGAATTACCATGATACTGGGAGAGAAGTTTGAGAATGAATGGGTGAAATCAGCAGTGGCCAATTTTTCTGATTCTGTACCACAAAAAATAAAACATTATTTCACAATAAAATAATAGTAAGGAAAACAAACACAAAGTATATAAATAACTAAATTCACTAAACTTCTCGTAAGAAAATCTTACATTATCACTTGATAATGTAATATATTTAAAAACTTCTAAGTAAAAATAAAACTAACCAATTTCATCTTCAGAGTCGATGTACATCGAATCAAAGTCAAAATCTGGCAAAAGGTTCTTGGTGGGAGCCTTGTTGAAAACTTCTTGCTTGCCATCTACAGTGGGTGAAGCAGAAGATGAGGAGGAGGAAGAAGACGAGGAGGTTTTGGTTGTGAGTTTATGTTCTACGTCTCGGTACTTGAAGCCTTTGGCTAAGCTCAATGGTGTGAAATGGTCCTGTTGAGAAGTTTGTTCAGTGGATTAATTCTCAATTTTTGATCCCTAAAGCAACTCAATAATAAAATTTGAATCAGATACAAAATAATTGAAATAGTGAAATAACTGACGAAATTCAATATGTTCTGGTTGGCACCACTATTCAGCAGCCACTCAACCACCTCAGTTTGCTTCTCTTGCACGGCGTAGTGCAGTGCTGTGTAGCCGGACTATAAAAATAAAATCAATGTTCCATCTTAATTCTCTCAATAATTATAACAAACTTCAAATGAATAGTAATTATTTAAACCTAAAAAAGAAGATTACAACTTTTCGTAAGCAGAGCATACACATGCAACATAATACTGTAAATGAGCATGTACCTCGCACGAGTCATCGATGAACACTCCGTTACTAATTAGCAGCTTGACAATGTCCAGATTGCCATGGAAGGCAGCTAAGTGAAGTGGCGTGTGACCTTCCTGCGGTTGAAAGTATGGCGGTTGTCAACGATTTAAAAAATATATTCAGTTAATAAAAATATTTTTTTTGTGTGATTAGAATTATCAATGAAATAAAATATGAAACAGTGAGATTTTTCAAACAATTCAGACATCCTCAAATTTGAAAAACCTCAATTCATATTTTACATTAAAAAAAGACTTTAAAATCGATTAAAAATTTTAAAATGGTGGTTGAACCACGCGTAATTTAGGCAAGTCTCACCTTGGAGTGGGGGTCTTGGTTGCATTTATTGGTGAGAAGGACCTCTGCAACGTTCTTGTGGTTGTTCCTGGCAGCCAAATGTAGTGGCGTGAAGCCCTGTTTGGTGCATGCATCAATGGGAGCTTTGTGCTTGAGCAGGAGCACCACCATGGCCTGGAAACCCTCCTTGGCAGCCAGGTGTAGTGCGGTGTAGCCTCCCTGTATCGGTGTTTTTGTGTTAGAGTTTGGTCTGATGGCATTCATTTCAATTTAAAATTTTACAATTCAATCGATTAAATTTTGTTTGAAAATTTTTTTTGATTAGCGTTAAAGGTAAAATCTTATAGGAATGTTTACCTCAGACTTGGATGCAATGTCGATGTGATGGTTGGTGATGAGGTCTTCCGCTACCTTGAATCTGTTGTGCAGACATGCCAAATGCAAGCTTGTAAAGCCATGCTGCGAGAAGGTTCAGTGGAAATGTTACAATATGTAGATATATACATCATAGTATTACTCATACTAGACTTAATAAAGTATACATAATTTATTTCCATTTAAAACGGTGACACTCCAACCATGGCAGGTGCTTGAGTGTCAGCCTTATGAGTGGTGAGAAGCTTGATAATTTTGACATTGCCTGCTTGGGAAGCGTAATGCAAGGGTGTCAAGCCATTCTTGTCGGCACTTGAGCTCTAAAAAAACATCAATAATATTTATGAATTCATTATAATAATAAAAATGCATTTTTATAAAAAAAATTGTAGCTGAAGGAACCCACCTTGGCACCATTAACGAGCAGCAACTCCACAATCTCGGGGTTGCCTCCCTGTTTGCATGCATAATGCAAAGGCTTCAAGCCTCTCTGTGAATATATCATATTTGAACTTCATAACTAATGCAATAGTAATTCTATAAAGAAATTTACATAGAAAAATCTATCGACTGAAACACTAAAGGTTTGCACCTTAGAGACAACATCTGTTTTGGCCCCATTTTCAAGGAGAAGCTTGCAGGCATTGAAATTGCTTTCACTTGTGGCGAGGTGCAGCGGGTAAATGAGGTTTGATGACTTCTCATTGGGATCAGCGCCATTTGCAAGCAAAAGCTGCATGGCTGGGATGTTGCCTGACTGCACCGCAAAGTGCAACGGTGTGTAGTTGTTCTGCGGTGATATTATACTGCTTCAAACATCTTACTTTTGAAACAAAAAATACAACCTCCCACAATTATCCACCAAAATATCCTTATCTATAAGCAGACTTTCGGTGTCGAAATAAATAAGGTACATGAAACTTCTTCAAAAATATAAATAGAATATAAACTCACGGTGGTTTGCGCATTGACGTTGCATTTGTAATAAAGAAGGCACTTGATAGCTTCAAGCTGGTTGGTCCTGGTAGCGAGGTGCAGCGGTGTTTCATTTTGTTGGTACGTTGCATTGAGGTCGGCTCCGTTTTCAGCCAAGATTCCGATGATGTCTGTGTGACCCATTTGGGCTGCAATGTGTGCTGGCGTCAAGCCATTCTGTGATGGTTTGAATGCTTGTAATCTGATGATGACTCTATAAGTTTAGAAAAGCTTCGTTTAAACAAAATATATAAAACAGTTTCATTAGTCTTCCTTTAAAAATAGAATTTTTTCAAATCTCTAACTTAATATTGATCATGATATATTTAAATCTGAGTTGAATTGTCATTAATAGAGGCAGTCTACTGACAGCGGATGGAGCGTTGAGGTCCTTGAGGTACTTGAGCAACAGCTGCACCACTGCTACCCTGTTCTTGTTGCAAGCCACATGCAAGGGAGAAAACCCATTCTTGAGAAGATGGGTTATAACCAATTTTAATTCATGAAAGACAACATATAAAAAATTACTAGCTATATACATAATGTAATACGAAAATAATAGCTTTGTAAAGATACATACGGGAATATAAAATTAATAGATACAGGTGAAATATTGATTTGAATACAACACTATGAATAGAACTACTAACCCCTGCCTCTGCCTTGGGATTGCAATTGTTTTGGAGAAGCACTGACGCTGATTTGATGTGACCACAATGCGCAGCCACGTGTAATGGGGTCAGAGAATCCTTCAAATAAATTTTTATATTGTAATATTACTCTGAACTAAGGAGTCTATATAGAAAAAATCCACGCAGATTTTCAAAATTTTATTTCAAGTATGAAGCTTTTTGTAAGTGCAGCTTTCCATTAAGAATATTTCATCTCACTGAAATAAATCCCATCAAAAACATTCAACACTGACCCATTCAAAACAACAGTCACGATCAAGCTCAATAAACCCTATAAAAGACACTATTCAAACCATCACCCAGCTCACCACAGTGGTAGCTTCAATATCGGCTCCATGGTCGAGCAACAACTGCACGCAGTCCTCGAACTCCCCTTGCACCGCCATGTGAAGAGGTGTCAATCCATTTAAAGACTTTGCTTGCTTGTCTGCATTGTTCTTCAACAAGAGTCTGTAGTTTCATCAAGTTTTTTATAGAACCCATATTTGGGACGACCCGATGGTCGACTTCCATAGAAACAATGAAATATTATATTATTATATTGAAGATTCGATAATAGTGCCCAAACATCAATTGTCTATTTATATGACTATCGATTGGCAAGAGGAAATGTTTAATATAAAACATTTTTCAACTATATTTCAAATTAGAAAAAGCCTTTTATTACTAGAATCCTTATATATTCTTTAATATTCAAACAAGACTTCCGAGTATGTTATATGTCAATAACGGTTAAAAAAATCATAATTTCAACTGCGCTAATTGATAACATACTTGATCACTTCAGCCTTTCCGAAACGAGCTGCACAATGCAGGGGAGTCAAACCATCCTGTGGTATTACATTGGATGCTGTAAGAGTTCTATTCAAATGCTTATAATATTTTATTATAACTTTTATCTAAATGCTTGGAGTATTTATGATTGTAGTATCATAACTTATATTCAAGTGTCTGTAGTATTAAAACTGCTATATAATGCTTATTTCAAGGTTCTTAGGTGGTTGTTTAATTCAAACGATGGAGTACGTTTTTTGCTATGAATATCAAGTTTTGTGTGTAATATTACTAATAGGATTTTTAAAATAACCTATAAGATTGAAATATAGCAAATACATAACTCAACGTAATGGTGATAGACGGCGTTAAAATTATGAATAGTTTTCACTAAACGTTCATAAAAATTTTAAAAATCGCTAAATATTTGTATAACAAAGCAATTTCGATAAATGAAAGTAAATCTTAATAATGATTATATGATGTATGGAAAACCTTGGTTTTGCTTTCAATGGATGCCTTTTCCTCTATCAAATACCTGAGATAACATTGATAGTCTGAGGTTATTCATGGACTAGGTTTCAATCATACGGTATTATCGTGATTCAATTTTTTATTTTTTTAAAATCATTTAATGACTAAAAATAAGAATATTTTTCAAAATTAAACACAATTCCAATTACAGCTACTACCCATCCCTATAACTAAATATAGAAAAAGCATTTATAATCAATCGTGGTATTAATTTAAGTTTATGGAGTTTTGACTCTATTAACCAAATTAATTAGGAATGTAGGAATCTCATTACAATGCTACGAATTGATTCAAACCGAAGTAAAATGAATGGTAAATTGATAATGTAATAAATGATGATGACGACGAAAATGATGATTAAAAAATGAAGATAGATTTATACTGAGATAGTATGAAAGAAATAAAATATTAAATATATAGAAAGATAGTAGATATATAATGAGATATTAAATAAAAAGTCATATTATAAATGTGCTTGATGATGATAAATTTTTGCTGAAATAGTATGTATGAATATCAACATTTAATAAGTATTAAATACGGAGTGATGAACCAAACATACTTGATGATCGACACGAATCCCCATTTGGCTGCAACATGCAGAGGTGTGATGCCGTTCTGCGAGGGTATGAGGGATAAATGTGCTTGAGATCACCCTTAAAGGGTGCTTGTGATGTGAACCGATACATAAATAACGTGGTGTTATTCTTTAAACGGTACACTTTTGATTTTATTACAATAATAGCGCGAAAGTTCGAGTTAATTGAATGCGGTTTCAAATGAAAAATTAATAGATTCGCAGTAGATTCGACTCTTTGTTGTAGTTATGAATCATGATTAAAACAAATTTGATGTTGAAGATCCTTATGTTTAAATAAATGTTATTGATTATCCTCATTCATGCACCATATGCTATATAAAAATAACAGGCATGGCAAGTACTCATGAATATTCATATGAAATTGGGCTAAAAATAGTTTTTCAATTGTTGTTATTAAAATTAGAGGTAAAAATTAAATAAAAGCGTATTAGCGATAAAACTAAAAAAAAGACGAGAGAAAACGCACAACGCTTTTCTTATTATCGGACACGATAAAACTTATACAATAGTATAGGTTTCCAAATACATCGATTTAATGTTTTGCAATGATAAAAATAATTTATTGAAATAAAATAAATATTGAAAAAATTTTCAAATACTCCAATAAAAGCCATAAATCACTAATAGGTGATTCATAAAAACTTATTCACTTTTTTCATCAGTAATTTATCTAATCAAAATCTATACATTTGCTACTTCAACTCTATATTAATATTTGAGAAGATAGTCTTTGAACAGTTGTTTTAATACTTAAAAAACGAATGTTTTATCTTTCATTAGTCCCAAATATTGCGAGTCATATTAAAAAACAAAGACAAGAACGATACAAACAATGCCCCAAAACACATCCCAACATTCCCACACGCAAGCTAACGACCATAAATCACCTTGGATCTGTTAAAGTTGATGTCTGCCCCGTTCATAACGAGGAACTGTGCCATTGTTAGATGCCCGTAGTGGCAAGCTATGTGGAGGGCACTGAACCCACTCTGCAGGTTAGATGTGTGGTGGAGGTGATTGATCACGGAAATGTGTGGCGGAAGTTATTTCATGGTTGGATGTGAGGTTTATTTGAGCTATGTATTGTGGGTGTATAATAAACTCGTGTCATCTCGCGGTGGTTCTGAAGATGGAGTGGTTCATAGAGAGGGTATAAAAGGCGTCTCAGTTGTTTTCCTTGGTACTATACAAATGGACCTTATTATTATATTGAAACATTTTAACCAAAATCATACAATTGTTGTAATTTTTATTCGTTCTAACTTTTCTAGCGTGGCTTCAAATTTTTTTATGAACGCTTTAAAAATTTTTCAAATTTTTAAATCGTTTTTCAAATTTTTCAAATTTCGAAATCTTACGAAGTTTTAAAAAAGCAGACATGAAATGTTTACTGATCCATATATTTTATTAAGTTTTAGTTATATCAAGTACAAGATCATTCAAACAAAAGCCCAGACAATTATCAAATAAATATAGGTTACTATTTGAATTATTGCGTAAATATAAAACGGAATACAAGCAGCCTAAATTTTCAAGTGAGAAATAAGTTCAAGAAATAAGCGTATCATATGCTTCTCAAAACTTTAATTGCTATAACAAACCTTTGTTCAATAAATAATTCTTACATCCATCTGTGTTTCAACATGGCTCTTATTAATTAACCGCAATTTAAGCGCGTGACATGTTTTTCTTGTCTATCTACCTTACATTTTCAATAGTTTACCTTCCTTCTAACCAACGACATTATTCAGACTTTTTTGAATTCAAACAAATATGTTCTAATTAGACTTGAAATTAGTTCTTGATATAAACAACAAACATTGCGAGATAAAATTTAAACACATGCTCATTTTGTTTCGTCTAGACATACAATTTTATCCTGCATCTGATACACTTTCAGTCATTATAATAGTCGATTAAGAAGGGCGAAACAGGTGTGTATTGTATATTTAGACAGCTGAATCATTCGAAGCAGCTCCATGATGATGGTACAAATATAGCACATTCAAATACATTTGAAATGCTACACACATTTGAACAGGTTTTGAATTTTTTTGAAAAACAGCTTAAAGTTTCAAGTATAAAAGATTCTTCAATATACATTTTTGATAGCAACGACCACGAAATAACTTATTAATTAGTCATATGATAACAAAATTATGCAGTTATATAAATAACTTTTACACTATATAATAACCTTTGTTTGGGCATCAACATTTTGACCTTGGGCGATGAGTTGTGCCACTAAGTCTTGGTTGTTCTTCTTCACGGCATGATGCAGTTTGGGCAACGATATCGACTTCATGGTGTCTGTCAACCTGCCGCTGTGGTAGTTCTTCTTTGAAACTTCATTTAAAGCAATTTCTAGAAAATAATCGAACCCTAATTTAGAAATTTTGTTGCTGCATTCCATATTATTAATTAGAAGATAAATTATCAAGTTTATTGAAAAAACGACAGACCTATTAATTTCCATTATAGAAAAACATTAAAAAGATAAATCGAGTTATTAATGGCTAGGCTGAAAAAATCTAATAGCATAAAGTAAAATAGAATAGAGATAGCAAAAGGTTAATTACTTGCGGTCGTGAGAGCCAATTGAGGGCTGGCTGGAGAGGGAAAGGGCAGACTTCTTCTGTTTGCCTGTCAACAACTCAACCACTCTCGTGTTCCCCAGTTGTTTTGCCACATCAATGGCCGAAAACCCATCCTTTTAAACCACAAAATAACAACTTTATTGCTATTTTATAATTCCAGTTTTTTATGCGTTCGTATTGATTATACTAACCACCATTAAAAAACCTTTGAAAACGCCTCAATGTAAAAATTTTCAAACCCCATACACGTACATTGGTGCACAGACTCGAGTCAGCTCCATGCTTTAGCAACATCTGCACAATCTCTGGGTGGTCTTCTTGGGCCGCCATGTATAGTGCTGTGAAGCCCAACTGTGTGCGATCATTATCGTTGATCATTATATTACATACTCTTCATATGAGTGGAGTCAGAAATGAATAATAAGGCGTAAATTTGATAATGGACTTTAATATATTAAGATTGGTATCGGATTTGCAATAAAAATAGTTTAGATTAATAGCTAACATTTGGGAACTTTATGTAACGAGTGAGTCTGTATATATTCAAATGAAAACACTTTTAGGAGTTTATTTTATTTCACGAAGCTTTTCGTAAGATGAACTTACATTATCAAGTCTGTGTTCTTTATTATTACAAGTTATATATCATTTCATCGCAAAATGATGCCTTAACTATGACGTTTTAATGAAAAAAATATATAATAATTCGAAAATAGTTCGATAAAAATTTAATAAGTAAAATTTTGAAATGGATTTATTGAAAATATTATTGGCAATTTTATGGCAACTTATTATATAAACTTAATGAAAATCTTATACTTTTGTGATATAAATTTTTTTGTTTTTCTTTATTGAAGCCAATTTGTTTTATAAATAATTTAAAGACAAAATAAATCTACAATTGAAAAGACCTTTATAATTAAAATTTACTAAACAAAGATCGTAATAATAAAAAACTAATAAAATTGATAGTTACATAAAACACGTATAGATCGGCAATTTTATTTCTTTAAACAACAAAGTCTTCATTTTTGAATGTATCATATGAGAGACTCAATAAAAATAAGAAACAAATATTGTTTAAAAATAGGTGCGTTAAGATTTTAAATAAATTTTTCGTTTTTATAATAAATTAATAAATAAACGTTAGAAGGATTGTTAAATCAAAATTTGTTAACATGATATCTTGAAAACTTCTCATGCATGAAATTGTTGAATAATTCCTTCTCAATAAAGCATTGTAATTTTAAGAAAAGCTCAGTTTAAGCAGTCTAGTTTGAGCTATAAAACTCCAACTTACTCATAATTTTTGATATAAATGTTATTTCATAATTGTATTCACATCGTTAGGCGGCTAAGCTTTTATACAGTACGTCACTAAACTTTGCATTCAAACCTTACAATTCAGGATATGACTGATTAAATTCATTTTTTCTTTTGTACTCTTTCTTCTATTATTAGCTTAGAATAAACTTTAATTTTTATTTTATATTAATTAGATTTCAATGATTGATTATTCCTATGAGTTTTATTCAAAAATACAAATGCATTTTTTGAAATTATTTATGTGTTTGATAAAATTAATTTTATTATTGCATAAAAAAAAGCTGTTAATACATAAAAAGAAGAAAACATAAAATTAGTTTAGTTAACCTTATTCAAAGACAAACGTGGTTTGAGATCAATGAGAATATTTTTTTTGATTATAAAAGTATAAAAAAAGAAATTTTAAAAAAAATCAAACTATTGCTATAAAGATTTAATATAAATTAAATTCTCCAGAAAAATATTCGAAATTAAATGAACATTTTTTTAAGTCTGAAAAGTAGTTTTCATTTGAAAATAAATCAATCTGCCTATTCACTATTCACCTGAAGCTATGAATATCTACTTTAAATAGCAAGAGATATTAATGCAATTTAATTCAATAATACTTCAAACAAAAATTTGATCCTATATCATTAAAAACGAGCAATCATTTACTGGAAACCATAAAAATTAATTGAAACCACATGGTCATACGACACCAAGTACAAAGTAGATAAAGTATCAATTGCTATAAAGTATTAAGTAACCAACATGGGATCTGAGATTGGCTTCAGCACCCGATGTCAACAACGTCTCCACCACTTCCTTCTGTCCACACAAGCAAGCTATGTGCAAGGCGCTGTTTCCTTTCTGTTTTAATCGATCGTTATGTACTTAATATAGATATTACTGTCGTAATATACATTGTTATAGACGATAAATTTGGCAAGTGATTTTTCATAGGAATCACCCTTTTACCTGTATCTGCACACTAAAATGTGATACAACTTGAAAACTATTTTATTTCTTTGAAGTCTATTATTCACGATGAAGCTGAACTTATCAAAAGGTCTAGTGTTATTGGTTAAACAACATTTATTAATCATTAAATAACGATTCTCTCAAAAGTTATTGCCAATTGATAAGGTATGAGAAAAACTTTAAAACGTTCATATAATTGCATGGGCTTATGTGCAATATTCAATTGAATTCATATATGGATGTTTGTAATTTTTAAAGCATATATTACTATTTATCCTTTTCTCAAGCTTTGAAATTCACAAATGAAGTTGAAAAATGGAAGTAATAATTTATATAAAAAGATTTTAATATTGAAATGACAGAAATTTAAATAAAAATTTATAAAATATTAAAATTCAATAATCCCTGAAAACGAATAAAACTCCTGGTGATAAGATATTGTTTCTGTTTTAATAGTATCAAGCAAGTGACGATGATGATGATGATGATCAAAACACATTCATTACTCATTCTCCCTTCACAAATATTCAATAAAATATCATATTACACACTTACCTGACTCAGTGGGAAATAAATTTAAGAAAAAAAATCATGCTGATGATACAACAAAGCAATGATAGTAGTGATGATGAAATAATGCTAACGGTTACGATTACAATGATAAGGCAATAAAAATCATGGTCAAATGCTTGATGGAGGACTAACAGAAGTGATGGCATCAATGTTGATTCCTCTTTTGAGGAGTTGCACCACTACCTCATTGTGTCCTTCTTTCGCTGCCAAATGCAATGCTGTCAACCCATTCTGTTTTATAGTGTAACAATTTGAATATATATACATTCAATATATTGAAGGTTATGGTTGGCGATTTATTTAATTAAAATGATAATTAGCTTGTTTCTGATTTGGAGGTGGCTAAGCAATAACCTATTGAAGAAATTTTCAAGACTAACTCTAATTAGAATATAATTCATAGATTTCTTAAATATATCATAAATTTTCATACAATAGTAATGGTTTTCTCTCAACTCAAAAAAGACAAGACTCACAGTATTTTGGAAATTTATGTTTACATGATGATCAGCTAGAAGACTCAAAACACCCTCCAAATTTCCATTCTTTGATGCTCGCAAGAATTCTATCTCCATTCTGTATATTCATATAAATAATAGTGAAAATAAAAAGTGATGAAGATTGTTAGTCATATTTTTTTTTCTCAAGTTTTCATAAGAATTTAAAAAAGCTTGATATAAAAAATACTTAAATTGAAATATATTAAATATGATCATAAGTATGAATTTAATGTAGTAGAAAATAAAATGAAGAATACAATTGAAACCTATTTAAAAAGTTTATGCCCCATTATTGGTCAAACCATGAATTAAAAATAAAAATACAAGTATCCTCAAATTTTTGTATAAAAATTTATGTAAACGAGGAGAATAGAATTAAATTGAATAGTTTTCTTGAATGAATGGAATCTTCAGCAAAGAAATCTATCGAAATATGCTCATAGTCATTGAAAGGTATATAATATACATATGTGTGTTATGAAGGTTATAACATAAAAGAAGGTTAAGTACTGAGAATGTAGGAGTTCAAAAGCATGGTTTTAAGTTTGTGTAAGTTTTATCTATGAATCAACGATCATTTAACTTGTATTAATATGTCTAATTAACTAACAAATTATTTTTCAATTATTGATTCAGATGTAAAACTTTAAAAAAAGTTTTGTATTTTATAAATATATCTTATGAATTTTTTTTATTCAGATTTTCTTGAAAAAGTCTTGAATTAAATAAGATTTAGTTTTATATGCTTTTTGAAAATTTTAAATCGTATAATTGAAATTGTTGTACACTGCGTGAAAGATACAAATAGCTATAAAACTTTACAAGATTATAAAAATAGTTACAGAGAGCGAATCCGCGAGAAAATAATCGCAAATAATTACTAAAAAAGTGCTTCAAAAGACTATCATTATGTAATTACTTGTACAAAAAATAATTAAAATACCGCAGAACATAACAACCAATGATATGTACAAAACTTAAAATACCGCTAAATATGTTTACTAATTTAATAATCATCGTTATAATGAATGCATTAAGGATCCTACTTGACAACATAATCTAAAACATTTGTGAGCTAACATTAAACTTTTTTCTTATAATTATGGTATTTTATAAAGTGTTCTGTTAAGTACATAAGTGTAGATTTTGGCGTTTTTAACTATCCTATATAAACAGCGTATACTGCTTTAGTGATAAACTTTGGTTTGTATAGAAAGATTTGAAAAGTAGTTCATGTTTACTGTTGTACTATCTAAATAAATTCTTTAGCAGATGTTGAAGAAGTTACTAAACTTTAACACTAAGGATTAATAGTATTGATAATAAACATGAAAGTAATGAACAATGAAAAATTCATTTTATGAAAAATTTTATAGAAACTAATATTCAAAATTTATATTTAAAAGTGTATGAATTTACCAAAACCAGCTTCTAGTTTGTTTTATTTGAACAATAAGAATATTAGTTAAAGTATAATGATTAGTGTAACAGTGAAATATGTTGATGTATATTGAACTCACAAAAATGAGAAGAAGTTCTTGCAAAGCTAAAAACAATATCTTCCACACTATCTAAAACCTGGGAATTTAAGAATAAGTTTTGATTTTATATTTAATTTTAAATGAATTCAATTTATATATATATATATATATATATATATATATATAAATGAACTAATATAGAAAAAAGTGGCTATAATTTTGACATATGATGATGAGTAATGCAATGCTAAAAATTTTCTAACTCATCAAATATTTTTTTAATGATTTAAAAATATTTTTTTTTGATTTTCAAGAAATATTATGTTGTGAAAGATTTTTAATATTGTTACACATGATAATAAAGCTAATATTCTTCAATGGTGTTTTGTAGGATGATAGCAATTACAGTTACACATTATAATGCATACTTCAACCTAAATAGAGGCCATGAAACGTTGCTACTACTTTAAGCAAATTTATGCAATTATTTTGAAAAAATTCACATTTTTTACAAATTAAATATCATTTACAAGACTGAAAAAATTATAATTTGAAAACTAATTAGCGAAATTGAATATTTTGACGAAATAAAATTAAGCTTTATAGTATCTAGTTAAATTTCGTTAATTATAGTAACATTAATTCTAAATTTTGATTATTAATATTTCAAAATTATTAATTTTGTTAAACTATAAATTTATTATGCAATTTTATTTAACTCTTTAGCCATCAAATTTATGAGTTACTTATTAGAACTATTCATAAACTTGTAACATGAAGGAAAACCAACCTAAAAATTATTTTTCAAGTAAATTTCCAATTTTAACCAAGATTCAAGTAACTAAAACGTACCGACGTAGATTTCTAAAACTAGAATACCTTAATAGTGATCGTTCTAAAGCACACGAATTTAAAAATAAATTCTCCACTATATTTAAATTAAAAAAAAACACAAAAAAGTTTATGAAAAAAAAAATTTTAACTCACCTCCTATTTATAAAAAGTGAATCTACGAAAAATCTATCAATATTAGAGTCGAAAGATAGGATAGCTCGGTTATAAAGGTAGGGCGAAAAGACATGTGGTACATGTATAACTGCAGTATTTATTATTCTATTGAATGAATTCACTTATACACTTTGTAATTTTATTCTATTTATTGACATCATAACGATTAAAATTGACAAAAATTTACGAAGCTTCTCGTAAGAATAACTTACATTATCAAGTACTCATTACATCAAAATAAATGACTGAATTAGTATTTAGGTTCACAATAAACAACCTTGCCTAATAAATTGTGTATATATTTTTTAAAAAACAACGAGAAGCCTTAAAGTTTTTTAAAAATAGTTGATTTAATTGTATCGATTGGGAATTGAATGTGAAAGATTGAATATGTTTTCAGATTAGCGATTATGAAAAAAAGTTTTTAAAATTGATTTGAATTTCAAAATAATTTTTATGTCAATTATATCAAACATGGTCTCATACATACATAAGTATTGCATAAAAAGAACAAGAATGATTTAGTTTTAAAATTACTTGTGAAATTAGTCTATTCAATAAACAATTTAAGGATTTTTGAACGAATATGTATAAATTTGATGCTAAAAACATGATGAAATGAATATTGCTGCATTTCCATCAAAACCGAAATACAGCGCGAATTGAGAAAGATTCAAAATACTTGGTGGAGTAAAAGGGCTGATGAGATCTAATTAGCAGCTGACACTAAGAACACCAGAGTATTTTAAAGTCTATTGCGCAAGGTTTATGGCCCTTCTAGTTTCTCTATCACGCCTTTGAGAAGCAAAGATAATAAGCATCTCATTCGCGACCCATTCGGCATCCTAAACAGATGGAAAGAACACTTTGACGATCTTCTAAATAAACCTTCAGTATTCAATTCAGAGCTAGTTAAATCCATTCCAACTAAACCGATTGAAGACGATTTGGGCGACGAAATTACAGCATAGGAAGTGGAAGAGGCAGTTCAAAAACTGAACTCTGGTAAATCCCCTGATATGAACGACCTTCTTGCAGAATTCTTTCGTTGTGCTGGTCCAGTGTTGATGGGGCGTTTGACTACTCTATTACAAACAGCTTGGAGAACTGAGACTATGCCGAGGATTGGAGAAACTCTTTGTTAGTTTTGCTTTATAAGGGAAAGGGTCTTAAAAACGATTGCAGCATCTACCGAGAAATCTCACTTTTATCAGTTGTGGGTAAAATTCTTAGTCGCATTATTTTCAAAAGAATTAACCTTTCTATTGCCGATAATGTTTTGCCAGAATCCCAGTGTGTGTTTAGAAGTGGTCGAGGGACAGTATCTATGATATTCACAATCAGACAACTGCAAGAAAAATGTCAGAAACAGCGCAAAGATCTTTTTCAAGTGTTTATTGACCTCACTAAGGCCTTTGACACAGTAAACCGTGAAGCTCTTTGGTTGATTCTTAGAAAGTTAGGCTGTCCAGAGAAGTTGATTTCTATCTTAAAACTTTTCCACCACGACATGAAAACTACGCTGAATATCGGGGGCAAACTTGCAGAACCTTTCACTGTAGGAAACGGTGTCAAGCAGGGAGATACACTAGCTCCAACACTATTTGCGCTTTATTTTTCTATGGTGTTCCAATTAGCTTTCAAGGACAGTAGCGAAAGTGTCTACCAAACCACTGGTAAGCTTTTTAACATCAAATGCTTCACTGCCAGAACCAAAACAATGATGAGTGTGATACGTGAATTGCTTTATGCAGACGACTGTGTTTTGCTAACTCACACCGAGACGGAAATGCAGCACTTGATGAATTCTTTTGAAACTGCGTTGGAGTTGACTATCAGCTTGAAGAAAACTGTTTTGATGTACCAACCAACTTTTGGAAAAACATATGTCGAGCCATCAATTTATGTCTACGGACAAAAGCTGGTAGTCGTTCCAAAGTTTGTATATCTTGGAAGTATTCTCAATTGCAGTAACTCCTTTGATGATGAGTTGTGCTCAAGAATAAGCAAAGCCAGCCACGCATTTGGCATCTTGCATAAGCGTCTTTGGAGTCGCCATGGTATCTCTAAACACACGAAGGTTAAAGTTTATAATGCGTGTGTTCTAACTGTCGTTCTTTATTTTAGTTAAACTTAGACCACATATACCAGACACCTAAAATAGCTTGAGCGTTTTCACCAACAGTGCCTGCGTAAGATTCTGGGCATAGAATGGCAGATGCCCATCAGCGACACCGAAATACTTGGGATGGCAAATATCGGTAGCATCAAGGTCCTAATCTCCAAGCAACAGCTTAGGTGGAACGGACACTTAGTAAGATTGCCCAACGAACGGATTCCAAAGCAAATATTTCATGGGCAACTTACTGATGGAAAAAGATTGGCTCAAAAATCCGTAAAACGATTCAAAGATTGCTTGAAACAAATCTTCAAAAAATGCGAAATAAACTCCGTTTCATGGGAAACACAAGCGCAAAACAAGTTAACTTGGAGGAAAGTAAGTTTTGAAGCAACCGGTCGTTTTAAGGAAAGCAGACGGTAACACGCTAGACTTAAACGCAATCTTCGGAAAGGAAACATCACCGAGCATGTAACAGAACTGACGTGCGGTCATTGTGGGTGACCATGTTTGAGCAGGGCGGGTTTTCTGAGTCATTTAAAGTCCCATCGACGTCGGGTTTCTTCGGCCGAGCATAAGAAAGTCAGCTCAGTGCACACTACTCGTCAGAATGCTATTTGCCCAATGCCGTATAGCAATATTTGTAACATTTGTGGCAAAATCTGCAAAAGTGTAGGTGACATGAAAAAGTCCATATTTTTAATACTGGATGGATGGATAAGTGAGAGTATTAAAAATATGGACTTTTTCATGTATATATATATATATATATATATATATATATATATATATATATATATATATATATATATATATATATATATATATATATATATATTATATATATATATATATATATATATATATATATATATATATATATATATATATATATATATATATATATATATATATATAATATATATATATATATATATATATATATATATATATATATTATATATATATATATATATATATATATATATATATATATATATATATATATATATATATATAT
>OZ038320.1:26407779-26453230 GCA_964035795.1 Pterobdella sp. o SKG-2022 | reverse complement strand
GCATTGAGGTTTTTAGTTAATATATCCCATGGGGTTTGAGGAAAAAACCCCATTTTTCAAAGCCAGAGGCTTTTTGTAATTGTACTCTATACTTCCAAAATAATATAAAACTTGAAATATATTTGATTAAATACCTTAAAACATATAGATGACTCAAAAAAGTTACCTCCAATCATGGAAAAAATTTTACGAGACGAGAATACATACATATATATATATAGAAAAAAACTAAAGATTCGCATGGCTGGCTCGCAGTGGACGGGGCTCTTGATATCACTTTTGACGCCAAAGTATGCAGCCACGCTGACAAAAGAGGCCTTAGTTGGTTTACCGTTGATATTGTCACCATTAAGAAAATCAGTTTGGTTCTAATATTGACTGATACATCCGGATGTAAGTATTTTTAATGAATTCAGATATGATTAACTTATAAGCCTTGAAGTATCATACTCTTTATTTTTGCTTGTTCATTGAACCTTTTTGAAGGTATAAACAATTAACTCTATTCAATAAAATATTTTCCACAAACTCAGTCAATGCTTACAACGGTTTAGTTGTTGGACTAAGTAACTCAACATGGTATGAGCAAGTCAAAATCAGAAATAGTTTTGAGGTTTGTGGTGAGTTCCATGACGATCCGGCAGATGGTTCGTGGTTTCAAGTACAGTGTTCACCCTTCATTCCCCTGCTAGGTTTTTTCTGCTTAAATTTAATAAGTATAAAAATTGAAATAAAACCTTTAATTATTACTAATAATATGCATGTCTGAGGATTGATGCAACATTAATAGTATTACTAACAAAGCAAATTTTAAGATTTTTGATATGAAAAGGTTATTTGAACTAAAATTGATGCTTTCAAGATGGGCTAAGAAATATTTTGAGTTGTCTAATGGACTTGAATGTTGATCCCAAGGTTGATCATTGTGCAAGGAAACAACATTGATCCCTTGGTTATTTGTGAAATTAATATTTTTAATGACATGCCTCTTATGTGAAACTATCGATGAGTAATTTTAAAACGATGAATATACATTGGACTATATATATAAATTAAAAAACACAAGTTAGTGAAGAGCTTTTAGAAAGTTAACCGCGATGATAGAATGCGATGGCTGAAGTTGATAATATCAATAACAACGTATAGTTTTCTCCGAATAGAAACAGTCATCAATTTTTGAGTTATTTCAAAGCCCAATATTTGATTGGTTTTTCACAAACTGGTTGCGTGCCATTTGAAAACACGCTGAGACTAGCTTATTGTTTTAAATTTTCATCAAATAATTTTATTTCAATGATTAATGCTTGTTTTATGAGTTTAGAAAAACTTTTAGAATTAAATTTTTATATCTTTGATTATGGAAGGTTTTCTGGAAACTTTACAGGTCAATTTTGTCTTATTTTTATGCATTTTACGCATGAAAATTGAAAAATTGTTTCGTTGTTTATAAAATACTTATTTTGGACCTAAAGTTGTATATAATTTAATTTAAGTTTTGGTTTTTTGAGTTTTTTTTCGAAACTTCAAAATTTAAAATGTATTTTTTCGAAAAATTATCGTTTTTCAGACAAATCATGTTTATTCAAACTTGAATTTTGATTAATAATTTCAGCTAGAAGAGAATTATAAATATACATATATTCAATTCTAAAAAACGTTTTTTTTTGAAAAAAATTTTCACAATTTGAAATTATTGTACCAAATCAAGTTGTCGTTATGATTTTATTCGCATTTTAATATATTTTGGAAAATTATTGTTATTCAACTCGAAAATGATTTATTATTTAAAGCATTAAAACTTCGAAATCTAATCCAAAGAGAACATTTTAAACGCAAAACATCTGAAACAAGACAACCCCAATGACGATATATTATTTAAATATAACTCTCAAACATAATTATCTAGTGAATCATTGATTATCGAATAGAAAACGCACAAACAATACTAAATGCAATACTGAGAAACTTTTTAGAAAAAATATTGTAATTTTGACCATATAAATGCAATTTTGTGGACCATCAACGATGGTCAAGCTGCACAGAGAACTAAGTCAAGGTAGTCAGCCTGTGTAAGCCAATGAACTCCATATGAAACTAAATATATATTTGTTGAGTGATTGAATAGAAAGAACTTCGTGAGATCTAGTGTAACGTTCACCATATGAATAATGTTTTCTTTAAAATCATTCAATTAAAACACTTTTAAAGTCATACACGTCAAATTTTTTTTTAATACAATTTGACATCTCTGGTGCCTTTTACTTGGCTACAACGTTGAAGGGACAGCCTGGAATGAGCTTATCTCCCCACTTGATGAACAGCTGATAGTTTCCTGGTTGGCTCACCTGGTTAGTTATATTATAAGTAGTTATAAGGATAGGTTTTAATATGCAGAGTTTCGAAATATTTTCATTAATTAATTTTTAAATTTTTAAAAAAACATGATAGAATTAGATGACTAAAAATTTAACACAAATATTGACCTGGTATTTGACGGAGTAACGAAGGTTGCCGAGGTGGGTGACAAAGATTTTGTCGACAGGAATATGAGGACCAGCAACTCCCACCCACAGCATGTTGTAACCTGTCAATTTCATTAGCATCAAACTCAACGCTCTCATCAATAATTCAAAAAACGGTAATAATAAATTTTGAATATTTCGAAATAATCCATTGTAATAATGGTGATTCGACTTTGAAATGTATTTCGTTAAAATCCCCTCCTCACCGGCCTGGGAACCATCCACCAAGAGGCTTGCTTCCTGGTTCACATAGATCTGGTTCAACCCATTCCCAGTGACAACCACTTTCGAGCTATCACTTGAATAATTGAAGATCGATTGGCTTGTTGTTTTAGTGACTGTTTCAACCACCAATCGAGATTGTTCGATGAATGCAGCTGGAGTGCCCACACCTACCATTATATGTAGGATTAATTTTTTTAATGAATGAAAAATGAAGTAATACAGGTGTTATAATTCTCCTGTTTATTATTTAAAATTAAAAAGTTAAAAAAAGATAAAAAAGGTGTCTCTAAAATATTACATTAAGATAAAACGTGTATATAACCTTCAACATGCGCTTTGAAAGGAGAGCCAGGTATGTGTGAGTTTCCAGCGTACTTGATAGTGATCAGATAGTCTCCGGGAGCCAGGGGCGTGTATGTGAACTCGTATCCTTCCTCCACTTCTCGCGTGTGTAACTCAACCTTTATTGCGTTTCAAGTGCTCGTTTCATTATTTGCTTCTATTTGAAATCAATTGAAAATCAAAGTTTACATAATTTGTTTTTTCAATGAATTCATCATTCACAAATTTAAATAAAATTATTAGAAAAAACATGTATTAACTTTAGAAGGTCCAGAAATGCCTACAGATAGGGCCCCTGGTCCTGACTGTGTGGTGTTCACGATGAACTTGCTAGGGTGGCCTGTGTTTGTCATTATTGTTTTTTTGAGTTTTACATTTACAATACAACACAGAAATTATTAAAATTTTGAAAATTCTTTTCAGCTCGTATTTTCAGTAAAATAAATAAACAATTAAACATAATGGAAATGAGCTGATCTCACCAGATTGCCCCTTGTACAGTCCATCTCCATAGGCTCGCACTTTGGTGGGATCTGCAGACACCTCTCCCACCTGCACTGGGTATGGACTGCCCGACACATGGTTGCCATTCAAGAGAAGGTGGACGTAATGGACTCCGCTTTCTTTCGGTATAAAGTTTACGCTGAATCGACCTTTTGAAATATATATTTTGGTATAATTTTAAAATTAATTTTAGTTTGAGTTTTTATAGAGGATTAATAGTTTTAAAATCATCTTTAATTGTTTCAAGTCACCCGGAGCGGTTTCCAAAACATTGGCTATCGTTTCAACACCCGATGGAGCTATAACTTTTGCATCCAGTTTGCCTTGGATGCCTGTCAACTCAACTAAAAACTGAGTTTTCGTGTTGATCTGAAATTTCAACAAATACATTGAAAAAACAGGAAAATATCAATTAATATTCGAGTTTATATGCTTTCTACAAACTAATCTATAGAAAAAGTTGAGAAATGTTGTATAAACCGGCAGTCCATGCTGTTGTAGGTTGTGAACGTTGAACTTGTTGTCGTGTTCAGTCGATGATATGTACACCTGGAAGATTTTTTTATGTTTAGATTGGAGCAGCATGAAAGCATCTATTTATCAGTTCAAACTTATCATTTAGCAACAATTGAAAGAGTAGAGAATCAAACCTTGAATGGAGAATCAGGTATGTGTTGGCCGTTGAACTTCACTGACACCAAGTACTCACCTAATAATTTATATCAATATAAACAATATTTCACTAAATTATTTTTTTAAATATTATTTTTTCTATAATTCTCTTGAGTCCAATTTCAAGACAATTGATAAATCTCTAGTCTGAGTTCTCGTCAAAAACTCACCAGGCTCAGAGCACAAGTAATTGACATCACTGGTTCCATCTCTTCTGTCATTGAAATCAATTAAAGCTTTCGAGGGACCCTCAACGCCTAATGATAGGCTGCCTGCTCCTGCTTCTCTGGTGATCACTGTGAAATGGCCTGTTTGGTTTCATGGTTTCATTAAATAACTTCATCGAATCTAATTCTGTGTAAATTTTAAGATGCATAAAACAAAGGTGTTCAAAAGTTTATTACGAAGTTTCTTTTAAACGCCTTAGTGTTATATTTGACCATTTCATTTATAGAATAATACATTGATCATCAAACATACATGGAGTATTTGCTTGTCCTCGTTCCAGTCCTGGCCCTACAGCCCTCACCTTTTCAGGACCTCCACCCACGATGGGTCCCACTGTGAACTGGAAGGGACTTCCTAGAAAGGTTTATTACTTGGTTGTCGTTTCAAAATATAATATTTGTTATTGTCTTAAGAGCTAGTATTCTTGTTGTTGATGTTAATAATGTTAAGTTGACCTGGAATGTGGAGGCTCCTATGTCTGAGACTGACATAATGCACTCCGACCTCCGATGGCGAAAATGATATTTTGAATCTGTATAATGAATTTTTAGCTAAAGAATTTTTGAAAATAAAGTTTAAATTTATGTAACTTTTGAATAAAACTGTTTCAAATGGAACCATATATATAGCTTTTCAAAAATTAAAAATGATCTTACTTGTTTTGTCCCAGATCAACCACTTGGCAACGTTCTTGTTTCCCTGAGGGGCTCTGCACACTTCCCTCAATCTCATGCACGTTGAGACCTTTGAAAATGCCAATGTCAAAATTTTTGGATTGGTTATATTCCATTTTATTTCAATTTTATAAAAGATAGCACGATTTTTCAATATTAATGTTGCAGTTGAAACAGTTTAATTCAAATGATTATATAAAACCTGGCATGGTAATGTTGAGTTCACAAATAGTTCCCACAGAGCTAATGGATGCTGCTTCTTGTTGTCTCACAATCCGTTCCTTCACTCTTCCAGATGGAATGCCAGCCACGTTGATGGTGAATGGACTTCCTATAGAACGCACCAAAAACACATGCTTTTATTATATCCAAATGAAACTTTGTATACTTAATGTTTATGAAAAATTTCAAAATAAACTACAACAGTTAGAGAAGGGAAATAACCTGGGACAGGCTTGTCTCCGTATTTGATAATGACACTGTAGATTCCTGGTTCTGTTGGTTTGAAAGACACATTTGTGTTCCCATCTTCTGTTTCTGTGCACTTGATTTCAACTTTTCCTGGACCTATAACATTGAGGAAAGTGAAATAACTGCTTAAAAAAATTGGTAATCAAAGCAACAATTTGAAGTTTTAACAAAAATGATTTAATATCTTTAAACAACAACTAGAAAGTTCTAAAAAGAATGATATAATGCCTGAAACCTCTCACCTTGAACCGAGATCGACAACCCGGCCACCCCAGCTTCCCTAGTGCAGATGATGAATTCATTGAGCTCGTTTGCATTGGCAGTTGTTATGTTGCGACCATACACCTGTTATTGAAGATTTTATCCGTATAATCTCAGTTCACTTGTTCATATTTCTATATTTTATTGGATTTGATGGTAATAATTATATATTTAGAACTCATTAAGTTTAGTTCAACTATAAAAAACCAATAAGCTCAAAAACAATTGAATCATGAGCGTTGGAGCATACAACCTTGACTCTGGAAGCATCGCCAACTTCAGTCGCTTGAATGAAGATGTGGAAAGGAGAGCCTTAAAATATGTGGAAGATAATTATTTCACGTTTTGATTAATAAACCCACAATGAACTTTGGTTTAAAAACTAAATTGATGCTTCAGGTACATCTTATAAATTGTACCGCAAGGTTGGAAAAAGTATTAGATGGTTTAAGTATATCAAAGTAGTTATTTTTCGAGGTTTTTCTTTAGGGATTGGTATCATCACCTGGAATGGGTGAGCCATTTCTGAAGACGGTGACAAGGTGTTCGCCAGATTCTTTAGGAGTGAATGAAATACCTGCAAGAAATTAAATGAGGTATCAATAAAAGCTTCAATAACTCGTGTAAAATGTTTGGGGATTCTATTCATCGTGAGAAAGTTTCTTGATTTTTTTTTCAATATTACACTAAAATTGATTAAAAATAATAACTAAATAATATACTCAGAGTTAAAATATAACCTGATGATAAAACTAAATGTTTCGAAAAACTTTGTTCAAATAAAATACATTAAACCACATTCCTTGGCGTTTTATCAATATAGTTGAATAATAAAAACTATTAGAGGACTATAGTTAGAGGTCACTGAGCTGAAGATTGGATGAACTACTACTACTAATAGTTAGATATCCCTAGTGAACAAAAGTTACCCAATTGTCCGTTAGGCTGCCTTCGAAGACTGCAGGGCTCCTCGTGGCCAGTAGGAGAAGTTATCACAGCAGACAAGTTTGACAGATCCTCTTCTGTTACCTTTAAGTTTTACGCTTGTTGTTAAGTTCTATTTCAGCATGTTTTAGTCTAACAAAAGATTGGCATTTAAATTTTTTGTTCTAAGGAATCTTTAAATGGTGGAATCTTTAAATTATTTAAACAACATAAAGAAAACCTGATTTAAATATAAAAAAGTTTATTTTTCCTACAATCGATTTTTTTTTAGAGATATACTAGAGTCTCCAAATTTGAAAATTCCGACGAATGCCCTCAATGTAACATTTCAGAAAGCATATGTTATGATAATATTTATTTAGATCCTTGAGCTATTTAAGAGGTTTCAAAAGTTTATTCCATTTGAAAAACCAACTTGTATAGTGAGATGTTTGTTACTTCCGACAGTTACATGGGATTGTCTAGTTATGCTTGACTGTTCGCTTGATGTGTGGATTGAACGAGTGAAAATTGATCTGTCTTCTCCTTTGTAATAAATTAATATTGTTTCAAGTGTGGATTTTTGAAAATTACTTTTAAAAAGTCTCAAAAAGGATTTTTAATGTTCTTTTAAAATTTCTTTTATTTTATATTGGCAATTAAGCAAAATATTACTAAATGAATAGATAAATAAGGATACCAAATAATACCGATAAAGACATTTGAACTAAATAGAAACTAAATAACCAATGATTTTGGCGATGAAGGGAGCCCCAGTTATAGGTTGGCCTCCATGCTTCACAATGATCTTGTACTCTCCTGGTGTTGTGGGTATATAAGTGATTGTAGCACTGCCATCTTTGTTGTCTCTGCATTTGATTTCAGCTTTTGAAGGACCTTCAATAGCTAAGGCTAGACCACCTGTGAATTTTGGTGAAGAAAACAACCTTAATTTTTTAAATGGAAAGATTGCACAATAAAACTCAATTTAAACAAATGAGAGTTATAATTTTTCGGTGTGTATATTTTCAGAAATGTTATACTGCATTATCAGTAGCTACCTGGTCCTGCATTTTTGGTGTAGACGTTAAAGACGCACTCATGGTTGACTTTTCCACTGATGAGACCTGGACCAAATGCAGTCACTTGACCGGGCTTGGGGAAGTGCACAAAGAAACTGAATGGATCTCCAGGAACTGGTTGGCCGGCATATGACACCTATCAACAGAAAGCTACAATTTTGAGCCCAGATAACTTATGTTTAAAATGACACTTTCACTTAAATTTTGAAAGATTAAACAAGTTTATTGTTAATAGAAAGTTTCAAAATTACAAAAAGAACCTTGAGAACATGAGGACCAGGCTCAGTAGGGTTGAAGACCACCTTGACACTCCCCTCTCCGGCAGGCACCACTTGCACTGGCACTGTTTCCCCTGAGGGCTTCACTACGACCGCTGTGAGAGGGTGAAACATGCAAGTCAACATATTTTGAAAATTATTCGAAAAATTGTTAAATACACTTGTTTTAAAAAATTTTATAATTATCATAAAGCTTACAACGAAATGGTTCAACATATTTCCAAAGTTCTCCGCAACACTCACCTAGAACTTGATCAAAGTTGGGCCCAACAGGAATAGATGGGATCTCGACTTGTTTGAATGGACTGCTAGGAGAAGTAGGAGTAGGGGGTCCAGCTAGTGGTGAAGTGACAGTGAAGGGAGCAGTGGCGGGTGAAGGTGGAACTCCACCAATTGTGATTTTTGCATTAGTTGCAGGGAATTGTCCTTGCTGTTCAGGTCTGCCAACCTATTTAAAATATTTTTTAAATCAAGTCTGAAATTATTTGTCAACTTCAAAGTTTTAAAACATCTTCTATAACAATTAACTAATAAAATATTTTATAAAAAAAGTTTAACTAATTTATCGAGTTACTAAAAAATATACATGTATAGGAAGGAAGACTTAATCTTGATGTCTTATCAATGTGTCTTACATACCTTTTGAGTGACTCTTCCACGAGGCACGACAATCCCTCCGAACTTCACTTCACTGAAGACTACAGCATTCAGCTCTTGCGGGGCTTGGTAGGAGATTGTCACAGTACCATCGTGATTATCTTGCACGTTACAAGGAAGTTCTGTGGCTGCTTGTCCAGGCTGACCTGCTTTTGTCACCTTTAGAAATTATAAATTACTTTTATTTGTGACATTAAAAAACTCTTTCAAAATTAGTTAAGTAAAAATAATATTTTTTCAAATATTTCCTTATAATCAATTTTAAATAACACTGAACAAAATTTTATTTTGAAGGAAGCTTTTCGAAAAGATGTTTCCATCATCAGATTCAATTAAAAGAAATGACGAAGAAAACATATGTTTTCGAAAAGCTATGTTCGAGATAAAAAATTTTACAGTGTTACTTCAAATTGATTTTAAATGTAAAGTTTCCACTTATTATTTCGTTATAAAATATTGTAAACCTTGCAAGTGACATTTCCAATTCCTGTGGTGTTGGGCTTGTTGACTTTGAAGAAGCAAAGTTGACCAGGAGTCACATTGGAAGGAATGTTATCTGTCAACGTTTTCAAATACGATATTTTTTATAATTCGAAAGAGTAAGAATATAATGTGCTCTCATTATTGAGGAAGAAATAACGAACCTGGTACGACAACATTTTCAGAGTTTCCAGTGGGCACAGCGGTGATCCTGATTGGAGATGCAGGAATGTCACGCTCTGCTACTTTAACAATCAACAAGTAAAGTCCCGTGTCTTCAGGGTTGTACACTCCTTGCACCACTCCTGGGGCCAGTTGAGTGAGTTGTGGCTTTGTGGTCTTGCCTTGAGGGTTCTGTCCAAAAATTTAATAAAGGATTTAATATTTATATCATCATAAACTATGATAAATCAGAATGATAAATTTAATATAAAAAATCAAATTAGAGAAAATACCTTGAGTTCAACAGAAACAGGCAAAAGAGTGGGAGCAGCTTGTCTGGTGTCCACAGTGAAAGGAACAGGGATGCTGGCGCTCACTTGGGGTTTCACACCTTCGCCTTTACAAATTTATTAGCTACCTTATAACCAAATTAGCATTGCTATTTATTAATTTTTAGAAATTTTAGTCGCTTGTCAAGTTATTTTTATCGTAAAATTTTACCTGCAACGACAACTTTGCTCAAGTCAAGTGCAGGCTTGCATGTTGTGTGGAAAGGACTGAAATAAATTTTAAAATTATCTTTAGTATTCATATTGAATCAATCTTCTAATATTTCAATAAACTAAATATTATTTAAAGAAACAGTGAAAAAGTAACAAATCAATGCATGCTACCTTTCTGCCACTGGAGTTCCTCCGTACAACACTTCTATCTTAATGGGCCCTTCCTTCAGGGGAGTGTACGCAACATCGTAAGTTCCAGTGGGTGTTCTGTTTACTGCAACTGGGAGCTGAGCTCCTGTTTATGCAGTTTTTTTGTTTTTACAAAGTCTTAGTGATTAAGCGGTAATGTTTTCATAAAATTCATAAAAAAACGATCAATAGATTTTTGACAGTATTTTGAGCTGACAAGAACAAACCCGTGTTTGGTTCAGTGACAGTGACATTGACAGCGGCGTTGACTGGCTGGTTGGGTAGAATAGTGAACGGTGCTGTCTGTCCTTGTTTGACACCTTGTGGGTTCAAACCAGGACCGAAGCACTTGACTCTTTCCGGGAATATTTGTTGCTGAGGTACTTGTTGTGGCTGCTGAGGCAGCTGTTGAGGCTTGCTTCCAATTGGTACAATGAAAGAGCTTCCTACAGGGAAAAATATATTCTTCCATAACAAAAACTTTTTTTCAAACAATGAAATATTTGAATAAAAATCACGCATTAATTTTCAAATCACAAACCAGGAACTGGCTGGTCTGCAAAAGTGATTCCGATTTCATAATCACCAGGAGAATCAGGCAAGTACTCCACTGACAATGTTCCATCTTGGTTATCTACGCAGTCAACCTTGGGCTCAGTGGGTCCAACTACACTCAGTCCCACCCCTCCCAAGCCTGCTCCTCTGGTATTGATGGTGAACTTGGCAGGCACGTTTGGTTCTCCTTTTACGATTCCTTCATTTGGTTGAATATTGGTTGAAAATACTCAAATGCATTTAATCTACGGAAACATTTTCAAATGAAATTTCAAGCTAAATAAAAATAAAACTGAAAAAATGCACTAATTTTGAAAAAATTTTTTATTAGTATTTGAAAAATAAAAATATAATATTTAATTTTAAAAATATCAAGTTATGTAAAAATTTGTAATTTTTTGTATTTTGATGAATATTTATACCTCTTTACGAAATTATAAAAATTACACTTATTTCAAACCTATTTGGTATATTACTCTTAAAAACAACGCAAAAAAGTCAAATTACCATTTAATTTTCAAATTTTACATGTTTGGTAAAAAAATTAAAACGTTTAAATGGTTAATTTAGTAGTTTTATCGCTTAGTATTATATAAGATTATCCAATAGCAACCTGGGCCATAGACTTTGACTTTAGAAGGGTCACAGCCAGGCTGAACATCAGTGACGAAGGTGCTTCCAGGTACTTTCAAGCCATCATAAGTCACATCTATCTTTGTCAAACCTGAGATCCATATGTATTGAGTATTAGAGAATACCTATTTAGTTCATCATCGCCAAAAAGATAACAAAATAATTAAAATGAATATTATTAACCTTGTTCAAAAGGAGTGTACAAGCAAGTGTATGTATCTTCAGGCTCATTCCTCTTAACAATTGCTTCAGTGAGAGTTCCAGAAGGACTAGTGAGAATGGCTTTGACATGTCCTGTTCCTTTTGGATGCACTGTTTTAGTGTCTACAGTAAACTCTGTTACTGAATCCAAAAAGACCCCTTTTTGATTAAAAGTTTGTATAAATTTATTTTTCTAATTTTAATTCCCAACCATATTTTTAAAACTCACCAGTTGGCTGAATTCCAGGCCCATATGTTTTCACTCCACTAACATCAACCAGGATTTCAGGGTTGACCTGTGCTTTGAAGGGAGAGTGTGGGATTGGAACATCGTCAAAGTTTATGTTGATGGTATACTCTCCAGGCTCATTTGGTAAGTATCTGGAATTCAGAAAGCATAATGAAAGTAGTTTCATGAATTAAATATTCTTCTGGATAAGTTTATTTGAGAACTATCAAAGTTTTCAAAAACACCGCATGTATTTTTGGAATATATTTTCATAGTTATACTTCGAATTTGAAGAATTTTTCAATAAATTTATTTTAACTTACAATAGAACATAAGCTTCAATTAGCGTTTTATGATAGTGCTAAACTTGAAGAAAGTTATAGCCTCGCTATCAAACAATAAATAAAATAAATAATTTGAACTTTAATAGTTTTGAAAGATATTAAAGCGTTATTACCTGACGTCAAAGACTCCAGATCCCTTGTCGAAACATTCTATTTTAGCTTCTGTAGGTCCGTCGATAGTTAGTCCCAAGTTTCCAGGACCTGCTTGACTAGTGTCAATAGTGAAGTCACATGGAGTATTGACTTTTCCTCCAACTAAGCCAGGACCAAATGCTCTTACCTATGTTCAAATGAGCCAAACATAAGAATCGAAGAATTAAGTCTAAGTTTTTGAAACTAATTTGAGAATCAAGCGTTTTATAGTTTGTTACTTTAGATGGGTCGATGGCATTTTGAGTTGGAGCGAAAACAAGAGTTTGTTGTGGAAGAGCCTCTACAATGAATGGAGACCCTTCGACTGGTTGGTTGGCCACCTTCACAGCCACCTTGTGAGGTCCTGGTTCTTGAGCAGTTATTCGTGCAATAAATCCTTCGGGACTTTCGAAGATCTCAGCCGGAGCAGAGTGTTCGTGTGGGGAAATGAGTTGAACTTCAACCGGGTCTTTTTTGGGACCACTCGTCAAAATTTTGAACTCTTCAGGCTGGTTCACTGTGAGGGCTGTTTAGTATAATTGAGATAGTTAAACAAACTCATATTTTTTCTTAAAAAACTTCAAAGCAAGTTTTAAAACTTACACTTTGGTAAATCTGTGACTTTAGCAGTCAAGCCTCTGGGTTCAACAATCACTTTGAAAGGACTGCCAGCAACGGGTTTTCCAGCAAAAGAAACGTTACTGAGAACGATTCCTACTTGGTTTGGAGTGAAGTCAATTTTATAAGTACCATCTCTGTTGTCGTTCTTTTGAATGGGCAAGGGTACTCCTTGGGGTGTGGTCACACTGACAACTGGTTGTCCTTGAAGCAATTAGTGTGTTATTGGAAAATAGTAATTTTCGTTACTATCCAAATAAATTTAGTTGTTTAAAACTTTGTAAGCAACGTTTTCCAATATTTTACTTATTGATTTTCACAACTATAAATGAAAAGCACTTTTTCAAAAATAAAAAGTTTTACAGTAATGAGACACTCAAACATTCGAGCTAATATATCTCATTATGAATTCATTTATATATGCGTGATTTAAAACATTAATTAACCTGAATGGAAAGCTTCAAAAACCTTATTCACTATAACCAAGCACAATTTAAAGAAAATT
Source organism: Pterobdella sp. o SKG-2022 (assembly GCA_964035795.1). Lineage (NCBI taxonomy): Eukaryota > Metazoa > Annelida > Clitellata > Hirudinida > Piscicolidae > Pterobdella > Pterobdella occidentalis. The sequence continues at coordinate 26,439,839 of OZ038320.1, read as the reverse complement.
GTTTAAACTAAATTATAAATCCAAAATAATATGATAAATGGTTCACATCAAAAAGGCCAAGATGAACCATTTATTATGTAAAGCAAAGCACTCAGTAATATTTTATACCTGAAAACCATAAAAACTAAAAAAAATTAATTCAAATCTATTCTGCTAACGGAATAGAAAAAAGCAAAATTGAAGCAACACAGATTCTTTGGTACTCGAGCATTCCAAAGCTGTTTGTAAGCGTAAACGGCAAGTCTCTGTTTTATACCTGGAGTTCCAGTTTCTTTAGCGTCGACAATGAAAAAGGTTGGTTCAGAAACTTTAACTGGAGCTTCAACAGCTTGACCATATAGTTTGACTTTATCGGCTGGATGAGGTCCAAATGGTTGAAGTTGTTGTGATTGTGGTTGAAATGGTTGTTGTTGGGGTTGAAATAGTTGTTGTTGTGGGTGTTGGGGTTGTTGTGGGTGTTGATGTTGTTGTGAGTGTTGTGGTTGTTGTGGGTGCTGGGGTTGTTGTTGTGGTTGTTGTTGTGGATGTTGGAGTTTTTGTGGGTGTTGAGGTTGTTGTGGGTGTTGGGGTTGTTGTGGGTGTTGATGTTGTTGTGAGTGTTGGGGTTGTTGTTGGAGTTGTTGTGGGTGTTGGGGTTGTTGAGGTTGTTGTGGTTGTTGAAGCTGCTGAGGTCTTTGGGGAGTTTGAGAAGGTTCTAAATAAGTTTGTTCAGCAGAAAGAGGCTGAAAAACAAATGTAGATGGAGTATCTTCTTTGGAAGGAACAATGCGCACAGGGCTTTGAGGCACTGGTTGATTGGCTAAAGTGACGTTTGCCGTCAAAGGTGCTTCAGTAGGTGTGAAGCCAACTTTATAAGTTCCTACATCTTCTTCTTTCAGTTGAATAGGAACTTGAACTCCGTTATCCGTTGCCAAACTCACTTTCGGTTTGACTATCAAATTGGAAAGATTTATGAATAATTTGTATCTCTAAATGTTTAAAGCTCAAAAGTATAAATTACAGCCTCAACACACTGAAATATTTTACCTGGACCAGAATCTTTGCAATCTACCACAAAGTGGGTAGGAACATTGACAGGTATTTGTGACCCGTCAATAGCAGGCCCATATAGCTTCACTTTAGAAGGTTCCACTGGAGTTCCTTGATCAATAACTTGGATGGGGAAAGGACTTTTTGGTATGGGACTGCCAGAAAATTTTACATGAGCAAAAATCTCTCCAATGTTTTTAATCTCATTAAGTTCAACTTTGAAAAGACCATCGTTGTTGTTGAGTATTTGAGGAACAAGAGTTACTCCGCTTGGGCTAGAAAAATCTATTTCTACAGGACCTACATGATACAAATATTAAATCTTGATTTTAAAAATTATTCACTATAATGCATTTAGTACAAGTTAAAATGGGAATAGAGTAAAAACTTGGGATTTTTGAAAATGAGAAGCAATGTCAAAGCATGCGAATGAATATTTAAATGATGGAGCTTATAAATTGAATTTTTTTTTAAATAACTAACGAAGTATTTACATAGCATTTCAAAAAAGCTGACACCGTTCATCACATATAAATAAAAAGGTTTACATAATTTCACTCTCAGATTTTAGTAGACATTCAAAATTATTGAGCCATTAAGAAAAAGGAGCCTTTTAAAGCCAAGCTTGCAAAAGCATGTTTCAATATAATTTATATGTTTAATTTTTAAAAATAATTTTAGCCAATTTAGAAATACCTCACACCAAATTTAGTTGTGACTTGAAATTAAAAAGCTTTTTGAAAGCAAATAAGCCGGTGGGAAGCGATTTTTTTGGTCGTAACAAGAAGCGTTTGAAGGATTTTTAACTCCTTACCGGGGCTAGCCTTTTTAGTATCAACTATAAAGTAAGAAGATGATTCAGTCAAAATGGGAAGTTCTACAGCTGGTCCGTAAACTTTAACTTCAGCGCTTTTAGTTACAGGTTGTTGTGATGGTTGGTTAGGGTGTTGAGGTTGTACAGGTTGTGTTGTACTTAAATTTTGTGGATGTTGATTCAGCTGGGAAGATTCAGCAGCTTGTGGCTGAAGATTTTGTTGCGGTTGTGTTTTTTGTTGCTTCTGAGTGGGTTGTTGTGGTTGGTTATCTTGATGGGGAGTTTGTAACGAAGTTTCATCTGGGGAATCGACTGGCTTAGAGTTCACAGGTTTTTGAGTCTGATCATCTAAAGTGGGCTGGAATTGTAAGGTTGAGATAGGTTCGTCTATGGGTTGGAACTGCAGTTGAGATGGTTCACTTTTTTCAACGGCAATTTTGAATGGACTTTTTATAACAGGTTTTGAATCGAAAAATACTGAAGCTAAGGCTGGTTTAGTAGGAACAAGTTTAAAAGTTTTTGTAAGGTTCTGATCGTCTTCCAGAGTAGTTAAAACTACGGTTTTATCTTCGTCTACAACTTCCACAGATATTTCTCCTTTTTGTAAATTATTTTATACAATGGCTATAGCGCAAGTAAATATTAATAAAATATTCATCTAACGAAAAACATCTGTTGAAGCTATACTCATAAATTACATAGTTTGTTTGTTTAGGGTGAATTTCAATAACCTTATTTTTCTCGAAATTTGATGGTATATCCAATTATATGAAAAATATATCATTTAAAATATTAAAAACACTAATTTATGTTTTTAAACAACTAAACTATGGAAGAATCAGAATTTCAATCAGTTATATGTTTTTTTAATTTAAAAACCATTTGTTAAAAAAATATTCAAAAATTTTATAAAACACCTGACACCAAAATTACCCTAGTAGTCTTGATGATATTAGCCTTGATAATATTATTATTTACTTTTTCTATGATTTTAGAATGGTTTTTATCCAGTATTATCATTTTCAAATAAAAAACATAATTTTTTTAAATACTTTTTTATTCTTCATTTTCGAATAAATTTTGCAAATTTCAAATTTCATACCTTGTCCGGCTTCTTTGGCATCGACTATGAAATGAGTAGGCTCCTGTTGTTTCACTGGGCCTTCGATGGCCGGGCCATAAACCTTAACCTTTTATTAAGATATAATAATTATTTCAAAAACATGGCAATTTATAAATCGACTTTATTATTAAATTTTATTATTAATAAATTTTTGTCCATAAAGTTAACTTTACATAATAAACATGATGTTTTGAGTTTCAGTACCTCAATATATATAGGGATAATTATCTTATATATAAAAACAAAACATATATCAAATATGTTTTTTCTCAAATTAAGTTTATATAATAATTATAAATATACCTTGCAAGGACCAGAATCAACTGGTTGTGCATGCACCTTGAAAGGGGACTGAGGCACAAGGACGCCTGCAAATGTTGCATGGCCAGTCAAATCTCCTGGTGTAGTTGGTGTGAAATCTGCTTTGAAAGTCCCGTCATGGTTGTCTGTGACCTTGGGCTTAATGGGTGTGCTGCCGTCCGAAGGTTCCAGACGTAGTTCAGGCGTTCCTAATTGAAATGTTAGTAATTCTACTTAAATATCCTTTATTTTGTTTTTTATTTAACTTTTTTATCATGTATAATTAAAAATGTATAACCTGGACCAGCTTCTTTACAGTCAATCGTAACATGGGTTGGTTCACAACATTTCACTGGTCCTATAAAATTAAACGTATATAAGTTCAAAAGTTTCTAAATGAAACTTCGGTGCAAACCCTCAATTGCTGGTCCAGACAATTTAACTTTGCTAGGATCAGCTCCTGGTTGGCCTTTTACTTCAACTCTAAATGGTGATTTTGGAACAGAAGTTTGATTGAATGTTACTTCACCAATGATTGGTTGGACGAGTTTAGGAACAAATGTAACGTCATATGTTCCATCTTTGTTGTCCTTAGTGCATGGTTTAATCGCTTCATGACTGTCTTGAGTCAAAAGCTTAACTTCAGGTCGGCCTGAATAAAAAAGATAAGGTTGAGTTTTTATGATAATCATTGAAATTTTTTGAAATGAAATTTTTTAATCACCTGGTCCAGCTTCTTTTGTATCGATGGTGAAGTGGGTGCTATCATAAATCTTGGTTGGACCTTCGAGCGCCGGACCATATATTTTAACCTTTTCAATAATAAAATCAAATTATTTCAGTTTACGAAAATGAATGAAACAAGTAATTACTTTTGAAGCGTCTGGCTGAGCGCCTGTTGAAGGAGTAACATGGATCTTGAAAGGGGTTTTGGGCACAGGTTGTTCAGCAAACTTCACCTGTTTTCATATGTTCACATGTTTTGTATATAATCTTTTAATTTAAAACACGATTCATTTTAAAAAAATGCTCATAAGCTTCAACACCCAAAACATACTTCAGCAATTATAGGAACTACACCCCGTGGTTTGAAATCGACAGTGTGTGTTCCATCATTATTGTCGGTAACAGTGGCTGGAAGAAGAGCCGGGAGACTTTCTGGTGTCAACTTCACTTCAGGTTTTCCTAAAAAAAAAATTATTTAGGTTTTAATTTATTTCATATGTATATATATATATATAGTTATGAAAATTAAAATTTACCAGGTCCAGCTTCAGTGGCGTCTACCACGAAATGAGTGGGCTCTTCAGCCTTCACTGGGCCTTCCACAGCAGGTCCACGAAGTTTTACCTAAAGTTTTTTTGACTGATTTATTTATAAATTAGCTGGTTATTTTCATACAAACTTTGAAGCTAATTTAGTTCGAGTTTTTCAAAACTGTTGTAACCTTAGATGGATCAGTGAATCCAGGCAATAAGTTTATTTTGAAGGGAGATTTTGGCACTGGTTTACCAGCATATTTAACTTGAGCTGTTATTGGTTTTTCCCCAACAGGCACAAAAGAAACAGTAAAAGTCTTATCGTGGTTGTCCAAAACTTTCACAGGCTCGATCGGAGTTCCCTCTTCACTTGCCAGAGCAACATCGGGTTGTCCTAGAATACATAAATAATAAAAGCTTCAAGTTTTTAATTTTTCAACGCACCTGGCCCAGCTTCTTTGGCATCGACAATGAAGTTTGTAGGTTGAGAAGATCTGACAGGTCCTTCTACGGCTGGTCCGTACACTTTGACCTTTGTGATTGTTTCAATATAAATACCTACAAACTTACATATAAAATATAATTTCGACATAAAAATATATTTTTTTATAGCTAAAACCTTGGTAGGATCAACGAAGGGCCCGGGGACCACAGTAACTTTGAAAGGACTTTTCGGTACTTGCTGTTCATCAGCTTTCACCTTGAAAAATAATTTCATTCGATAATTTTTATGTTAACTTTAAACTTTGCGTGAATATTTGCCGCCACTAACCTGCGCAATAATAGGCTTAACGTCTTCTGGAGTGAACTCAATGTCGTAAGTACCATTTTTCTTGTCGACAGGAGTAAATTTTAATGGTTCCTTGTTGTCTTCAGTTGCAAGAGAAACGATCGGTTTAACTGAGCAAATTATTCATTTATATTTAATACCTTTTAAATGCATATTTCATCATATGTTTTAAAGTTCATACCTGGACCCGCTTCTGAAGCATCGACTGTGAAGTGGGTAGGAAGATGTGCTGGTACCGGTCCATCTACTGCGGGCCCATATAACTTCACCTACGTAATTAAAACGTGTTTTTGTTTCTTATTCGTGAAAAAATTTGAAAACTAATTTGAATTGAATTTTCGTTAACCTTTGAAGGATCTTTTTTCCCCACAACAACTTTGAATGGGCTTTTAGGCACAGGTTGTTTTTGATATGTAACATGGGCAGAAATGGGGTTTAAAGTTGTTGGAGTGAAATCAACTTTGAATTTTCCAGGTATTCCAGAAACTTTAAAAGGAACTGGTGCTTTAGTAACATCATCTACTAGAGCGATTTCTGGAACCGCTGTTTAAGATGATAAATAAAAGTTTATATTTTGAAAAAATATTTGAATATATTTTAATAACCAGGTCCAGCTTGTGTAGTGTCTACAGTGAATTCTGTAGGTTTGAGTATTTCAACGGGGCCTTCAATAGCTGGTCCATAAGCTTTGACTCTGACTGCAGGACTAGCTGATACTTCAACTTTGAATGGACTTTTTGGCACTGGTTGGCCTTTGAAAGCTACGTGAGCTTGTATATTGGTAGGGTTTTGAGGAACAAACTCAGTATTGAAAGTACCATCTTTGTTGTCTACAATCGTGAAAGAAACAGCTTGCTTGCTTACTTCGTCGATAAGTTGTACTTGTGGCTGACCTACAATCATAAAGAATTGCTTAAAAAACAATATTTTTTTTTCTAAAAAGTTCAACATTTTTAAAACTTCAAATCAACGCACCAGGTCCAACTTTTTTGCAGTCTATAACAAAGTGTGTTGTAACTCTCGGAGGAACCGGAGCTTCAACGGCAGGACCATAAACTTTGACACCTTTGTCTGAAACTTCATCTGTTGACAAGGTTATCTTGTATGGGTTCTTAGGAAGAGGTTGACCTTGGAAAAAGATGCTTGCGTAAATAGGCTTTAAATCTTCTGGCGCGAATTCTACTTTGAATGTTCCATCGTGATTGTCTTGAAGTTTTGAAGGTACGTCTTTGTTGTCTCCCTCAGTTTTCAAAGTAAAAGTAGGTGTTCCTGAAAACATGAAAAATTGCTTGAAGCTGAAAAATCTAACTTTTTTCTAATGTTATTTTTTTTTAAATTATTTTGAATTAGATTGTTATATGAATAATAATATTGAAGATTTTATTTTAGTACAACCTGGTCCGGCTTCTTTGCAGTCAATTGTGAAATGAGTGACATGCCTAACTGGAACTGGTTTCTCCAATGCTGGCCCATAAACTTTCACCTAAAAAATACATTTTTTATTTCAAAATCTAGTTTTGAAACTTTTCATAAATTTGAAAGTCTATGTATATATTATTTGTAATATTTTTTAAACTTGCAAACCTTTGTTACGTCAATCTTTAGCACAATGATAATATCATAGGGACTTTTAGCTGCAGGTTGGTTGGCGAATGAAACTTCAGCTTTGTTGGTTCCAACAACAACGGGCGTAAATTCTATTCTGAATGTCAAATCTTTTTGATCCAAAACGTTGAAAGGTATTGGTTGGCCATTAACGTCGATAATTTTGATTTGAGGTTGACCTGAATGCGAAAGTATTTAAATTTAGATTTTAAAAATTTTGTTTATCAATTTTCTCAATTTATTTTTACCTGGTCCAGCTTCTTTGCAATCGACGATGAAGAAGGTTACTTCGTTGACGAACACAGGCTTTTCGATGGCTGGTCCATAAGCTTTCACATTGAATGGGCTAGAAGCTTGAGCCGTCACCTATTTAGTTTTAGGTTTCAAATATAATATAACGTTTAAAAACAAAAATTTTCAAAATACTCCGCTATTTTTAATTGAATAACAAAAAATTTATATTAAAACAAAAACCGTGAAGGGACTTTTAGCTACAGGCTTTTCAGCGAAAAAAACTTCGACTTTGTGAGGTCCTTTCTCTACAGGAATAAATTTAGCTCCAGTCGATTGTCCTGGTTTTTCACTAAGAAGAGAGGGAACCGTTTTGTTTGTAGGGCTTGTAACCACAACTTTAACTTTTCCTGGCCCTGCTCCTGCTGTTACAACTTCAAATGGAACTTCTTTGTTTAGTGGCACAACTGAAAATTATTTAAATTCATTTATTGAAAAGTTTTTTTTCTTTAGAAAAAGAAATATTATTCATTTGAAAAGTTGATTCTTACATTCAGGCAAGTCTTTCACATAAACTTGGCTAACATCAAAAGTAGCTTGAACGTTAATTTTAAAGGGACTTTTGGGTACAGGTTTGCTAGCAAATTGAACGTTAGCATTATAAGGTCCAGCGACAGGCGCTGTGAACTCAACCTTATAAGTTCTATCTCCCTGGTCATTCAACTTGGTTGGTAAGCTAGCACCTTTGGAACTCATGATCACCACTCTAGGCTCGCCTGGAGTTTCATTAAGTTTTAAAATCTATTTTATTTATATAAATAATTTCTTGCATTAACCTGGTCCAGCTTCTTTACAATCCACAATGAAAAAGGTAGGTTCATTAACATTGACAGGTTTTTCGAGAGCTGGTCCGTACACTTTGGCTTTTGATGCATCTGGACTGCTGAGAACATTGATTTGGAAAGGACTTTTGGGAACTGGAGTTCCTCCAAAGGTTACTGTGGTTGTGTAAATTCCAGCGACTGGAGCTGTAAATTCTACACGGAAAGTTTTGTCTTTAAGATCTTTTTTCAAGAAAGGAATGGCTACTCCCTTGTCATTTTTCAACGTAACCTGAGGTTCACCTAAATTGTGTAGTTCATTAAATAAATTTTGTTAACGCAATAAATTTTTATATTAAAAAATAATTTTTTTATAATGTGATAACATAATAAAAGAATTAATAATTATTTTAAAATTTTAAAAAAGTAATTAAAAAAAAATTTTATTTAAATCAAATCATTTCCATTTATAAGCTTTTAAGCAAACCTGGCCCAGCTTCCTTGCAATCAATAATGTAATAAGTCAGTAGTTTGGTTTGAACAGGCTTTTCCAAAGCAGGACCATAAACCTTAACTTTGCTTGCAGCCAACCCAGAGTCCTTGACGTTTACCTGGTGAGTTTGTTTTATGGAGAATACTGAAATAATTTTTATAAATTATAATTCAATTCATTTTTATATCTTTTCGATCAAACTTTTGGGAAAATGTATTGTGAAAATGTATTAGCTCTGAAATACTCAAAAAATACTTGTTTTTATTGGTTGATTCCTTATCTCACTTTTATATATAAAGGATTTTTCACTAACCAAAAATGGGCTTTTAGGAACAGGCTTAGAAGCATAAGTAATAGTAATTGTGTAAATGGTTGCTTTGGTAGGCAGGTACTTGCACGAAAAAGTGAGGTTTTTGTTGTCTACGATAATAACTTCAGTTACTTTAGACTCTTTATCAACAGCAGTTATGTGAAGTTCCGCTGAAAAAGGGTAGTTTTGTTAAACAAAAAAGTTTCAATAAAAAGTCTGTCAGAATGTACCTTTCCCAGTCTTCGTAGCATCAACGGTGAATTCTGCCCATTTTCCTAGCAAGTTTCCTTCCTTCTCAAGACCAGGTCCAAAAGCGTAAACCTTCATGTTGGAAGGGTATTTCAATATTATTAAGTTTCAAATCTTATTTCAAAATGTATAAATTAAACCAATTGTTACCAGCGAAGCATCGACGCCTGGAGCTGCAGTAGCGGATGGAGCACCTGCCGGCTTGCTGGGCACCTTGGGAGTTTGTCCCTTATCCACAATGTCCACCATGTAAGGTGATTTGGGAATATCGTCGTTCTTCGAGAGAATTCTTACAGCGTATTCACCTAATCAAAAGTTTAGAAAAATTATTTTAATATTAAATTTAGATTGAAATATGTAATTTTGTTTCAATTTTGATTTTACTTATAATTTCGTCAAAACTAACCTGCAATAGTGGGCCAGTAAGTAACATACATTTCAGTCTGATCTGGGTTCTTGGTGACATCGATTTTCGCTTGAGATGGTCCTTCGATTTTGAACCCTTGAAAAAAATAAGTAGCAATACTATTAATTTCAAGTTTTTTCGTATTTATTCATATAAATTTTATTATTGTTCAACAATTTTTACCAATTGGTCCTTCTCCATTTGGCTTGACAGTAAATTTAGCCGGTTCATTAACCACTCCAGACTCCAACCCAGGTCCAAAAGCTTCAACTTTAGAAGCTTTAATTGGTCCAATATCAACTTTGAAAGGACTTTTTTGAATCGATTGGCCAGCAAAAGTGACATTAATAATGTGAAGACCAGGCTTAGTTGGTTTGTAAGTACAATCGTAAAGAAAATCAGCCACTTTAGCGAGATTGTTTTGTACTGGTGTTCCTCCGGGTCCCATCACCATAGCTCTAGGCTCTCCGGTGCCTGCTGTTTCAGTGTGAATGTGGAAGACTGGCTGTTCTCCTAAGCGGTTGCCTTTTGGTTGAATTCCTTTTCCAGAAGCCCAGCAACTTTTTGGGTTTGCCGCTGTGGTTTTTGTAGCTTTTAAAATATAAACTAAAAAATTTTAAATTTAGAATATTTTTTTAATTCTTATAATTTTTTATCAATTTTTTAGAATAAAAAACTGCTAACTGTAAAGCAATAAAAAACAGCTTTTTGTATTAAGAATAATGGGATCGTACGCGTGGCAGGTGCTGGGGCTCCAAGTTTATCTGCAAAAGTTTGTTCACTTGAAAATAACTTCGAAAGATTTTTATAATTTTAGTACTTTGTTTTTTTCTAACATCTTTGAAAGTATTAAATAGTTTCCTTAGTTTAAAAAATTTCAATCAAGTAAGTCGACCATTTAATCGCCCTTATCTGGAATTTCGGTTGCACAATTGAATGGTTTCACAGAGCGTTTCCCATGTGAACAGTTTTATTTGAATATTTTATAAGAAACACAAAAACTTGAATAAATATATTCTCCAGCGCAAAGCTTTCAAGCATTCGAAATATCATCATCAAGAGTTTTAATTTTTTAACAACCTGCAGGTTTTTCTGGAACATTGGGTTTACCAGGAACAGCCGGTTGTTTTGGTTCAGATTCTGCAGGCTTTGTCTCGATGGGTTGCACTGGCTGTACAGGTTGTTTTTCTGGAAAGTTCACATTTTCATCAATTTTTCTCATACTACCAATTAGTTTCTTTTTATTTTTTTTTATTTGAAAAAATAATTTAAATATAAAAAGTGCTGATTTATGTATTGCATGATAAACTCACTTGTCTTGGGTTCAGACTCGTTTGTTGGGGCAGTTGAACCTGGGGCAGCTTTCAAGGCTTGAAGTATTCAAAAATATTTCTTAATTGCTTTACAATAATATTTATTTGATATCTTCAGTATTTAGTTATTCTAATTTTTATTTTCTTACGTGTAGCAATTGAAACAGCAGCGACGTCTCTTGGAGAAATTGTAACGGGTTTGCCAGGAAGTCCTAAAATAATTCAAAATAAATATTTTTCATGGCTGAAAATCAGTTAGTGAAATCCAACTATTTTGCACTCACGAGAAGCATCCAAGGCAGGTCCTCCCTCTGTAATGGTGTCAAATAAAATAGTGGTATTACAAGTTACTTTTAAAAATTATAATAACGTCATACAAACCATCTCCAACGCCCACAGGATAAGGACTTTTGGGGATGGGTTTGCCAGCAAAGTTGATGTTGACTGAATGCAGGCCAGGAGTCTCGGCTGTGTATTCTACGTACCAAACATCATCAGACTTCTTGGTGATGACAGACTTGATCGGCCTGTTTTGAGGGTCCACCACACCAACGTCCACTACACCTACCCCTGCACCTAAATGATATTCGTTAAAATATATATATAATTCATCTTTTCAAATTTTTTCATAAATTCAATGAGATATCAACATTTATAGCATCTACCTTTGGTGAAGACCTCGAAGTAAGTTTTCCTATTAACATGCACGCCGGACTTTTCAATTCCTGGACCTTGGGCAGTTACTTTGCCTGGGTCTCCTGGCTTGCTTGTGACATTCACCAGGTAGGGCTGTTTGGTGCTTGGTTGGCCTGCCCACTTTATTGTCACCTATATTCCATGCGGTTTGATGTTTTTTAAATAAGACACATTAAGGAAACTTGTTTTAATATACGTTATTTTAAGAAAATTTTTTTTAAACTTATAATCTCAGCATCTGGTTAGAAACAAACTCATTATTTTATATTGTCAGTAACATTAACTGTCATTTTGGTAGTTACAATTGTTTAAAGATGAAATATTCACCTTGTACTCTCCTTCCACGGTAGGGTGGTACAGGCAGTTGAATGAAGCTGTTCTATCGTTGTTCGGTAGCAGCTCAACCTTTGATGAGAAAATTATTTTATTCAACAAATTCAAATAATTTAATTTTCAACTTTTTTATGTTAAATGATAGATTTAATATTTTAAATCAATAAAACTTAATTGTGATATTTTAATTTCTAATTAAACATTTTTCAAGCAACAAAAGTCATTAACTTTTTCTTCGACTCCTTTAGGATTTACGGCAGAGACTTCAAGCTCCCCGGGACCTGCATTGGCTGTCTCAACAATGAATCTCGTAGGGAAGCCCATTACATTGCCGTGAAGTTCAAGCCCTTATGAGTTTCATGGTTTAGAGCAGTCAAAAATATTCGCGAAGTTTCTATTTTTTTTTTTAATATTTTTATCAACACCCAGAAACAGCTTTTGAGACTATCAGTTTTTGTAAAGCTTAAATAAAAGATTATTTATTGTATTTTAAACTGTTAACATCAAACTCACCAGGACCGTATGCTTTAATACGGTGGGCATTGGGCTTTTGTACAGCAGGGGCTCCAGACTTGAGTCTTGCGTTTGGGAACCTCGACAAATATGTCATCATACTGAGTTCATCCACGTTGGGGTTGCACATTTCCTCAGGCTTTATCACCTTCATGTTCATAGGTTTGTATAGTCGATCGTTTCGTAAATTGAATACAATAAAATTAAGTGTAAAATCAAAATTTAAAAAATGAAAAGATATCGACTGTTTAATACTTATTAAAAATCTACGTATTTTTAAAAAATATTTTTTGGATATTCGCAATACAGCTTGTATTAAGCGTAGAAATAAAAATTAAATTAATCATAATTTTTTACATTCTTTTATTCCGTTTTTTAACTTTTATTTTTACAAGAAATACACAGATTATTTATAACTTGAACAAGAAAATAGCAAACACTTTGAGCTAGAAAAAAAAACATTTCAGCCCATAGTTTCAAAGCAAGTTGTTATTGAGTTATTCATTGACTGAGTGATCTCTTTCTAATCATCAATGCGTTTCCAGTTGCTTTGTTGCAGTTCTTCTAATAAAAGAATATTTTAGAGTTAATTTTCACTTTCTAGGCGGATTTTGAAAAATTTATTATTTGAAAATTTATAAGTTTTTCCCATTTTTTGAAAATCACTGTTTTGGTGTAGGATGATGCTATAAATAGACCTGCCTGCTTATGAGAAGCAACACTGTTTAAAAAGGATCGTATTGTTTTTTATAAAAAAATTTTGTGAATCTATATGTAAACTCTTTGGTTTAACTCGCCATAAAATTGAGTTTCTGCTAAATGTATTTTGTCTTAATCGTAATTTAATGATATATTTTGATTAATTTTTCCCAAAATCTATTTTATAGATGAATGTAAGTCTAAATTCCAATTCTTATTTTTTATATTAAATAGTAAAAGATGAATTTTTTAAAGGATGGAAGTAATTGAAAGTATAAAAATCTAAGCTGTTGAAGCAATAAAGAGCGATCTGGAAAGAATTTCTGAGTAAAACTACGTTATATATGGTATAGAGAATGCTACGTCGGATTTATTCTCTGCATCTTTTTGTTGAGAACCTTTTCGCTTCAAAGCAGTGAAATCAAACACTTTATAAATTAGGATTTTTTTCAATTTTTTATATTTTTTTATAGCTTCTCAGAAATTTGAAGATTATTTGGCAAGTTATAATATACTTAAATTTATACTAAAAAAGTTGTAAATACTTCAATTTTCAACCGCTTTTCTTATGAGATTTCTACTTCAGATCCAATAATTTATCAAAAATGAAACTATATTGTTTGTAAATGTATATAAAAAATGCAAATAAATCCGCCTACCTGTGGAACATCAAGCCATTTTTCTGCGGCGTCCATGGCTTTTGCTGCATTGGGCACCTTGGTTTTTGGGTCCAAGGCCGCAGCATCAGGAACAAGACCTTTTAATGAAAAATCCATGATTTTTTTAATGAACTGTATTAGTTTTGGTTAATAATTATTAAGTAATTGGAGTAAACAAAAGAAAAATATTGCAAGCAGAAGTGTCTCAAACCAGGTCCCAAGGCATCGACAAGTGCTGCAATGGCTGTCCCATCGTTCCAGTCACTCGTGAAGTTTGTGATATTTTTCTCTGGTATCTTGTTTTGAATCCATTCCAACAATCTACATGATGTTCGATTATTTCGATTTTTATAAAAGCTTTAATTAATATTTTGGTTGATATTTAGTATAGTGGTAGGTTTTAATAACTCTTTAACCTCTGCTTGGGAGTTTTATCTTTTCCAAAAGGACTGTTTTCATCGTCCCAAGACATTGTGATTGAATAATGCAAAATAAGGGTCCAAATTAGACCCATTATCAATTTCAACTTTTGGTCCACAATATCTGAACTGTCTGTAAGATAACGAGAAATTTTAATCATATAAGTTTGTACCTTATAAATATTTTTTGACGAATATAATATTTTTATTAAATTCACAGATCCCACCGATATTGACGAGTTTGATCCCTTCTTTTTCTTCGAGAAACTTCAGGCACATGGTAACGTTTTCAAACTTTTGCGTTCTGAAGGACGGCTTTTTGTTAAAACGAGCAAACTTTTTGCCCGATAAGACCTGAATCAATTGGATCAACTTTAAACCGTCTGCGAAATCTTTTTCCATGTTTTTGATCTCCATCTTGACACCTTTCAAATGCTCATTTGTCCATCTGTGAAGTTTTTGTGAAATTTTTTACTTAGAATAATCTATTATAAAACGTTTGAAATTTATACACGTTGAATAACAAAATGAGAATATATTCAAAACTCAGTGCTTCATTTGCAACAAAGCATGGCTTCGATGCGAGTCTCAGGCTTAACATATTCAACATATTAATGATGAAGCAACGGAAAAAATAAAAAATCTTTGCAGGGAATAAACACACTCTTTTTGGTTGTTTATAAGTTTAAAACTCAATATTCTTCATTAGAAATAACCAAATCATTGTGCAACAATTACATCATTCAATTCTTTGGCATACAATATGTTTGCAAAACTTTCTCATATAAACCTGGTGAAGGTGTTCTGTTGAATGATTTTCCACATAGCACTATCGGCGTATCTTTCTTCCTCTTCGTATTTTTCGCCGTTGTTTGCCATTTTCTAGTTTGAATACATTTATTCGTTAATAACTGCTAATAGTTATTGATTTTTTAGCTTATTTTTTGTTCATAACCATTTGTAAATATTTTTTATTTTGAAATCACTCAATGATTTTTCAAAAATCACTTTATTTAAATTTGTTTAAATAATAAATTTTAAATAGCAAAAAATCAATTTCAAGGCTTTTGCCGTATGTTATTTTGCTCTAATAGTAAACGCTTGATCAATCAAACTCTAATCCATCTGGAATACTTACCTCAAGATTGGTGTGTTATCCAAGAAAAAACGATGAAAGTATACTTCACTCAAAAAAAAGCTTGTTTCACAGTGAAAACTACAATTGAAAGCAACGAAATTGACTGACTACCTTGACTTCTATTAGCCTAACAAGCGTTGCAGTTTCTCCACCGGTTCCCTTTATATACTCCCCGAAAATATTTTATTCTGATATTTTTCATTCGTTTCAATATTAAAATGTTATTTTGATTTTTTTTCATTCAATTGGTTTCAATTTTTGTTTCTTGTTAGCTTATGAATTATTTTTTTAATGAGTTTTAAAAAATTGTTGAATAATTTATCAAGCTTTTCCTTAAAATACTGAAAAAAAACTATTAAAAAAATTTTCAGATTTTTATTTATTGATTAAAAACGTAAAAATATTGCAGGTCTATCTGAATCTTTATATAGAAAGAAAAACTTTTCAAAACTACAGCAGATAATGGCTTTACATGTGGTCTGCAGCAATATTTGAAAATATTTTATTGTCGGTCATACATCATTTGTGGATTTCAATGATGATCATAACAAGGATTTTTTATCAATAGTTTGTTAATAATAACTTAACATTTTCTCTCTCTCTGTTTTAAGCTATAATCTAGAGAAAAAAACATTATGAATTTCTAAAATTTTTGAAATTTCTTCAGATTAAAACAGGAGCTAAACATTGTTAAATATTTTAAATTATTTTAATGATATATTATCTTGTTTGCTAAGTTTTCAAAACATGAAACTAAATTGATTGAAACGAAGATAATACAGAAAATCATTTTTTTATGATATTATATTTCGATGCTGTTTTGGAGCAAAAGGAGTTTATTTTGATAAAGAATCAGTATATTAAAAAAAAAAATAATAAAAATTACAACCAAAAAGGTTATTTCACAATATTCTTATTGCGCTTATATAATCTGAGTATACAACTCATGGATTTATTACAATTTTTCTACTACCAAATCCTTGGTACAAGCAATTAGAAGCTCATTAAATTACTTTTGATGGTGCTACTATATGAATTTGTACAACTAATACATCTCTATACTTTCTCGCTTCATCAAAAGCATAATTTTTACATGTAATAAATTTTTAAACAAAATAAAAAAATTTATTTTAACTTGAGTAGATTTTATTTTAATTATTTATTATTGAAAAATGTAATTTTTTAGTACCATTGTAACATTCAATTAAGCTACAATTGTATATTATACAATCTTCATATAAATATATACAAAGTAAAAGGAACAAAGCATAAATGGTATGCATATGTATGAACGTTGATTTTATTCTGCAAGTATTTACAGCAAGAAGTTCGCTGCTTATGGAATTTTTCTATACCTTCTTTAGTTGGCTTAATCATCTCCAAAAGAATGCAATTAATCATGCTTAACAATTTAAAACATGAAAGTTTACTAACGTTCATTAGTACTTTCAATTTAATCAAAATGATTTTCAATTTCCTAATGAGGTTTTTCCTGATCGGAGAAGAGAAAAATCGGAGATGCTGAAAAAATCCTCCAACCTACTTGATTTTTTAGATAATAGTTTTTATACTTTTTGCTACTTATTTGTTTAAAATTTTTTAGTTATTCTCTCATACATTTAGAACTTAACTCAGTTTGCTGCATTTATATTTT
This sequence comes from Pterobdella sp. o SKG-2022, assembly GCA_964035795.1. Lineage (NCBI taxonomy): Eukaryota > Metazoa > Annelida > Clitellata > Hirudinida > Piscicolidae > Pterobdella > Pterobdella occidentalis. Next base: position 26,422,985 of record OZ038320.1, on the reverse strand, counting down.
TAAACCTTCTTGTGATTCATTAAACATGACAATTAATTTTAATTATTTAACAATACTGAATTTATACGACTTTTCTACAGGTATAAAAGAAACTTTATGGAAAGCAACAACTAGTAGCTTATTAACAATTAACCAGGTTGTTTTGAGACTGAAAAGCTTTGTGCTTAGAAAATTTTGCATTGTAAAAAAACTTTATTTTTTAGGCTAACTTACTGGCTAAAAGCATCTTGAAAAACTTTTTTGGTAGACCGGCAGCCTATGAAACCAGATGATACGAATAATTCCTGCTATGATACATTTGTTTATTTTCAGAGATCTTAAGCATAGCGATGCAATTTATGCTTTATTTCTACCTTTTATTTAACATGACTTCCGCAATATCTTGGTTTCACTTGACACCACTGTATATATACAGCATTGAAGACATGAGAAAAACTGAAATATTTAATTTTTTACTCAGAAATAAATTGAGTTTAATAAAAATTTTAATGAAAGGATTGATAATCAGTAGATGCTTGAAAGCAGAGCGATAATTGCCTAATCAGAATTCCTTACTCAAGTTCTCTTAATCATACATCTTGATAATATATTAGCATTTACATTAGTCCTGCCACTGAATCACTTAATATTATAAATAAGCACTTTGGGTTGAAGACAAGTTTCAATTAAAACTTTCATGGACATATTGACAAGCACTTTGATTTGAAAACAAGACTTCTAATTAAATTATTCCATAATACCACAGCATTACCGAAATTTGAAAGCTAAAACTTAATTGCATTATGAACTACAAAGAAAAGTTATCAACCTTCAAAATGTAAATAAAACTTTAAAGATGGATTCGATCTTGTGACAAGGTGTCTAAACTTTCAAGACCATCAAGTTAGGCAATTTATAAAAGCATGAAAATTCATAAAACATTAAAATTTAAAAAGATTATGTACACAACTACTGTTCTAATCTTTCATGCGCTTTAGAGTACCTGACCCTACTCCATGAGGCATCATCATCTTCATCATTTTGATGGTTTCCAGCATCTTCCTTATGAGAGTTTTGATCACCATGTTTTTTATCATTATCTACATCTTGGTCCTCTTGTGGGTCATCAGTCAACAGTGAGGTGAACTTGTTTTTGTCACTCCAATCCTAAGTCAATCAAGAGTAATATAACTATTTGATAATGCTTTAACACAAATACTATCTAAACGAAATAGAAACCTTGGAGGTTTTTTGTTGCATTTTGGGCATGTCTTCATAACTCTGAGGAGCTTGCCTGGCTTTGGCAGGAGCCTTCTGGACTACAGGGGCATCTTTGTTGCGTGCCCTCCAAGCTCCCCCTTCTGACTTCTTGTTTACAGATAATGATGAGTGTGATGAGTTCGTTGTTTGAGCTTGATTTCGTCCCTTATCTTGATGGGTAGATGATGATCAGTCAAAAAAGTTGCAACATACAAGTAAGTTGACCATAAGGCTGGCCCTAGTTGCGGTTTTAGTTCCGCAATTGATACTCGTGTAAACTATGTTTATCTAAATATTCTCAACTCATCAGAAGATCATAAAAAATTCTTAAGAAGAAAATTATAACGATGACTAAGATTGAGTAAACCTACAAAGACTAATATAATAAACATACTGTGTTGATCCCTCCTGTCATCAGAGCCTGCAGTGGCACTCTGTAATCATGTCATTCAATATATATACACTTTTACTATCAAAAAAATACTAGTTTTTCAAACCTAAAATAAATTATATAAAATATCTATCCTACAAGAATCAAACATATGCTAAAATAAATCTTAAAATTTCTAATAGTCGTAATCAAATGCAAACGAACGTTTTTATAACTAGCGGGGTGCATGATGGTGTCACTGTGAAATGGCTGAGGTTTGTGTGGTTGTGAGTGCTGTGTGCGTGGAGTCTGCCATGCATTCACCTGATAATTAATTCAACGCCATTCAATATATTCATAGAAACAATTTCCCAACATTTCAACTTAACTATATGTAATTTAAATCTTATATAATAGATGAAGCATATATTATAGCAAGAAGCGCTGAAAAATCATTTTTAAGTATAAATTGATGATGTGAAAATAAAAACATAAAAACTACAATGAAGGTTAATTGATGAGCATGTAAGAAAAAGCTGAGCGGATAATATAAACAAAGAAACAAGATAGCGTAAAACCTTGAATTTATATACAACATAAGACAAAACTACATTCATCATGAATATCACAGACTGCAAACAAGTGAAATAAACAACATTACTCATACGCCACTGTTCATACACACACACAACACCTTGGGAGGGGGGGCAGGGATGACTTTAGGGTCTTCACTTGATTCGGTGGATTGTTGGTAGTTTTCTTCAGATGATGGAACGTCTAATTTTGCCATATGAAAAAACCGTTTTAACTTTTTAGCAGATTATAGTGCATTTTATAATTTTAGTACTTATTAAAATTAAATTTAGCAACGTTGAAACTCACCCTTAGTTTTGATATCAGCCATCTTTTGTCTCAGTTTTTCTTCAACCTCTCTCTCTTTGAGAGTGGTATCAACAGGTTTTGCGTCTCCAAAAATGCTCGATGAAGCCAATGCAGTGGTACCACCTTCAAGAGGCTTGCTTCGAGGCTTCAAATTGAGTTTCGGTCGTTCTCTGGGTGCGTCAGAAGGCGGTAGGTCGGATGGAACTCTTGTCGGCACTGAAGCACGCTGGTCTCGGCGTGCATCCGTGTATCGAGGCCTGTCACGCTGACGGTCGCTAAAATCTGTAGGCGTTCGCCTTTAGTAAAAACTCTGGCAACATTTAGAATCGGCACAAGTTTTTCGAGTAATATATTATATAGATGGAAATGATGAGACCTCTAGAATCCTCATCTCTTGAACTTTTCCTTCTCCACTCTCGTTCTGTGTTGTCATTTTGTCTACCATTCTGTGGCTGGTATCTGTTGTCGGAAAACCTGTCTTGACTGTCTCTGTGAATATATATTATTTTGATTTCATGGCTAAATTTATGTAAAAGGTTGTAAAATAAAAAGCTAATTTAGTGGCTGTAAGATCATTAACAACTTGAAAAGAGCTTTATACTAGGTAGAATGTACACAACGAAATTACTGATATATTATCAAGTTCTCTCAATAACAACAGACAAACCGTTGATTGTATCTATCACGGTTATTACTGTACCTATCTTTGTTGTTGTAGTTGTCTGAAAATAAAAGAATTTTGATACTATATATAAAAATCATTTACAAAAATGCCCTAACTTTGAATATAAATTTAAAAACTTATTAAAAATAGCAAAGGCTAACAAACCATAAGAAAAAATTATTTAATTTTAAAGAATAATTACTACAAAACCTTCAGAATAATGAACTATTGAAAAGATAAATCAGAAGATTTTTCTTTAAATGAACACAAAATAATTTCAATTCAAACCACACAGCACCTCTCCAGCGATCTTGTCGATCATAACTGCCCTCCTTCTGCCTACCATAACGATCCCCACCACTTCTGTAACTGCCACTGTCCACATTTCTATCATCCTCTGTTCATTTAATATATCAAATCATAAGCTTATGTATACTGTCTTCAATTTAGTCTTAATTTTTGATACATTGATCAAGTGCCATAAAAAACTTAATTTAACCTGTCAACAAAGTGATAAAATAATTTGTTATAATAAATATAAGAGCTAATACATGCTTAGATTTTAATCAGCTCTACTTCAATATGATGTTTTTATAAAGTTGACCCCTGAATGAGGTTTAAAATGGAGCAATAAAGAGGATCAATAACAATGATGATGAAATCCCCAACCTTTTTGTTGTGGGTCTTTTTTCCTCCAATCACGTTGGGTCTTGTCATTCTCTGGCTCCCTATCCCTGCGATAATCATGATCTCTTTTTTCTCTTTCTGTTGGTGCATGCACAAACATTAATTTCTAACACTTTCAAAGTGTAGATACTTAGTTGAAAATACAAATTGAATGAATAGATAGTATTAAAGATTATAACCTTGTTGTAAGCTGACCTTGATCGGTCTGTTCTTAATGTACTGTGAAACAAAAAATTCACTCTTAATAAAAGTTTAAAAAAGCTATTAAATAAGCTTCATGAAAAAATGCAAGCAATAACTTTGAAGGCAATTTTATAATGGTGTTATTTAATTATTATGGTAAGAGTGATAAAGCTGATGATTCTTCAGCAAAAACCCTTACTCATAGTTAACTTATACAATCAAAATAAAGGATCAAGTTGGGTTACTTTAATAAGCACTTTGAACTTGCAAACGCAATTTTTACGTGAAATTTTCTACACACAGAATAGTAGCCATATAAATAATAGTGATAGATGAATAAATAATTTTAAGTTTGAATTTTACATAATTGAACAGCTTTGAAGCTTAAAGCTTGATAATTTAAATAATCCATCCAACAAAAGGCAGAACTTATTGATAATATTGATTAAATTAAACTTATTGACTTATCAATAAACATATTATAAGATATCTAAAAGCTGGAGCCTACAACATTACTGATTTATTATGCTGAATATTCAAAATTATACAATGACCACAAATAAAACAATATAAAAACATTAAATTTTATGCTTACTACATTTATAAATATAAAAGTAACTCACTAGTTCATTATGACCTATGGCACTTATCAGCATGTCCCTGGTCTCAAAGTCTATGTGGCCAAACCCCCTGGATCTGCCACTTGAATCCTTTTGCAGTCTTATCTCTACTATCTACACAAAAAGAAATGAATTTGAATAACATTTATTTTTAAAAACCCACTTAATTGTGCTTAGAAACAGTTTTTAAAATTTGAAATAATCTCTTTAAAAGAAATTAAATTTCCTTAGCACAACCAACATTGAGGTTCTTAAAGAAACGTTTAATGTCATCAAGATGGACATCAAATGGAAGATTGCTGACAAAGGCAGTGAATGGAGGGACTGTAGGAACTGACATTTCATCTAAAGCTGCCTTTAATACTGATTTTGGAGCTGTTGGTAAAGCTTCCCTGTTGATTCTATAATCTACTTGGTCATCTGTTTGAATTTTTATAAGATTAACTAATAATTTATTCTCTTAACTTTGATTCGTATTAGTCATGTTTTGCTTAAAATTTTATTTTTTAACATTTTCTAAAATTTCACACAGCTTGAAATATGAAGAATCAAATACAATCATACCTTCAAAAGTGATATCAGCCATTTCATCAGCCCAGTTGGAAGTGGTGGTCTGAATGACAGGAGCATTGGCATTACTGGAGCCAATGAACTCATGCAGGCTCATCACAAACTTCTTATTCTTTTTACCTTTTTTCCCCATCGGTTTTCCTGGTTCGATTCATCGTTCATTCATTACTGTACTTGATTAATGTGAGAATTGAGGCTAAAAAACAGTTTAATAAATAAGATAAATAAGAAATACAAACGGTACTGATATAACTCATTTAACAAAGCTTTTCAACATTAAGGTATATCATGTCAATAAGTTTTTCGTTTTGAAACTAACATATTTTAGATAACTTAATGTAATACTTAATATCAATTTTTCTATTTGATACATTTTCCTTTCTTCAAGCGTAACTTCGAAACAGCAGTTACACGGCAAAGGCTTATTTTATTATTTATGACACTTTTGATGTATAATATTGATGAACTAAATACTTTATAAAAGTTCAATTTCAATTTCATTTTCGAATTGTTGATCATCTAGCTTTTCCACTCAATAACATAGTTTTACGCAATCAAGGTGGAGACACGTTTATCATCATTTAAAAAACGTTAATGGAAATAGTCAAAAAAGCACATATTTAGGCGAATAAAAAAAATGGTCAACAATTCATGTCAATTGAACAAAGAAATTTATAAAATAAGACCCACACGACTTACCACTTTCGGCCATGTTTGCGAGAATGTCCGGATGTATATGAAATTGATCAAAGACAGTAATAAATAATATTATTCTTTCGAAATATTTATAAAATGTAAACTAAAAAAACAAATGAATCAAATTTTATGGTTTGTTAACTTAAAAAAAATTGTATCTAGTTTTTGAAAGTATGAATAAAATCTATTGATAAAAAGTAATTTTTTTCCAAATGATTATAATTCAAACTATTTTTTCGTCAAATGACTCAGTTTACAAATTTTCAAATTTCACTTTCAAAGATTTTCAAAAATACATGCAACTAAAACCCTTTTTTCAGCGACTGCGATATTGCGGCATAGATGCAAAATACGTTGATGACAAGACGTCATAATTTTCGATTCTAAAACAATAACATGGATTTCAATTAAAATTATATGTATAAATAGAATGATAGAAAGCGCCTAACTAATTTTTACTGGTTATCTACTAAGAAAAAACATAAACATTTTTTATGTTCGAATAAATTTATACCAAAACAAAAATTTAATAAAAATTCGAGGATATCATCATTGTATTCAATAAAAACCAAGTCAATCATTATATAAATTATCTTTAAAAAAATTGAAAAAAAAATGTCTGAATTATTTTGTTTATTTTAGGAGATATACATTTTTCTGGAAAACTTTAAACTTGAAAAAAAAACTTTAATTTCTATCTAACAGGACTAGGAACGCAAAAATTTCACCAATTGGCTAACTAAGCATTGCAAAGTTTAGTTTCACTGCTCTTTCAAAGATATCCTAAATAAACGATAAATTTTTGTTTTTCCGATTTAGGTAAGGCTTTCATACACAAGTTTTTCAACTTTCAAAATAATCAGTTTGAATTCGTTTGATTTGGATAAAATTAGTTGAAAATAATTTGGATAAATGAAGTCTATTGCATTTATCTGGCTCATGCGCACTGTTTTTATGGCTATGTGAAAGGGGTTGTCTATCAAATTTCCCACAATTACTTTTATTTATTTGTTTTCCGCTTTCGAGAGTTTAACTAATAAATTTAAACAGTTTTCAAGCAATAATTCAATAGAAAAGAAAGATTGAATTGAGATTTATTCGACGCGTGGGTAAGAACTAGAAAAAAAAATCTTTAAAGAAGCATCTGTTTGTATATTATAAGAAACATGTGTTTTGATTTATATTGATTGCATTTTAAAAAAATACAAAATCAGAGAAATAAGTTTAAGTTATCAATTTGCATATTTTTGTAGCTAAAATAACTCAAAATAAATTTATAAATTCATAAACCTCTTCTATTTGAAATCTGGATGTTTGACATTTTTTATGTTTTTCATCAATGTTTAATTTACAGGCTTTCTTTTTTCAAAATTAAAAAACTTGTCTCTATAGTCAAGGATTAGGTTTTTGTGCAAAGCTTAGTTTTCAATTTTTCAAATGATGTAGCAAAAAAGGGTAATAATGAAGCATACCAGAAAGTTTTTGTTTTGGAATTTCAACTTGCATTTTTTCATAAATGAATTGAAATAAATAAACAATAGCCTAGAGCTAACTATACAAATCAAACACTTCCAAAGACTTTGAAAAGCTTGAAAAGTGTTTTTATATTCACTAAAACATCATAAAAGAAATCAACATCAAATGCTGAAATCAAAATCTCTTTTTAGAATGACCCAAACGCCCTTATTTTGACTGTTTCAAGGTTAGAAACCTACTATCAAACACTAAAAATAAGTTGTTTTTAAGCCAAGATTTTTTTTGACGGATATTGTTTTTTAAATGTCTTTTATGCTTTCATGAACTTGCCGTATAATTATTCCTTAATAACTTATCAATTGTTTATTTCGCATTGACATTTAGGAAATGAAAAAATGAGATATTTTTTTTATTAATAATTTTAAAAAATTAGTTTGAAACATATATTAAGTGATTTTATTTTCTTAATTTAACGTTTTATTGTTTAGATTCACATTTGTCAAACAAGCGCGCAGTTTTTTAATATTTGTCGGAGATGTTAGCTGAAAAAGCTTTAGACCTCATTAAAGAATTACAAAGGTCCAAAGGAAAATCACTTCCTCCTTACAATGTTAGTAGCTAACTAACTCAACCGGCTTTATTTGTATTTTCTAGAAAGAATTTAGAAATATAATGATTTTTTCGAGACAAAGTAAGATAAATAAATTTTTCGAACGCTAATAGTTTTTATTATGAAGTACGAAGCTTTTCGAATTCATGATTATTCAGTAAGTTTAACGTGTTGAATTTCTTTTCAAGGAGGAATTGATACGACAAGTGCATGAAGAAATGAAACTTTTGTTTGAACAGAATCAGACAGACGTGTTTGTAAAATACCTATATAATTTTCATGTTATTATCTTTCAACTAAGTAAATGGATAAAATACTTCATAAAACACATTCTATCAACGCACCTCAAACTTAAAGGCTAATCGAAAATTCAAATGTGCTACGGCGTTAAAGTTTTAATTTCAATGCTAAATTTAAATTATTCTATTTCAGCATTATGGCTCTAACAAACACAGGAGGAGTGCAGTGGAAGGCAACCAGGAGTTGTATCCAAGCATCCAAATGAGACATGCAGCTCTGGAGAGAAACAAAAGATGCCTGCTTGCATACCTGTTTGTTTCTTTTTCAGTATTTTTTGTATCCTATAACTTATTTCTTTAACAAGAAAATGTTTCTTTATAGTTTATGTATAAAATATAATACTATTTATCAATCAATCAAATCCTTTTTATAGCCTGTTTTTCTTTACCAAGGGTTGGGCTTTTTGAAAGTTCTATCTTGAAGTCGACTTTTCCATTGGTCGAGTGGATATAATACTAAAATCAAAATACTAATAAATAATAAGAATTCAACTTGAAAATTCAAGAAATCTTAGCAGTATAAAACCATTTCAACTTCATCTTGTAAAAATTATCTATGCTTTCATGAATGTGCAGATACAACAGGTTAATGGTAATAAGGAAGATGAGATGGGATATTGGTAGTGTTTTGCCTGATAACATCAAAGCAAATCTTTCTCCCAATGAGGTAGTACTAGAAACTCAGTAGTCATATCACAATGGTATTTTATTCCAATAGTTTAAAATCGGTCATTTTAATTTTTATAAGGTTTTTTCCCATTTATTTACTTTTTGAATTTTAATGCCATATTCAAAAAAATGTTATAAAAAAATTTTCTAGGTGAAGCTATAAGAATTATTTCAATGAAGTAAAAAAAATTTCTATTACTCTAATTTCAATCTTTGTCATTTTTTCATAGCTGAGGTGGTTTGAAGAGTACAACAGGAGTCTGGTAACATACATAAGAAAAGTTGGTGGTATTCAGTTTGGACTTGATCTCACACAAGATGTCAAACCACCAAAAAGTGTCTATATTGAGGTTTGTGCATAAGGCAATAATCTAGGCTCTTGTATCTATAATTTCATATAATTGTTATAACGATAATAAAGGTCATTGTTCATTTATAATCGTGTTACTAGTAGTTTTCATAGATTAGAAAGGTGTTTTACCTCATTATTGAATACCATAGGCAGTGTATTTGCTCATGAATTACTTGAGTTGGTTATATTAACTTTATAATGTACGAAGCCCAAGACGTTAACTGCTATGATTAATTTACATAATGTTGATTATAATAAAGACGTTGAAAATATTTTTTGATTGTTTTTCTATATGAATAAGAATTAGTGTCTTTATATGTAACATCATCATGATCGTTTTGCGTTTGTTTCCATGCTAGCATGGGTTGGACGGGGTCTCATAATGGCTCTTCTCGACATATCTTGATTAATGACATTTTTACTAAAAGTTCTCCAACCCAATAAAAATGGAACTATAAAATGATAAACGATGATGATGATGATGATAAGGGTGATACATCAAATAAATTGATAATCAAGAAACAATGACATAGGTCAGGTGTCTGGTCGATCATGGCGAGTTTGAAACACAAGATGGTACCAGTATTATTCTCAGCAAAAATAGCCAGGTTATTTTATATATGAAGTCATTATTTTATAAAAATTGTGTAGATGTTTTCAACAGAAAGTGTGAACATTTTTCAAATACATTCATTGAGAATCAAAAACTCTCGTTAAGTCTAACCTCATAAAACGTTAACCAAATGTTAGGCTAACGTTTTATGATAAGGCTAAACTGAAAATCTTCATTCAAAATTTTTGTTTAATTAATAAATTTTATTTTTTAATGAATTAGAATTTTTGTGTGAAATGGTGTTGAATAAGATCTTTATTTATCCTTTTCTACTTTCAGCATTTCCTCATGCGATCTGAATGCGAGCATTTGATAAGAAATGGAACTTTAGAGCACATTATTCAGTAATAAACATTTTGAAATATTTACTTTTGATTGTACTTTAGCTGTACATTGAACTCAATTATGTATAAATTTATCGTTTTAATTTTTAATATTTTGAATAAATTCTGTCTATTTGATTGTTATTTTCATTATTTATATGATTCAATTATATCAGTTTCAATTGTCCATAATGGTGCAGTAAATATAAGTAGTGGTTTTTTGTTCAGCCGGTGTAGCTTTTGTTGTTATTATTTAGTTGCTAATTTTTGTAATGAATTTCTTGTTTTTGTCTGAGCATACCACCTGTAATTGGCATAAAAGTGCGAGCATGGAAAACTAATGACAAATAGTTGAAAAGAATTTTCTTTTTGAGTAAACTTCAATAGCTTCGAGTTCATTAATTATATATGTTTTCTATTAACTTGAATCTAATATTTTCATCTAACGATTTGGAAACAGTTAAAATTACTTGAAAAGAAGACTTCATAATTTATTGGTATATTATAAAATTTATAATTTAAGCTAGCTTTACCAAAATCTTCGTGTCATTTAATAAATACTTTGTGTTTGTTCTTACTTTTATAAAATTGAGATACAAGCTTATTTCGAAGTTAAGTTTAAATAATAAAAGAAATGTATGTAATGCAATATTTATAAAGCGCTTTTCCTTATAGATCAAAGCACTTGCTACAAATTTAATGTAGCGAAAACACACTGTGGAACAGGTGCTAATTGTCGGCCCAAGAGGGATCGAACCCGGTAACTTTAGATAATTAAGCTATAGGAGCCGACAAAAGAAATATTTTTTATTCAAATCACGTTCAGTTTTTAAAGCTAGTTTAAAATTTGTTTAATAATAAACGTAGTTTTTTACAAATTTTTCGCCGCTGAGCAACTAGCACAACAAAAGCTGTTTATTGCGCACTCCGATGGCATAAACTGTCTACAAAAAAACAAATGATCTTTGCACTCTTCTGTAGGATAACAAGTGTGAGTTGAGAAATTTTTTTCATATAAAATGTACATGTTTTTCACCTGTTTCAACTACTTCAACCGTGCCGATATCTGTATAATATCGCATTTGAAATTAATTAAATTTTAAAACTTACAATTTTAAAAAATAGTTACATTGATGAAATATTTTTCTAGTTTAATTTTTATTCGGAATTTACAACGTTCAAAGTTCTTGAAAATGACCTTCATTTAGGTAAATTTCTTCACACAACGAACAGCAATCATGAGCGATAGTTTTGAGCTTGCACAATTTTGGATTAGGCTTAACTTCTTGCTTGCACCATTCCACCTTCCTGTCTCCATACTCACAACCATCGCGTTCTGTAGACCAGTGTTTAGAAAATCAAGTAAATTATTAAAAAAATATAAGCAAACACTTTCAACTACCCTCCATATTCCTCTGATGATAGTTTTTTAATCTAAAACTTAGTTGAGTAATAAAACAAATGTGTATTTCATTATTTATAACACATTCTTTAAACATTTTCGGCCTGGAAAACCTAATGCTAACACATTAGATACAAAATCCTAAAGCTTCAGGTTAAATTTAAGCCAGAACCAAAGACATGAAAAAGAAGGAATCAATAATGGTGAGACAACATTTGAAAGTCTAAAAAGTGGTCACAAATCTTCATCTGTATAACTGAACTCAAAAAATTTAATCAAGTTTCTATTATCCAGTCGAATTAAGTTTCTTGATTGGCTCAATGAAGCTTTATAGAAGACATTGTAAACTTCGTGTAGACTTATTAGCTTTTGGAATGTTCAGTTTTTGTGAAGAGAAGCTTTTGGTGCTACAGGTTATTTGAAATACGAACATTATAGTTAATAAATATTAGTATCAAATTACTGCTTGATATCAAAGTTATCTTTTTATATTGTAATAAATTTTAAAGCATAAAACATACTTTTAAGATCAGAACATGTTTTACAACATTTTTGGTTGATCCTATAATGATAGCATTTTTCTGGCTCATTTTTGATATCCGCGCATGAAAACTTTTTATTTTCACTAGTGTCATTCAAATCTCCATGGTGGCAATGCTCCAACACTGATTATTATTCGATTTATTCAAAACTTTCGTTAAATTTTACTTTTCGCAGTCACCAACCTCCCGGAAGTTTAGTAGCTTTGGAGTTATAAACGCATTGATCTGATTCACACCACATTTTGTTACCACACGAGGTTCCATCAGCAGCTGTCATTCTAATTTCATTTAGGCAAACTTTATCTTTCGGATTATAACAAGACAACTCTTTGCAAACACTTCCACCCTAAAAATTCAAATCATGCTTTTATAATGTAAGCTATTTGATGATCAGTTATTACCCGGCAGTAATAGGAATCTGGTCCATATATGAGTTGGCATTGTTGGTCGAGCGAGTATATCAAACCTGGTAATGTATACTTCCTTTTTTTTATTTTACCACTGGTTTTTCTCATGCAGTTTTTGTTTTTTCTTTCAATAGTTAAATCATAATAAGTTACAAAGATATATTTTTTTAAAGATGGAAAATTTTATTAATATATTTTGCATAATGGCGATTTTGCATGTAAGGTTTATCTTTTGGCTCTATAAATTATGAACTATCAGAAAAAAGCCTAAAACATTTCTTTGAAATTATTTTTTAAATAAATATAAAATAAAATTGTTTACTTGTCAAGTTCCTTGATGTAATTTTTTATTGCATTGACAGAGCAGTTGGAAAATTTGAAGGCGTTAGGAATCAAATGCTCCTCGACGAAATCATTATCACGTTTCATTAGATTATTTAGTTTTGGGTCACAAGCTTTACTGGTTAAAGAACCATCGTGATCAACTCCTAAGCTGAAATATATTTTTTTTGAATATCAGCAGTATTTTTATTTAAAATGTGCCCTACGCGTGGCCGATTTCATGAGCAAGTGTGTGGTAGAAGTTTGTAGAAGACAAGTGATTCATCATTATAACAGGTTCTTTTGTACAGGTAGCTTTCAAAGAAGTTATACCCATGTAAATTTCACTATCATCTCTGAAAAATAAATAAAAATTTTTTGAAAAATTAAATTTATCGTATTAAAAAACCCACGTTATCACAAAAACTGATAGATCGTATTGCGTCTTTGGGTAGATATTTTTTTTGCCCCATTCATCTTTAAGAGAATCGAAATAATATAAAAATTTTTCTCCAAGTATTGTTTTTTCCTGAAAATTATTTTATCTTTTTAACATAAGAATCCGATCTACAAGTATCTAGTTTCAAATGTTTTCAAAAACGATGGCTATTATTCACCCTTTGTGTGTCTGCACCAGGTTCAAAAAGTAGCCAAGATGTTCAAACATAAATGAAGTTGACTTACAGTATTAATAATAAACTCGGACACAACAACTGAAATCCTGATTCCATTTTTTCGAAGCCCATCATAAATTTCGTTGACCTTTATGAATATGTTTAAAACAATGTTCTCCAAATTATCATTGTTGTAAGTCAACCGCTTGGAAGACTTAATATATGAGTGCGTGCAATGAATATAAAAATTTATTTAAATTCAAACCTAAAACCTAGATTTATAAAATATTTTGGCTTACTTTCTTGACAGAATGCACATAAAAGTGTTCAATTTCTTCAATCGTTTTGAGTTTGTCCCCATTTTTGAAGTCTAACCATCTAGTTTAAGAATCAAATTAAAACGAATATCGATAAGAAATTTCTAAATTTCATTTATAGTAGCTTAAAATATTAGATTCCATTATTAAAGTTTTAAAACAGAAATTTTTGGATTATCAGAAACTAGTTTATTAATTCAAACTACACTTTTTATAGACGCTGTAGTCGACATAGAAATATGTCTCAATAACCAGAGGCTTGAATTTTTTAGTTTTTTTTGAGGCTTCAACTGAGATTAAAAAAATTCAATGAGAAGCTTTAATTTAATTGAAACTGATTTCAATTTATTCCTTAGATAAACATGCTTACTTTTTAAAGAGTCTTGGCTCAAGATGAAGAGTAAGAAAAGGCCCAAAATGTAGGTTTGTATTTCCATGGTGTTGAGTTACTTTTTCAAAACGATTCGCTCAAAGTAAACTTTAGCTTTTAAGGATTAGCTTTTTCACTGTTTATTCATTGTGGCGAAGTCTTGCGCTGCGGCATAATTTTATGTTAAGTCTAAAATACGCTAACAATGACCCTTTATTTTCTGATTAACTACTGGGAAAATGCTGCAAATTGAAATAATTTTTTGGTTAGATCTAACAGCATTATTGGAAAAATTATTTTTATATATTTATAAAAATTTATATATAGAATAAATTGAGTGATTATTCTTGGGTTGTAATTGCTTAGCTATAATTTTTTTTCCCCATTTAATATTATAGAAACCTTTTTTTAAATTTTTGACTTCTCTGTGTTTATGGGTAGAATATTCATTTTGATAAAATGCTGGAAGTTAATATCTATTTTAATGTTTGAGAAATTGTGGCTCAAGACATTTCTTTTGAATATGGTTTTTCATAGATTTCATTACTAAAACTTTAGAATTATTGTCTTTAAAGTTTGAATTTTTTTTTGTTTTTTTTTTAAATAATATGTTGATGGAACGTTTATTTATGATTTGAAATTTTCATTATTATCCTTTCTATTAAGTTTAAGTTACATTAATTTTCTCAAAATTTTTCATAATTATTGTGGCTTCAATAGTATTTTGAAATAATCGGACTTTGATTAGAGTTACTGGTTTTCTTTTTCTAAGTTTTCTATCATTTATTTATTTCAATATTGTGATGTAATTAATCATTAGTTATTTAATTATTCACGCCCGAATCGCTACCCTCATCCAACGACTTCTTAAACTTTTTGTCTTCATGGGAGTTCAAGTTACTTTTTAAAAAAATTTTTAAGTTAAAACCTTCAATAAATGCACTTTTAAAAATCCAATAAAAGTTTGTTTAACTCCGTAT
>OZ038320.1:26295704-26407579 GCA_964035795.1 Pterobdella sp. o SKG-2022 | reverse complement strand
CAGAATAGCTTGCAATACTAGTGATTGAAATAAACACAAAGTATTAATTAACTTAATACACGTAGCTTTTCGTAAGACAAACTTACATTGTCAAGTGATAATCTATTATATTTTATAGGAGAAATTTTGAATAATTGAGATAATGACACCTTCGACTATATGTTTCCTTGTTCTATTCCTCACCACTCTCTCTACCTCTTATTCGTTCATAGCCACCACAAAGATGAGTTTTGTGGTCACAACAGTTCTTAAAACTCCGTTGAACTTGGAGGAAATTTTTAAAGCTCGATGCAAAGAATACATCACCATCGTCAACCCTGAAGCTTTCATAGAAAAGTAATTATTATATTTTATTATTGACCTTTATTTCAATACTTTAAAATTAAGAGACTTCAATATGTTGAATTTCACTTTGAAGTATGCTTGGTTCTTTAAGATTATTTATTTATATATTTTTCTACTTAAAAATTAAAAACTAAAAAAAAATTTAATTTCTAAAAAAATTATTTTTTGATAAATTGATTCAATTTTTAAATAAATTTATTTCTAAAAACAAATTTCAATAAGTTCAATCTTTACATTAAGTATTAAACAATCGTTAGGTCACTCCTAATTGGGGTTGCCCAATAGATAGGTGCTACTTCATGTGGATAGTCCTATTAGTCATGAATATCTCTAAAGTTAATAAAAACATGAAATATTTGAAAAAAAATAAGATATCTGTAAAGATATATTAATAAAAAAAATCAAATAGTTGTTACTGTCATTTGTATTAGTTTTTATTATTGTGCTAGTTATTTCTTAATTAACATTATCACTTTCATTATCATTTTATTATTGTTATTATTATCGAAACAATTTTCTTAGAAGTAGGTAAATAGAAATAGAATAGAATTCTTTGAAAGGATTAAAACATGGCCATACGGCCAATGAAAATGTTATTTATATTTAAATAATGAAATACTATTTTTAAAAACATTCAAAATATTCGCAATAGATATTTTTTAAAAAAATTATTCAAGTCGGTTCAGAAGATATTTAATGCAGCAAAATTAACTATAGTTTTTGATATGTTTAACCTTATCATAATTATATTCATATCAAATACAATTATTATTTGAATTATTAAATGTTATATTATTTCATAACTTTTAATTGTTTTTCAAAAAGCCTAAAAAATTGCGACCGTTTATGGCAGTTGTTCAAACAAGCGTTTGCCTATAAGCCGGAATGCAGTGTAAAACCTGAAGATTTTAAAGACTTTATTGAAGAGGCCGACCATTTGGGCAAAATCAAGAATAAAGTATGAAGTTTGAACTTTTATGAGAAATCCTTTTCTAACATTAATGATTATTCCCCCATTTAAAACTACTACATCGTACTAGACACCAAAAAGGTTTATTTGACAGTGAAGATTTTGAAAGTAGAATTCAAATCATCAAGTATTTGATAAAGTTCTGCTTACGACAGACTTCGTCGCTCAATAAACCTTTGTTTTTGTGTCTATGGTGCTTTTATTATTGACTGATTGATATATAAATGATATGAAATTATTGGTATTATCATGACTTCAATTCATTTGAAGGTTATGTTGTGGAGTGGAAACGTGTACCCTTTTGTTCTTGATTATGCTCAATCGAGAAAATATATTACCATAAGAGATCAATTATCAGGTTGTCTTCTTGCTTCGATTGTAGACTTTGTTTTATAAAATTAAATTTTAGTTGATTTTGAATTTGAATTTTGTTTTAATCCATTTACAGTTTTTATTTTGAGAAATGTGGAAAACTGGTGTGGAAAAACTGAGGAACCTGGTTTGATAATTTTTAAAAATTTCAAAAAACAAACATAAAAACTTTCAATTCAAATGTTTAATAATTATGCTTTTAATGCAATATATTTACGAAATCATACGGGTTATTCGGACATCAAGCTTTACGATGCGTAAAACATCGTTATAAACAATATTACAAGTATGTGTCAAAAAGTATCTAGGCTTTTATGTTTTTATCAAAAAATTGCTCAGTTTAAAATTATTGAAAAATCTTTTTTTGCATAGGAATCAATTATGAAGGATGCCAGCCATATCAGCAATGTCAAAATAACGCTGTAGGAGCTTTCTGGACACAAATGTCTTCCTTCGTAAGTCTGATGCTTTAAAAAAAACCATCAAACTATGAATAAAAGTGATTGAACAGCTGGATATTTCTATCGAAAATTGAAAATTTTTTAAATTTTGATTAAATTATTAATTATAATCCTATGAAAAACGTATATCCAAACCATTAATACTCAAACACTTGTCAGTTTGTTTTGAAAGCGGAAGGCACTGTTTCCGTTATGTTCAATTCTAGTTCTGAAGTGGCTTTCAATGAAAATAAGTAAGAATCATTTCAAAAATTCTTCATAGATAAATTTATTTGAACAAATGATTTTTAAATAAAACTAATATACCAATAAATTTAATCCCCAAAATTTCATTTATTAAAAAATACAATCATTATACTCTCGAATCTACATTTTAAAAAAGTTTTAAAGTCCCATTACATAGATTGCCATATAAATAAGAGACACTTAAACAACATGAAGAACGTTCGGAAGAGCTGAGCTGCCTAATCTGCACAAAGACAAGGTTCAAAAGCTTGAAGTGTTCCTTGTAGGCAACCTTCGTGAACCTAAGCTGTATGTTCTTTTATTGTTTGAAAGAGTATCAAAATTTTTGCCTGTTTTTTGAGGAATAATTCGTATTTAGAAAATATTATGTGAATCAAAAAATCGATAAGAATTTAAATTTTTCTATTGAGACCTAAAAAAGTATATATTGTATAAGATACAAGCACAGGTTTTTTAAACAATAAAGCTTTTTATACGCAGAACTTGCATTATCGTTTCTGAATATTGTGAGTGACTAAACACAATGTTTTAACTCGTGAGAACGCTTTATTGATTCAGAATTATTCAAACCGTTTGCTCAACAAAAATAGAAACTAGTTTATAAAAATCTTCAGAAGTTTAAATATTAAAAGCAAACATACTAACAACCAAAACCCGCAATTTTCATTAGGTTTTTTGAACTTAAATTAAGTGCAACACAAATATTTTTGGCATTAGCCACGTTAGTTTTATGACATCAAATATTTTGCATAAATCACTTAAACCCTGGTATATAGGATCGATAGTTTAGAAATAATATATATAATTAATACTTCCTGAATGATATCCACAATAAAAAATAGACTCAAAAATGTCTTATAAATATAAATGAGTTAAAAACAAGGGGGTCGGAATAATTTGATGGTTATAATGTTTTCGGCAGAGAGACCTGTGAGGTTGGCTCAATGCAGAAACTAAGGGATATTGTGGAGAAAAAAGGAATCAACTTCAAATGCTGGGATTCCCATCCGTGAGCATAATACCATTGTTTTTGGTTTTTATTCTTCCATCATCGATTGAAGTAGTAAATATATCCTTTGCATTCACGTTATTATAATTCAGAAAACCCTATTACAAGTTTTTTTTGAGTTTATTACGAAAATATTTCATATAATGAAAAACTAATTGGAAACCATGACTGCACTGAAAAGTCCTCAACTGACTCATGCAAATGTATTGCCAAAAGATTAGGGCGTATTTAATGTCAACAATCAATGATTAATGTCTGCAGAAAGAACATAAAGCTTCAAGTTCTATGGAGGAAAGGTGTGAGACAGGGTTCAATAAGAGGGTTGAGAAGGTTGGAGAAATTTAGCGGTTTAAGAGGGAAGAAAAAAAAATACTTTTAAAATAAGGAATAGAAAACGCCAACACGGGAGTAAGAGCGGAAAAGGTTAAAAAAGAAGAAGAAGAAGAAGAAGAAGAAGAAGAAGAAGAAGAAGAAGAAGAAGAAGAAGAAGAAGAAGAAGAAGAAGAAGAAGAAGAAGAAGAAGAAGAAGAAGAAGAAGAAGAAGAAGAAGAAGAAGAAGAAGAAGAAGAAGAAGAAGAAGAAGAAGAAGAAGAAGAAGAAGAAGAAGAAGAAGAAGAAGAAGAAGAAGAAGAAGAAGAAGAAGAAGAAGAAGAAGAAGAAGAAGAAGAAGAAGAAGAAGAAGAAGAAGAAGAAGAAGAAGAAGAAGAAGAAGAAGAAGAAGAAGAAGAAGAAGAAGAAGAAGAAGAAGAAGAAGAAGAAGAAGAAGAAGAAGAAGAAGAAGAAGAAGAAGAAGAAGAAGAAGAAGAAGAAGAAGAAGAAGAAGAAGAAGAAGAAGAAGAAGAAGAAGAAGAAGAAGAAGAAGAAGAAGAAGAAGAAGAAGAAGAAGAAGAAGAAGAAGAAGAAGAAGAAGAAGAAGAAGAAGAAGAAGAAGAAGAAGAAGAAGAAGAAGAAGAAGAAGAAGAAGAAGAAGAAGAAGAAGAAGAAGAAGAAGAAGAAGAAGAAGAAGAAGAAGAAGAAGAAGAAGAAGAAGAAGAAGAAGAAGAAGAAGAAGAAGAAGAAGAAGAAGAAGAAGAAGAAGAAGAAGAAGAAGAAGAAGAAGAAGAAGAAGAAGAAGAAGAAGAAGAAGAAGAAGAAGAAGAAGAAGAAGAAGAAGAAGAAGAAGAAGAAGAAGAAGAAGAAGAAGAAGAAGAAGAAGAAGAAGAAGAAGAAGAAGAAGAAGAAGAAGAAGAAGAAGAAGAAGAAGAAGAAGAAGAAGAAGAAGAAGAAGAAGAAGAAGAAGAAGAAGAAGAAGAAGAAGAAGAAGAAGAAGAAGAAGAAGAAGAAGAAGAAGAAGAAGAAGAAGAAGAAGAAGAAGAAGAAGAAGAAGAAGAAGAAGAAGAAGAAGAAGAAGAAGAAGAAGAAGAAGAAGAAGAAGAAGAAGAAGAAGAAGAAGAAGAAGAAGAAGAAGAAGAAGAAGAAGAAGAAGAAGAAGAAGAAGAAGAAGAAGAAGAAGAAGAAGAAGAAGAAGAAGAAGAAGAAGAAGAAGAAGAAGAAGAAGAAGAAGAAGAAGAAGAAGAAGAAGAAGAAGAAGAAGAAGAAGAAGAAGAAGAAGAAGAAGAAGAAGAAGAAGAAGAAGAAGAAGAAGAAGAAGAAGAAGAAGAAGAAGAAGAAGAAGAAGTGCCAAACACTTAAAGTCAGTAAGCAATGAGAGTACATGCGATTAAAGAAAAAGTGTAATTGAAAGGATTGATAGAGAATATGATAAATTAGTTTTTTTTTTATTTGCTTCATATAACCTCTGAAACTTTTCAGGCAGTTGATTAATATCTCAGAAAAAGGTGTGCCAAATTCTAAACAACACACTCCGATTATCCATTTGATACCTTGATTAAATCATTCAAAATACTTATATAAAAATCAAGGAAAAGCTCATGCTAACGTTTTACCTCTTTCTATATGTTTTTATATATGTAAAAAGAATATAAAATGATGTTTTAAACAAGAACTAATTCTCACTTGCAGCTCCGTGTGGCATCTGCAGTGCCTCAAGTCACAAGAGGGTTGTTCTTTCATCAGAGCTAAAAACTCCTCTATACTTCGATCTTTTGGGCTCTCTTTTTTAGTTATTTTTAGTGCTTTGTGTTTACATGCTGTTGATTTTAGTGCATTTTTAATTTAATCTTGAAATGCTTTTATATGTTAGTTAGTGGCTTGAAATGCAGTAAGTTTGAAAATGTAGTGTTTGCCTAGACATGAAACTGATCAATTGTGATTTAAATTTACTAGAAAGAAATTGACATCTTGAGAATTAATTTCTCAAATTTTTATACAGCTTATATTTATGAAAAACAATTTTTGAAAATTTAATGGATTAAAGGTAGCAATTTTAGATTTACGAATAAAGCTTTGTTAAAATGTGCCTTTTTTGATCTTTTTTATTTTATACTTCAAACTCTTAATGCTAGAAGTAAATAAACACCACTGAATACTCTCAACGATCAAAACACCTTGTGACAGATATTGATTCATGCTATAAGAGTTTTGTATCCCTAATCACTATTTGATTGCTCAAAAGATAAATGAAAATTCTTGCCTACAGCTCGATCATCTCATTACTATACTGGTTTATTTGATTGACGTTTTACACTCATTTAAAATAAAATTTTTTTTTTGGAAGAAAATTTTTATTCAACCGTCAAATTTAAAAGTAAACAAAATCTCTGAATGGCCATACTTATAGCTTGAAGTAAGAAGGAGGTTGACCGCGGTTCTCCTGTTTCTTGAGCTATTTTTTTCCCGATCTCTCTTATCAATCTCAGTTCGTTTGGACCCCAGAAACCAAAAGTTTCAACTCCGATTGGTATAACTTCATAATCCGTTGAAAGGTTGCGGTATTTTGTCAGCTTAGCTGTCTCCGCGCTTTCAGCTACTTTTCTTGGAATAGCTGAAGAAATTTGTATGGGGCTGGAGGCGATAGTGTCACTATAAGTGAAATCCCACACCATAGTACGACCATTTTTCCAAGGGTAAATTGTCATTCTATCTAGACGTTTTCCATCAGAACGAGATACACCATTTGGTTCAAGAATCGAAGGTATGGGCTGATGACAGAGCTCTCTTTATTATGTCATTTACTTGAGCATGTCAGGAAAATCTTCCAGCACTCTTTCTACAACTGAGACTATGCACTCCCGATTGATCCATTCTAGTGCCGCAGACACAAGTATGAGGAATGCACAAGGGTGAGCCTAAACGTAAAGCGCAGCTGATCCTTAGTTGAGATCTGTTCAACTTCAAACCCAAGGAAGCTATAGGAATGGCATTGAACCAAGAAAAGGATTGTTTTGAAAAGACAGCCAGCAGCCTCGCTTTTTCTAAATCTGATGTCGAAATTGAAATCAGCTTTTCATGCTTCAGCTTGGCATACTGCATATCCCAGGCAGCTTGAGCACTAGGATTACCTAGAAAACTGCTTTTATTTCCAATTTTTTCCAAATAAAGAATCTTTTTTTTACACTCATGAATGATGAAGACAATTTTTAATATATTTTAAAAGATTTCAGGCGAAATTTTCATAACGTCTTGGTTATTATGAAGCGTGTTCTAAACATTTTAGGGTTTTTGAAACTATTAGTCAATGATAGTTTTGATATGGATTAATAAGGTTTTGTGTCCAAAAAATTTTTACTTTCATCCAAAAAATCCTTTTTTGCATTTATGAAAAATTATCGTTTATATTTCTAATAATATCAAACAAAATTATAATTAAATTTTCCCCGAATCAAAAATATATTCCAAAAATATTCTGCCACTCAAAACCACCAGGTTTTTTGGGAAAAATCTTTGAAAAGTGTTTTACCAGCATCTCTTGCATAGAATTCATTTATAACTGAGCAACTGCCGCAACAGTTGCTTGTGCCTTCGAAACAATACGATGGTCTAAACTCCGAGCAGAAAGTTGAACGGTCTTTGCATATTTCTGTGAATGAATATTATATATTATATTGTGATGTCATAATAAACATTATATAATGAATATAGGAATTTTTGGTTTAAGTTTATGCATTGGTTACTGAAACACAGTCTTATATTCTGATGTTTCAGGTATTATAACTCATGCCTGTGTTGATAGGATCGTAGATGACAACTTCTGAAATGTTGAAGTTTATATTTGCTATATTTTTAGTTGAAATAATTTGAATTTTAAGTAACATTACTTCACCCTGATTCAAGTGCTCCAGCGTACAAGAGAAACAGCATGTTTGGGAGATCCTCTTGAGTTTGCAGGATGTAGGGTGCAGTTTCAATTCCTCTTCGCACCAATCCTCTTTGTCGCCGTACTCACAGTTCTCAATATCATGGACTTTGAAAATTTATATTTAAAGTTGAAACAAGTAAATAAAAGGTACATAAATGTTTTTTCAAAGTAATTAAGAGAATTACTGATAACGTCTTTGCAACTCTGACAACAGCGGTTTGAGTAGAAAGTTTGATAGCATAAAAGTGGGTTAGAATGCACTAGTGAACAGAGCTCCTCTCCGTAAAATGTCCCATTGAAATCCCCTTGCGGGCAATGCTCCAAAGCTGAAATGAATTTTAAATATTTATGATGAAAGAAACTTGTAATTTTTTTCGTTTCAATCGTTTCTTAAACTTAATATAAATAAACCATCATTTAACTTGCTTTTTGTGTGAAAAATACTTTTTTACGAAATTTTTCCACTTCATTAAAACTATTTAATCTCATCATTCACAAATACTTACCTCCAGGCAGTGGAGGCGCATCAAAGTGGTGCACACACAAGTTCCACCTGCACCACATTTTGTCTCCACATGAACTGCCATCAGCCGCTGAGACTTTTTGAAACCCCAGGCAGATGTTTTCTTCTGGGTTGGAGCACGATAAATCCCTACATATGCTTCCACCCTTTGTGTTTGGAGCGTTTGATAATTGTTTGTTTATATTTTAATGAACAAATTTTTATATTTATTCTTTATAACGTATCAGTAAAATTGATTCATTAAGCTCACTCCACAATTATACGACAGAGGACCGTACAACAGTTGACACTGTTGGTCGAGGGAGTATAGAAGACCTGGCATCGTTGTGTCGGGGTCTTTGACGCTTTTAAAAGTTTCTATCAAACAATTTTTTCCTTTACTGTGAGAAATTATTTTTTTAAAACTGGTTGAAGTGATAAGTTATTTTGAGACCTGTTTAAGTTTTCTACAAAATTTTTCATGGATCTTAAAGAACATTCGGAGAATTTGAATCTATTTGAAACCAGATCCTTTCCAATATATAGTTCTTGTTGAGACATGATGTAGGAAAAGCCTTTGTCACAATCGATGCTGGTATCTTCTCCATCGTGATCAGAACCCAAACTGATCATGGATGCAATTTGTGCTGGATTTAGTGTGCATGTTTTCAAAAATTGTGTCAAATTAAAACTTGGAAATTTTATAAATATTTTGATAGTTCAAATTACACTTATTTTTTTAAATGAACTTTAATTATGAATCTCCCGATGTTGATTAAATCAATCGTACGTATGAGCGATTTCATGTGCTAGAAGGGTGATGAACTCTGGTGAAGTAAGTTGTTTGACCACTAAAAGAGGTAGAGAAGTGCAAGCTACATTCAGCTCTGTTTCTCCGTTTATACCGTTCGTGTCGAAACTTTGAAAAAACAAACATTTAAAGCTGATTAAAAATCTTTTTGTAAGAAAGCATAAAATTTATTATGTGAAAAAATACTATTTTATAGCTATTTTCCTTGATATGTCTTACTCTTTCACAAAGGCGATGACGTCATAGTTTAGATTCCTCATGTACTCGCTCTGATTAAAAAAAATTTTTGCTTCGTGCAACTCACTTTTTACACCTTCAAAAACTGTTTCATTCTGGAATGTTTAGTAACGATTCAAAAACGTCTGATTTATTTTATACACGGTATTTCTAATATTAATGTGACTAACTTCATTGAGGTAGAATCCTGCTAAAAGAACAGAAATGTTCAAGCCGTGGAAATCAATTTTTCGAAATATCTCATCAACCTTAATTAAAAATACATTTTATTTGTTATCTTATAGCTTACCAAAACTTTACTCCTTGGAAAGTGTATTCATAAAAATTCATCATATCGTTTATTGCTTCTTCTCTGTTCCCACTTTTGAAGTTTAGCCATCTTCAATAAATTTAAATGCATTTTACACATCGAAGGTCTAGAGGGTGTAAGGTGGTTCTTCTTATTTCAATAACAATCTCTATTTAACATTATTAGAAATTAAATACAATTATTTTATAAAAAGGATTATTCACACTATTATAAAACCTATTTTGCCAATGTTTCCTTTATACTATTTGTTATTATGGTATGTTACTTCTGATAAGCTGAGTAGTCGATGTATAGAAATGTTTCAACAACCATGAGGTTTTGCTTGTTAACGTCATTGTTATCTTGAACTTATAGAATTTCATCATTTTGATAAAAGAATTTACAATAGTATGGTAAAATAAAAAAAACCTTCATGTGTTCGTTGTATTATCTGTACCGCAAATAAAAATATCAAGACGGTTTGCATTTTTCAGTAACATTTCAACTTTTCGTTTATTTAAATCTTCTAAATGAAGTAAATCAATATGATAATAACCGTAAACATTGGGTTTTATGCGTGGTCACAACACTTTGAAAGAGATTCAATTTTATAATTTACTTTTCTTTATCTCAACAAAAAAACAATATGGGAAAACATTGATTTGAGAGTTTTAAAACAAAGAAAATGCTTGAAGTTTTCGAACAAATTAAAGGCATTAATTTACTAAAATTTATCTAATTCTTCAAAATTTGTTATCATCACAGCATTTCCAAACGTTTGAGCGAAAACAGTCTTAAAAAGTTTTAATTTAAAATCATACATTGGTAAATAAAATCTTTATTAAAAAATATAAATTACAAAATGATTAAACACTAGAAATTAAATCTCGCATCATCTACTGAAACATCATAACGAACTTTAACAGCTTAAGCCAGAGTAATCTTTTCACGATTAAAATATAATGTGATGGTGATTCGAAAAATTATACATGACATTCATCTTCTTCTTGTCTCACCAAATCCTTTTGAGAATATGAAATAAGTTAAAACACTAATGTAAATCAAAATTGTAGTAGAATTACGAAGCTCTAAGTTATAGTAGAGATAAACGCAAAAATTTTAATAGTTATTAATGTTTGGTTTGGAAAAATGATATTTCGGTATTATTGAAAGACATTAACATAAGATTTAAGTATCACAATTTTTGCGTTTTTCTCTTCTAAATTTCAAAGCATTTTGCTTCAATATCTTTTTATTATACTATAATAATATTCTATGCAATAAACAGAACCTAGGCTAAAATCAAATTCTATAACGAAACCTGAAGAGGTTCTGGAGCCAGACGAGGATGAAGTGGAGCTTTCATTCCAGGTGCTAGGGCCCTGACTACTCCACGTATCAGTGGTAGTCCATCCACTTCCAGTACCACCACTTCCCCATCCATCGAACCACCCCCTTCTCCTCGTTCCAGCGTTGTTTCCCCACCATCCACTTCCCCAGCCATTGTTCCAAGTACCAGGGTTATCGTGATATTGGTGAGCAGTGTTAGTTCTCGATCCAAACATATATCCCAAAAGACCTCCAAGACCAGCCCCTGTCCAAAAACCCCCAAAAGGACTTTGATCGTTCTGGTTTTGCTGTTGTGTGTTTGTTCTTTGTCGTTGCTCTGTTCCTGAATGTCCTTGCTGGAAACCTTCGAAATTTAAAAAACAGAATGAAAATATTCCATAACTTAAATTATGGAAGAAAAATGTTTTGAAAAATAAGCTAACAACCAAAAAAATAGATAAAAAATATATTTAAAACAACGTGACACCTTTAAAACCAGGTGGGGGTGGAGCATCATCGGAGTAGGGTGGTGGTCTCGAATCGTGTCCTGGTTGATGGGGTCTGTGAGGGAAGTCGTACGAAGGGGGTCGCGGTGGTTGTGCCGGTGTGCTTCCAGATCCCAGGCAGAAATAAAAAATCATCACGACCGCCCCCACGACCATCAAAAACGGAACCAATGACGCAAAAGAGCCTCCCTCTTTTTTGCTGTAGCTTAGGTGAGAATTTTGTAATTAGTAACCTAACTAACATTAACATAGAATCTTTTAATTGAGTTATAATAAATAGAATCATATAAGTTTAAAGTTTCATACGTGTTGTATCCACGGTCTTTTGTCGCTGATGATAGTTCCAGCGTATACTCCAACTGCGAGGGGGGTGTTTGTTTCAGTTTGTGGATTATTAACTTAAAAAATTTGAACCCAATCAGTTTTTGATGTCTGTTACATATCAACCTCATAAAAAAATTTAATTGGTAACATTCAAAAAAAAAACACTCAAATTCATCAAATAATTTTTAATGAAATTTCCTAGATAAAAAACTGATTTATACTGTGAGTTGTATGAAAAAATAAAAACTATAACATAAGAAAGACAATTGTAACATTTCATAATTATCACATCCTCAATTCTTCTTTACACAAAAACCTCTCTGTATTTAAATCACCACACATAACTGCTATCAAAATCTAATGCAAAAAGACCATCAAAAGACCTACCCCACAAGATCCAACAAGAACATAAGGATCATCAGGGTAATCATAACCCTCACAAGCCACATATAACTCCCCAAATTGTACATTATTGTCAAGCTCTGCCTTGCACTCCCACTGATGAGATGTTTTATAATAATGATATTATTATCAAGAATAATAATGATAACAATGTTGATAGAAAGAATAATGATGATAAAAGTCATATTAATAAAAATAATGATGTCAATAGTAATAATACTAATAAGATTAACATTACAAATATTATCATGAATAAAAATATTAATAAGAACAATATTATAAATGATGATTTTCATTAATATTGACTAAAGGAAGGAATTGGGGTGGATATGAACAAAATCAATAGCTAATGGTATGATTACTTAGTTATTAATTATGAGGTCTGTAACATTTTTGATTTTTTATTAATGAAGAATAACAAAGAGATTAAAAACCTCAAAGTATTATTTTCAAGTTATAAATACTTAGTACATATTGACAAGCTTTGTTTTTATTTTGAAATTATGAGTGGTTGAATTTCATTTTAAAATCTAAATATTTTTTTCAAAATTTCAAAAAACACTGAATGTTTCAAATGAAAAACTAAATTCAAATCAACGATGAAATATACATTTAAATTTGATTGAAGCTGTGGCCTAAAAACATGAGAATAAAAAAAATTGCTTAATGAAACTTTATTTTTCCAGAGAAATCATCATCATGTCTTCAAAATCAAAGAAATTTGTCAAATAATAAATTTATAGACCATTATTTTATTGTTATTTTGAATTTGCTGTTTTTAAAAATGAATTAAAAGTAAATGAGATTGTAAATCATAGGTATTTAAGTCCAATTATCCTGAGAATTGTATGCGAAAAAAAAAACCTGAACATCATTGCCGTCAAATCCAACATTCCTACATTGAACAATACTGGGAGCCTTAGAGCATCCTGCTGAACCACCTTGGCAACTCAGCTGAAAGTAATCAATTGAAATTTTTTGTTATGTTTTCCTTTGCCAAAGTAGAGCTATTGTTGGTTCTATCAAACTGATTTGAAACTATACAACATTGAATATAATAAAAAAATTTTTATAATTTGATTATAATGGAAAAAACTAACTCAACAAATATATGTTTGGTAAAAATCTTTTTAGAAATATCTTTTCAATTTGAATTTCATATTGAGATAAATCAGTGAAAAAATATTTATTCAAGTCATGAAACTAGTTTTAGAAACTCCATGATGATATTGCATCATTGTGAAAAAAATGTTGATAATCAGAATAATTTAATGAGAGCTTCACTTGAGGTATTGGAGAGCTTCTACGACCTGTAGTATATTTTGTCTTGTGTAATGTCAAAGCTCCTAAATCCCTCAAAAGAATTCTTTTTTGAGCTTCCGCTAAAAGTATTTCAACATTTTAAGAACTCAATTAATTAACATTTTTCATTTAATGAAAACATAATTATTATTTTAAAAATTCTAAATAGCATTGAATTTTTATGAGCTATTTTTCCCTTTAGTTTTACTTACCAAATACGAAAAAACTTGCGAAAATAAAAATGAGTTTAACAAAATCTTTCATTATTTTTTTAAATCTCAATTTATCAAAACAATTTTCAAACACTTTTACTTTTTTTAGATTTTTTAGGAATAAAATGACGACGGCATTAAAATTTAAAAGTTATTCCTTAGAAAAAAAATTTATAAAATATAATAGTATAAAAAATCAAAAGATTAAATGAAAATTTTTTTCATTTTCATGAACTTCAATTTAAATATTAAACTATTTTGATAATTATTCTGTTTAAATTCTAGCCTGACGATGTGAGACAAGCTCTTTCGCTACAATCTGTCACTTCACCGAGCGAACCAATCTAATTTTAAAAGCGTTTTTTCAAATAAAAAAAAAATCTATTGAATATATTTTTCAGATTATTATGTGTAGCGTTTCACATTCATATTTACGCCTTCATATTTCTCCATCTCTTATTAATCTCCACTATCTACTTCTTGACAGAAGCACTGTACGCTTACTATAGAAACCAAAACGTTTTTATCACTGACCATAGAATGGAAGCAGGCTTAGATCAATTTGTAGAATTTTTAAAAATATTGTGACCAATTTAAAACTTTGAATTGTATCATTTATTTTTAAAATATCAAAAAAAATAGCAAAACAAAACCATACCAAAGCAATGCTTTTTTAGCGGGAAAAATGGAAAATTAAAAGAATCTAGTCCAAATTTGCTTCAATCCTATTGGTCAGTGAAAAAAAACTTTTTTTTTCTATAGTAAGCGTGAACTTCTACTACGTCCCACTACCGCTTTTTCCTTAAAATCTGTACTCTTTTCTACAATCTCACCTTGCTATCTTTCTAACCTCATACTACCTCTTAAACGTGCTGCCCTACGATCCTCTACCCGCTATCAACTTTTTATTGCCCCTCTCTCTCATTTTTACGATAAATCTATTTTTTTGATTTTTTTCTTTAGAAATTTTTATCTCATAATTTTTAATCTTCTTTTTTGTTTAGTTTTATTTAAAATATCAAAACTCTTTTCTTTAAGCGGTTCATAGTAGAGCGCCTTTGAACGATTCAGGGACGTTATATAACTTAAATATACTTGCTTACTTCAAGTATACGGAGTAATGTAATTTATTGTTCAAATTTATGTGAAGCAGCTAATGAAAAGGGAATATAAAACGCCACACAAACTTTTAAACCATTATTATATTTTCTACTACTATTAATGTTACACAGCATTTTCATAAGTGTTTGTTTGATTCTATAAAAAGTGTAACTAAATAATATTTAAGCCATGCTCATGCATTTAATAAGATGAATATGCTTTTATAAAAAAAATTTTGTTTTTGTACAATTGTATCATTTAGAATAATCTAATAAAAATAAAAAGTCTAAATGGTTAGAAGGCTGTAGAGAAATTATTCAAAAAAGAAAAAAAAGGACTTATACAGCTCAGACAATAATACTCGAAGACCAAGGCTGTAGAGTAGGCATCAATTCAAAATCTAGTCTGCTCAACACCCATGGAAAACAGTGTCATTTTGTTACAACTGGTGTGTACCAAATGACCTGAACCATCAGAGTAATCACAATATGGAGGAAAAGCGGTTCCAATCTTTACTCAAAACTGTGCAAAATTTATTTTTAACTAAAAATTTTTAAAAAACCGATGTTGGTAGTAATCATGTTTATGTCATAAAAATTAAAACTATTAAACTTTAAAAAAAATTTTACACTCAAATAATAAAAAAGTAAAATGCTAGCTAAAAAATGAAGACCTATACTGTTTTGAACAATCTTACCACTTTGAGCGATAAATTTTCCACTGGTTTGAATGATGACACAGAAGTGTTATTAAACAACTTCAATATAATTATTACATAGACATTAACCCTACACTACAACCATACAGTCGTATCCGATCAACGAATATACGATACAGTATATCTCTAAAGTTATTGGAGCTCATCATACTTTTGATTCAAGCAACAAAAATATCTTCAATTATTTTGAAGCTTCGAAACATTTTTTCGATTTTAATTATTGTGTGCCCAGAATTTAATGTTTGTTTTTAATTATCAAGTTTTGAAATATTTTAAAAATAGAATATTTTAGCGAGTTTATAGCATTACTCAATCAAAAAGGCTTCAAATTATCGATTCATGAATAATTTCCCCAAATTTCAATGTAAATGTTTAAATAACTCATTTAATTTTGGATCATTAGCAATAACTTGGAATTAATACCAGGGATAGGCTTTAAACATCATAACTTATGTACCAAGCTGAGTTTTTGAGAAAAAACTTTTCATTTTTTGTTTGAAAGAAATAAATTCCATTAACTTTGTCAGTTGTGACCATTTTAAAATGCCTCAGAATATAGTTGTTGATACAACCATCAAGACTCATAATTATCACGTTCATTCCCCCGGAAGAGTTGGCAGTATTATCCCTGATATGACCTTTACAGTAGTTCAATGGGGGTTCGTTTAAGAAAACTAATATATTAAAAAAATTAGTTAGTTGAAATTAGTTAATTTGTCAAAAAATATTCAAATATTTAGTGAATGTATCTGAAAGTATCGTTTTTATATTTTAAATATAATCCATGAAATAGCTAAAAAAGTTACCTCTAATTTTTATAAGACATTTCGACTTTTTTTTGAGCAACAAAAGACTGTCCACAATTTTCTTCGAAACATCCCCTGATGAAGCGAAAATATTTTTCTTCAGAAAAACAAATCCTTCTTTCATTAATACGTCCCTGACCTCCTTTTCAGGCAGCATTTTTTCGCAAAACACTGAGTTTAAAAAAAAAGTAGATTGAAGAAAACTTCAAAATTTTAAAATGAAACGGTTTAAAATGCCTTTTCAAATTTACCTGAGGACAAACTCAGCGCCAACATCAACACAGTCGTTTTGAGCATCATTAGCGAGAGAAAGTCTAAAATTCTGAAATAATCAGCTTCTTCCGAGTTTTATTTACTTTTGAATTCTAATAATAATTACTTTTGAGATTTAAATCGAAGAGATTGATTCTAAATTAAAACTAATTTCTTCCCCCATGGCATGGAATGTGTTATTGACAGCTGATAAGTGAAAGCCGATTTTATCAAAAATTTAATTTTGCTAATATTTTTCAAATTGAAAGTTTTGAAAAAATTTATTACGAAATGTACAGTTGGTAAAGAATTTAAATATCGATTACATCGTACAAGATTACCTATTAGAATAAATTATCGAAATATAGAGGGATGACTAAAGATATCAAACAAGGAATATCAAAACTCCATGCTCTCTAGAAGCTGGTTAACTTTTTCAACAATGTCTGCAGCTGGAAAATCGAGCTCAGCAAATAGATGACAAACGTGGTTGTAGCGATTTTCAGTGTTTCGACTTAATATACCGAATATTCTGAAATGTGGTTAAATTATAAACAATTATAATAATATAGTTAAATTTAAAAAAAAACTAAATTTTGAAAGAATAATGAAAAAAAAGCTTAGTTCTGTTTTAAGTGATGAAAGTTTTTTCATGCATCTAAATGAAGCAACCTGGACTGAATCTTCTTGTGTGATTGGTCAGCCCATGTCCATCTATGCAATTGATTTGTAATTTAAAAGTTTTTACTTTGTTTTTGAATAGAATATTAAGGATGGTGGTCACTCACTTCGCCTCATCTTCGTGAATGGCAGCAAAAGTCAAGGATTCAAGAGGGTAATGGCGACGAAAAAACAACCTGATCAGAATTTAATGATTATTTAGTGAAAATTTTATTTTATTTTATTTATGACTAAAAACATTGTTGAATGCTTCAAAGTTAGTAAGGAACAACAGACGTTCTGCAAGTGTCGGTGAGGACAAGGCCTTCCCTGGAGATTTGGAGATCACATACAGTGGTCAAAGGAGTTTTATTTTTTTTGTTAACATTTCTTTCTAGTAACCATTGGGTTGCTTTCGAAATGGCAGTATTTTCTGCTAAGGCTTCTACGTTTTCGCTACTGAGATACAACACACTGCATGAAAGGCCTATGTGGGGATAATGAATGCGAGCAATTACTGAAAAAATCAATTTGAAAAATTACCATGCTGCTATCGTGAACTTTTGTTCTAAACTTTAATGTGTTATGATTTATGTACATAATTATTAATTATTAATTTTTCAACTAAATTCTTTTAAAAAAATTAAGTTAATTTTTTGTTAAAATACTACCGGGGTTTGATGTCACACTGAAATTCCGTCGCTTTCCTGATTCCTGTGCCGATGGAGCTGCGTGAATATTTTAATGAAATTTTAAAATAAAATTATGTATAAATAATTTAAAAATAGCCACCAATGACAGCAGGTATGAGAAGCTTGCAGGGAAGGGAAAGGTTTTTTTGTGAATGTTTGGTCACGAGGGATTGTAGATCCGCTGCAACATTGTATCAAAAATATACTTAAGCTGAATATCATATATAGCTTCTATTTAAATTTCGATAAAAAAAAATTTAATTGATTGAATTATGTAGAATTTTTTCTTGAATGTATTATACTCGCAAAAGCTTTTAACTACAGTGGATACAGGAGAAATAACTCACGAAAAACGGGCTCTAAAGGACTTCCTCTTATTCTCACTCCGCCATCTTTTGTGCTTTCTATCAAAAAATTTCGAATAGATTGTGTTTCTGTGGAATATTTGATTTACATTTTAATAATCAATTAATCATATTTGAATTCAAAATAATATTTTCAATAATTAAAACTTGAGTTAAAATTTACAAAGTGATAAATTTGCTTTGTTGATTTAATATTGGCAGATGTAAGATTAAATGGTTTCCATTAATTGATTTCAAGGTTAATTAACTTTATACCTGTGATGTTGTGAGTAGGGTCGGATGGCGTTTCAATTTTCAAAACTAAACCATAGGCTCCAGGAAAAGAATTACTATCTCTTATTAAAAACGCACCCACAGGCTTATTTCTCAAGTATTCTATAGCTGCAATTTTAAATTTTAGAAGTTAAATAACTGAAAAAAAAATTGTTCAATGAAAAATATACATTTAAATAAATCTATTAATTTTGTAGATCAACAAAATCTAAGACTAAAGGGCCAAAAAAATGGTTACAATGTTCACAACCTACCTTAGTCTTCAATAACTAAGACGATATGATTATTAAACTCGAACCAACCTTCACTTTTTGATGCTTCTTTTTTGTACCATGGGAAAGTATTTTTATCTTTTTCTTTTGAAAAAATCTTTTTATTGATTTTCACTTGAATAAAAGTTGTGATTTTATTTAATACTTACTAGGTCTAAAGTTGCAAAAAAACTAAAGTTAGTAGATCGAAATTTGGAAGTCACCATTTTTACTTATACAATAGTTTGATTAATCACTCACTGAAATTGCCGTAATCATGTTCAGAGTTGATTGGATGTTCATGCAAATACTGATCAAGTGTGAAATCTATGCTTTTCATTGTAGACGAGTCCTTGCTATGAAGTTTAGAAATAGTATTTCAAAACGTTAATGCCTTTAAAATTTAAAGAGAAGACATAATATAAAGCAATGTAATTCAATGATTTACTCAGTCCAAATTGAAGCTGAATATTTTTAAAGCAGAAATTTTCCATCAAGGGATCAATCATGCCATAAAAGCATTAAACACCTCAGTCTACTCGAGCAACTTTCTGAATCGTACGCAGTCTCTTTTATTGCTTCTTTACTTTTGCGCATTTTACTTCTTAATGGAGTCTTTTTTAGCACCTTCAATACAAGAAATATTTCATCAGCGTGATGTATAAATTAACTTATCATTTATACAATGCTATTTTAAATTTTTTATTTGCACTCAGTTGAAATTCTGAGACAAAAACATTTATTGAAAA
Organism: Pterobdella sp. o SKG-2022; assembly: GCA_964035795.1. Taxonomy (NCBI): domain Eukaryota; kingdom Metazoa; phylum Annelida; class Clitellata; order Hirudinida; family Piscicolidae; genus Pterobdella; species Pterobdella occidentalis. The sequence goes on along the minus strand of OZ038320.1, from coordinate 26,388,158 downwards.
CATGTTTATTAACAAATTATACAAACAAAAAGGTGAATTTTGACATAATCTTTTATATTTACCGTTTTGTTAATGCAATTTTTAAACAGACCTACTTAACAGGTTGAAACTTTGCGGGTGATTAACCGCGTGAAAGGTTTATAGTGGGCAAACAGTGTAATTTATGATCCCTTTAGACTTTGATTATTTTACTCAATTTTTAAGCTTTAAAATTTTTAAAAGGTTATAAAGTTCGACAAAATATATAATAAAGATATAAAGATTTTTAAGAAAATTTAGAGGCATTTATAAAGTATGGCTGATTTAGCTTATATTGGGATTAACTCTCACCTCCATTTTTCTCAATTCTTTCAAAAGTTCTAGACCACCCCCACAAAACAATGAGGCTGTAGACTCTCCGTCAGATTCTGTAACCTAAAAAAAACACATTGTTTTCAAACTCAAAAGAATATATTTTTGAAGTTATAGTTTAAAATTCAATATTATATACCTTCCAGCGTTTTTTGAATTCTTTATCGGAATCTAAAAAAAAATTTTGATATTTAATTAGAAATGATTTGTGGAAATTTTGTAAGACTCATCACATTTATTACCTTCAGCTATGGCATTCACTAAATACTTTTGACTCCTCATCTATAAAACAAACAGGTTGTATAAAAATAAAAAATTTTTCATTTTAAACAATTCTTAAACAATTACAGATAAAATGATTAAGAATGTATCAGATTTTTTAAGTTGAAACACGTAAAAAGTGCAGCTGTTGATTGAATGTGTAAGGAAAGGGGATAAATTCAACCTTTCGTTCTAATGAATCGTGCGGGCCTGACAGCTGGATAACTTTTGCTGTTTGGAAGATTTTCCAAATAAATCAATAGTTACACATATACAGTATATCGTAAATGAAGAAAAAAAAATTTTTAATGTATTAAAAGCAAACGACGACACAAACGATATTGTGTTGGTTTGGGCAAGTAGCGACAGTGTTAGACAAAGTTGATAAACTTAAAAGAAGAATAAACCTGAGTGAGATCTTGGATAAGGAGGCTTTTGCATCATGTAATAATCATTCTTCAACATTTTCTCTTTCATCTTTTTAACCTTCTTTTTCTTTTCTTCTTCTATAAAGTAATTATCTGGTTTAACAGTACTTTGTAGACTCAGAGTATCACTGTCCGTATCTATATAGGCGAGGGTAGCTTCTTGTTTTTTAGGAAGCTTTTTTTCTCTAACGGAAGAACTTATGCTTCGACTAGATGGTAATATATTGTTTTTGGATCCTTTTGAGATTGTCTCGCTGTGTTTTCTTGATTCTCTTCTAGAATGTTTACGTTCTCTGGGCATATCTTCTTCTTTTACTATATCATTCAATCTTTTCAGTTCTTCTTCGAGTTCTCTCCACATTAGAACGGAAGATGTACTAGAAGTTTGTTCATTCAAAGAAATATGTTCAATATCTCTACTATCTCTCTTCCTATCCACTGATCTCCCACTTGCTCTGCTGCTGCGTCTGTCAATCGAGGCTAACCTTAAGTCATTTTGGGAATTTTTTTTACTTTTTACTTTTTCTTTGCTTTTATGATGCGAAGCCGATTCATCTTTTTCTTTTTTTTCAACTTTGGATACAATATCGTTCTCATTTTTTTCAAGCAAAACAGGTCCATGATTAGAATTCATAACAAATTTTGAAGGTTTGAGGATATTTTGATCTAACACGTTACTTTTAGGAGCTAAACACACATAATGTATGTTTTTATTTTCTACCTTTTCTACATTATAACTACCTTTATCATTTTTTAAACTAAAATTGAAGTTTAGAACATCATCCTTATTCCCAACAATACTGCTTGGCTTAGTAGTCTTTGTAACTCCATTGATCTCAAAAGATTCAATGATGGTGTAAGAACCAACAAGAGGAGATTCAATTGGTTTAATGAAGTTTGTAGCTTCCTCGTAATCATGCCTCTGGTTTATAACGTTAGTTTGTTGCTCAGAAAAAGTAATTTTGGAAATTTTAAGCGATGGTGTTGATGGTTCAGTTTGCTTATGTTGTTTTTGTAGCTGAGGTTTTGTCAAATTTTGTGGGATTTGTGTTGGTTCTGTTTCATGTATCTGTTGTGGAAATATCATTGAACATTTTTCATCAGAATCAGTTTTTTCTTTGGAACAATCTTGTGTTTTGTTCGAATTATTTGTCTGTGAAGGCTTAGTTTCTTGTTTTGGTCTTGATTCATTCTGTTTATTTTTTAATTTTTGTTTAGTCAAGAGATCGTTTTCTTTATAACTAGATTCATGGTTGCAATTGAAAATTAAAGGTCGACCAAAATGTACCTTCGAAGGTTTTTTATATTCACGGCTTGTATTCAAAACACACGTGCATTTTGAAAGGTTTTCAAGGGATCTGTTTTTTATTTGATGGTCAAAAAGACACTTTTTTCCGAAAGATATCGATACATTGATATTAGAAGGAAATCGATGAATGGGATTACAAGGAGGAATATGATATGAAGGTTTGGAAGTATTTCTAGGTAAACTATAAAAGGCGTTACGAGTAAGAACTTCCACGGAACTACAACGTGAAAAGCTGTCAAAATAATTCTCCACTGTTTTTTTGGCTTTCTTTTTAACCGGTTTTTCTGATTGATGTCTCAAAACGTTGAGAATAATATCAGGACATTCTTCCAATATGTAGTCTAATAACTGATCGATTTCTTTCGGATCGAAATCCAACTTCATAACCATTTCATTGTCTAGTGCGGTCATGTTTAAACTTTACATTTTTGTATCCGTTTTGGTTATCAATATTTTGAAACTTTTACAGTATTTTTATTGTCTTACAATCCCTTGAAAAAACAACCATTACCAGAGAAACACACAACAATAACATTAAGAGCCTTGTCTTTTTAAAGTTTGCACCCGAAGAAAACAAACAGCAACATCAGCCTAGCATTCTGCAATATAACTACTTAATATTGTATTCACTCTTATATATCTGTAACGATTTTAATTACTAACCTTTCGAATTTTCATTAAAGATTTTAAAAATATGTTCCAACTTCCATGAATTTATTATTTAATATAAACTTTCAAGCCAGTTTATATTGATTTTGTACATGTTTTATTGAAACAATGAGAAAAATGATGTAACAAAAAAGGTTTGAATGAATGAATGCATCGTTTTCATTTTACGAATGCCTTGTAGATTAGTAGTATGTTTCCATTCAAAATAATCTGTATGCTTTTAAATGTCATATGTAGATATTATGCAATTCAAAGCAGCTAGTTTGTCTTGAAGAGTAATCCTTGAACGATAAATACTTATAAAAATAAATGATTTTGGTCGATTAATAATTATAGGATCTTTTAGATAGGGTATCACAAAAAATTTTATAGAATTTAAGTTAAAACTGAATGCCATTTGATGTTTGGAGCACACTTTCAAAGGCACGTTTGAGATATCGCTTAAAAATGAAATGTTAATTTACAAGTGTCTTAAAGGGTGCATGAGTGTATAACAACATGGATTTTGAAACATTATGGTAATACAGATTAAAATGGTTATTTATGCCTTTCAAGCTTGATATTACAGTTATTAATTAAAAGATTTCGGGAAGATGTTCAACTATTACGCTTCTATAAAGGCGCTGAAATCAACACGCTGGCAAAAGTTCAAACATTACAATGCAATATTAAATCTTCTCAGTAATGCAATTAGTCATAAAGTAGAACACTAAATGAAACATACGAATGATCCTTCAATTAAACTATTGTGAATTCATTGAACGTCGTGCAATTTAAACTGAATATTCTTGTCGAATGGTAACATGTCTGCGAAATAAAAGCATTATAAAGAGCTTGAAAGAATTAATGGCAATTTAACTTTTTAAAAGAATATAATGTTTAATGAAATCTAAAAATATAAAAATGAAATACAAAAAAATATATTGAAAAGAAATACATTGAAGTAAATGAACAAAATATATATTGAAAACTATAAAACTACAAGGGCATCTGGCGAACATATGAAAGCAATAATGAAACTGAAAGTTGAAAAATAAAAATTTTAATAGTTAAGATCAAATGCTTTGGTCAAGAATAAAACAACGAATTCAAAAAGATTTCATAAAAAAACAAAAATTTCAAGGCATAAATAAATGATAATGGATTTGTTGATAGAACAGTAGTGGTAAACTTAACGAATGATAATTATCTATTTTTAACGGTGGAACCAATATAAACTTAAATTTTGAATATATAGATTATTTGCAAATATAATGCTTTAAAAATATTTTTAATCGTTCTGTTAAAAATATAAAAAATCTGTTACAATTCTAAACAATTGAAACTGAACTTATGATAAAAATTTATGGTCGATGAAAAGTGAATTAATTTCATCATCATCATCTTCCAAACCACAATGAAGGAAAATGACATATAATGTTTGTTAGTATAACAATCAATAAAAATAGATACATCTATATAGTTAGGATTCTCAATGTTTGCTCCGTTCAATGCCTATTCACATGATAGCCATAGATGAAAATGATAAGCCAACACTTGAAAAAAAAGCAAAAATGAAGGATGAATGAGATTTGAAATATTTTCAGTCTTATTATGAAGATCATAGTCCGTAATCTATGAAAGTAAAACAGATCAAATACTATATACAAGTTATAAAAATGAATCTTACATTACTTTTCAGAAAAATCAATATAAACAGTAAATGATGATCGAAATGGTATGAATGAAAAAACTACAAATGATTTTTTCATATAGAAAGCTACTAAGGTATTAATTAAGGGCCAAAAACATGATTAAAAGGCTTTTAAGGATAATTGACAGGTGGGCCACAAGGTGATGGGTGCATGGGCGATTGAACAATGGATGGATCAAGGGTTTTCATTGTAATTAGCACGAAAAGAGAAATATAATGTTATTTAACGCAGCTGTTTTGGGGTAATGCAAAGTTTAAGGTTTTAAATAATTGATTATGAAGCTTTTATATAGAACAATTAAATTATTCATACAAAAACTATATTATGATTTTAAATTATTTAAAAACTAACAGTTGGCTTGAACTCAAACTGATTTACCGGCTGAATAAGTAATAGACACCGAGAAAAGATTATCTAAATAACTCTGCAAAAGACCAAGTGGAAAAGTTCTTGCCATGAAGCTTGGAGTCTTCAACTGGATATAAAGCTATAAGACCAACAGAACTTCAGTAGTCAGGTGTGGGTAAAATTTTAAATGTTAGATTTATAAATAGAAAACGGGACTCAAAGCAGTAAAACAGAAAAAAACATTAATTTACAAAAGATTAGCTCTATGGTAAAAAATATAAATATATAGACAAAAAAGACAATCACAAAAGTCGTCTCAAAAGTCAGCGAATTCCTTTGCACACTTTTCGTTGTTAGAAATACGCAACGCCTCCTCTTCGTAGTCTTCAAAATTGCTACTATCTCCCATGCCTTTGTGTTTTGGAATGAATGGGGCATCCAGCTGGGTGTTATGGCATTTCAAACGTTGATTATTAATAACACTAGTGTTATGTGGATCAACTAGATTAGCTTAGAACGAAATCAATTCAAGTCAAAAACTTTTGTTTGCTAAACTGCACTGAGCTTTTTGTGGAAAGTTTGTATGCTTCACTTGATAATGTGAATTAGTCTTACGAAAAGTTTCACGTTGTTCAAATGAGTGTTTCTCTTGAAACTCTATTATTACCATTGGAAATATTTCTTTAAACACAAATTATTTTATAGACATTGCAAATATTTTGCATTTTTCACATTTTTTTTATTCATCAAAAAATGAGGGTTTTAGATAAACGTTTTTTACAGAAAAAACAAAAATTTTCGACAAATTCAACTTTGTCATAATTCATTAGAATATTTTTGAATAAAAACAGTTTTATTTATATAACTATGGAAACATAGATAACAGATTTCAATAGAAACTAAAGTTATTCTAGTATTATAAAAATATAGTTCTGATTCAAAAATATACTAATGAATTATGACAAAGTTGAATTTGTCAAAAATTTTAGTTTTCTCACTGTAATAAACGTATATTTAAAATCTTCATTTTTTGACGAATAAAATATAAATTATTTTTGATAAATGTGATGATATTTGAAAAACAATGGTAATAACAATAATATTATCATTTATTTTATTTATTTAGCAAACGTCAATATTGATTTATGTTTGTTTTTACATTAGCAAAGATATAATAACATATGTTTGCAAATAAAAAATCCTTAGCGTTATAAGAATAGTATCCTCTTCAACAGTACCTACCTTTTTCTGATACAGAGCGATCCAATCGATGGGATTAAACCACTTTTGACTTTTAACATCTGTGGCCCCATTCTTCATATTACCGCATCTGACAAATCCATTAAATTAGATTTGTATGTAATCCTAGACGTTCATGATTAAAAACTGAACCGTTAACGTTAATTAAGAAATTGGTTTAGAGTTTCAAAATCATCATACACAGCGAACTATTTATGGACTAGACTGATGAGACTTCTTGCTCAACATTTTTCATTATGCTTTTATTTAGATTGCCACCAGTCAAGTTTCAAAAGAAAGGGTAATCATTATATATATCCAAAGATAAAAAATATTCTTTTTTTGGAGAAAACTTCATGAATGATAATACAAACCTATTAGTTAGATCAACTTGCAGTAGGCTCTTGAGAAGGTCCTTGAGCTCCGTTGAGAAGTGGGAGGGATATCGGACCTGTAAGTAATCACCCATGAAAACAATTCTAAATTAGAAATTTTTTTAAACATTTGGTTTAAAGATCTATAAAAATTATGAATTGCAAGTTGCCAAAGATAATCAAATCAGAAAAAGAAGGTTATTTAATTTCCTTTCAGTAAAAGTGTTTTAAAAACAAATTTTAAAAAAATTCTTCAAATTGAATCTGAGAAATTTTAATTTAAGTTGTGTCGAAAAAAATGTCTCTTATTCAAAAGATTCAGAAAACATGTTTTTATAAGATAAAACATTTTTCACAAAACAAGTTCAGTTTACCTTTCCGTTAACAATTTTTTCATATATTTGTATGGGCTGATCGGCGAAGAATGGAGGGTAACCGGCCGCCATTTCATAAATCAACACTCCTAGAGCCCACCAATCCACTGCCTTGTTGTATCCCTGCACATATAATCAATACTTTATCATGACTTTTTTGTTCAATTATTTAAGATTAAACGTTGAAGAATATTTGACAGCTTGAACTTGAGTCATAATAGTTTTTTATGACAACACCTATCTATTCCACGCTGAAATAATCCTTGAGTTCTTAATTGTGCTATTCAAAATTTTAAAAAACTCTTTCGAGTGGAGTATAAGAAAAGGTTAAACTATATATCAACAAAAAATATTTGCATAAAAAGCACATAATAGCGACAAAAGCAAAAAATATCAAATTTTTACGTGCTGCACCTAGATAAAAGACCACAAAGCAGAAGTAATAGGAGTGGTGCACTGAAAGGTTTATCATTTATTAAGACAGTCACTATGAGAATTTATACTTGCAACCATGGAATCTTAAGTAGATCGAGTCATTTAATATTTTTGATTAATTTTTCAAAGCTTTAATATTGTTATAAAAGCAGCTCATAAGTAAAAACTTCTAGTTTAAAGTTAGATGGTATGAATAAAAAATAAGTTTCATACAAGAACACTTCCGTTGAGACAGATGCTGTTTAAAAATATATTACAGACTTGCTTATCAAAGGCATGGCATCAAGGCATTTGTTGCATTAACCATGCGTATGTTCAAATGAATTATATGCCACATACATTATAAGACCTATCAAACTATAGTAAAACAACCTTTTAATTATAATGAAGAGGTAGGGGTGAATCTTTTAATGAAAATATTGTATTTTAACTGATATTTTAGGTATTTTATTTTTATTTTCTGTTTGCGTTAAAAAAATAAATAAAACAAAAAAAATCAACGCAAAAAATACTGAAAAAACCCCAAAATCAGCGTAAAAAATTAATTTGTCTATTGATTATACATTATTCACGAGAAAAAAAAGCTAAAAACGACATTGAAAATACTTTATCGAACAACGAAAAATACAAAAACAGAATAACATAAAAACGCGCTGAAAATTTTCTTGGAAACCTTATAATAATAAAGTGACATAAAACCTAAGTTCAACCATCACTGGTAAGAATAATTATAGCGTATTATCACTATTCTGATGGCTGAAATACTATAAATAAACTCCTTGACACCGAGAATTATATGTTCTGGATCTTAAATTAATGGCACATTACACGCGAAAAAAATTTAATTGGTAACAAAATTTAATTTTGTGGAATTTTTACCAAATTCGTCATCACACTCAGTTTTGAGTTAAAGAATTAAAAAGAAATGAAATTTGAGGTATATTTTTAGATTTTTATTATATTTATTAAACAAAAAAATTCCAATCTCAAAATATACTTAAACGTAAATAGATTTTTATTCAAGGCGAAAATCTAAGTTTTCCAAGAGAAAATTTCAAAAAGGGAAAAATTTATAAATAATTAAAAAAAAAAATAATAATAATAATATAACCACAATATAAAATGGTGGTTAATTTTCTGAAATAGTGGATGACAAACTTCGAGAAAAATAATAAATCTATCTGGCAGTATTATATCTTAGATCTCATTATATTTTAGAGTGAAAGTCATTAATAATTTTAAATTAGTTATATGTTGTTGGTCATAGAGACACAACATGATGAGTAGGAACAGGGAATAATCGATGCACCTTGCTAAGGATGATTTCAGGAGCCAAATATTCAGGAGTGCCACACAAAGTCCATGTTCGTCCCCTCACTCTCTTGGCGAATCCAAAGTCAGTCACCTTAGGTTGGTACACATTTGGTTGATGAGATGAATGACCAAAATAGGCACATTAATATAGGAAAATTCCTAACAACTTATAAAATGGCTTATCTAATCTATAATAAGGTTTATGGTGCCAAAAAGTGTTATATAAATTCACTTTTCTTTCAACCTCTTCTGATATGTTAATGGATGATTTTTACCGAATCTAAATATAAATTTTTACTTTATTAGCGCCATATAATTATCATAATTAAAAAAGGTCTTAAAAAACTCTGTATTCAATTACTAACATTTATTGTCAGAATATAAAGAATTTTACCTGCGTGCTAATGATTCAATCGTGTTTTTAAAGCTTCGAAATTTTTCATTATCACAAGCATTTTTTTTGTAACCCGAGTTTTTCAACTATAATATGATGCAAGACTAAGCATAATAAGCTATTTATTAGTTTTTTAAAGCTCTTAGAGTAGCAAAACATTAAAGATATTTAAATTTTTAGTTCTAGCAAGTGTTTTTCAAAAATAAACAATACTAAAAAAAATTAAAAAAAAAACAATATTCAAAAAGAAACAAAATTCAATAATCTATAAAAACTTAAATTTATCTCAAGTATATAGTTCATTGTTGCTATTTATAGAATTAATTAGAAACACCACACCTTTATATATCCGTGACTGTCAATCAGTATGTTTTCAGGCTTGAGATCCCTGTACATGACGTCCATATGGTGCAGGTACTCAAGCACCAGTGTGATCTGTGCGCCGTAGAAACACGCGTGGCTTTCTCTATTGGTGGAGAATTTATCCATAAGTGGTCCAGCCAATATTAGAATGGAAACGGAGGTAAAACGATGATGATGGTGGTGGTTATAAATAATTGTTTTAAGTGGCTGAATATGAATATATTTAGTTTGTTTAAAAGGTCATTTTAATTCTTCGATTTGAATATAATAACGATCATTTGAGTCTTAAAATTCGAGAAACAAATTAATCATTCAAGTGTTGAAGTTTATTATTCTTAGTCATCTCTATGGAGTTTTAAATTTACAACTAATTAACATTCAAGCTAAAAGGTATTTTAGCAGAGGCCCCATTGTATAGATTATATAATAATAGCATGCCAATTTTATCTCGTGAATCTAATACGCTAATGAAAGCGTTGCATTACTTTCAAGTAGATTGACATAGCGATCAAAACATTTACGTTTATTGAATCTCTCACAGATATCATAGCGATACAACATCGGTAAAAAGATTAATTTTTTCCATGATTTTATAGCTAATATTAATATCAGCGTATAAAATATAACCATATTTCTTAAAGTTTTACTATAAAACTTCACCAACTGAAAATGAAAAATATTCTTCTTGAATGTACGTTCCAAACTCATCATATTTTTAAATTATTTAACAATAAAACCACATATAAAACGTGGAAAATCAAAGATACTCACGAGAACTTGCCAGAGTGTCTAAGGTGAAGGAACATTTCGCCTCCAATAACAAATTCCAGAACTATGTACAAGTTTGAGTTATCCTGCAAGTCATTTATTATATTCGTTGCATTTCATGTTCATTTTTGGAAAATTTTCTCATATCTGTTTCTGGATAAATCTTGAGATAACGCTCTCATTTGTATGGATATAGGCAGTTAGTTACGCCAATAGACTGCCTTTTTTTAATGCTTTTATCGCCAAGTTGATAGCGGAGAGTTTTTCAACTGAATGATTAATTTTTTCATGATGCCTTTTAACAACAGTATGCTGAAGGTTCTGTTTCGCTTTAACATTTTTCATTTATTCTTAAGTGGGAATAATGAAAAGTGGCTTGAACTAAAGTAAATTAAATCGAATTTTTAACTATAAGTAAAACTTATAAAATACTTTCCAGGTTTTTAAAATGTATTTTGTTGTGTAAAACCAACTTATAATAAAATTCTATCAGGTGAGTTTTTTATTTCCGTATGAATTAATAACAAGTATTTTCAAAAGCTTGAATAAACTAAAAATACATTTTGAATCAATATTTCAGTATTAAAGGAGTTATAAAACGCATAACTTTGAATTTTAGGAAAAAAAAACAATAAAAATTTTTTAGCTAGACAAGTGGAAAGAAACAAGTCACAAATGCTTTTTTTTTTAGCTTAAAAGCACTTTAACCCATGAGAAACTTCGAGTTTATGAGTTATTATTCTAGGAATGCTTATTAGGAAGCTATAATTACATCACAGAAGGACCAATAATATTCCTATAATATTTCATCAGTACCATCCGGTCTTCATGCCATATCATGTTTAAGTTGTATCTAAAACTTTTTAGAATTTTAAAAAATCAACTTTCTCGCGTTTTTAAATTCATACTAGTGTACGGAAATTTTAAATTAAATTTGTACTAGAAAGTTGTTTAAAACAAACGAGTATATTTCCAAATGATGTTATGCACAATTTTTTTATAAGAAGTTGTACATTTTAATTTAGAATCTGATGAAAAAAATAATTCTAAATAACTCAAAAAAACGTGAAAAGTTTATTAATAAAAAATAAACGGAGATTAATTCGAATACAAAAGGTATTTAACGTGCTTTTCCATTCAGTCCAGTTCAAATGTTGAAATAATAACTAACGTAAATTTAACCTTTAATATTGCAACCACACAATGTTAATATATGAATGAGAGTTGTTTACAGACATATAATTAATTTATATAGAACATAAAAACACAATGTTCAAACATTTAGTTGTTTAAGTAGGAAGTTTCTCAAGTTTACATTATCAAGTGATGCATACAAGCTAATTTGTTTTTATTATTTTCTTGTAAATAGATCTATGCTCTAACATGGTCAATTTTTAAAATGGAAGAGCTTCTGCTATTTTCAATGTTAAAGATTTTTTTTCGCCCAAAACACACATATTGAAAAAAAAACATTGCTTTGAAGAAATATTATGATTTCAAATATTAAATTTTAGGTAATAAAAAACAAAGTGAAGTTACCATGACGCTAAATAACAAACCTCAAAAGAACCTAACTTTTCGATTGCATGAATACAGTGTTTTTATAGCAATAAATCTTCATTGAAAATTTCACGGTTGAAAAGTTACTATAAACAAGCTTCCAAATAAAGAAGCATGCCTTGAAATTTGTTCAAGTGTTGATGGCAAGGAGTATAACTTATGACTAATTTTACCACTTTCGGCGCTAAGCATTATAAAGCGTCTCGAAAACTCTTTGATGTCACTAATATTTATTTATTCGTAAGCAATTTTGATCAAACTAAATAGCTCTGAATATAAAAATGTTTGATTATTATACATTTTCCTATCATCCAACTATGGACTGCGTGAAATAATGTTCCGTTTATTTTTTGCCTACAGACTCAAGTGATTTATCGAATTGTTTATATATGTAGTATAGGCACATTCTTTGAAGAGAAATATCAAGAGGCATCCTGTGATTTTTACTCTTAGTTTAGAATTTCATAAAATTTTTGACAAACAGTTTAAAAATAACGAAAATTGACTATTTCTATGAAAACTCACGAGCAAACAATAAGCAATTTTGATTTTTCACTACTAAAAATTTCTAATGTGTATACTTCTCTTTTGAAGCATTCAAGTTGTCAAGATCGACTCATGTATCAATTTTTATTTGTGACGTGTTGATATTCAATAACTTTTACATACGTTCCGTCATTATTCATATATCGTTCAAAATAAAGAGTAGATTTAGAAAATGACGATCTATTTTAAGCATTGACGTAAGAAATTAAAAGTTAATGTTATTTATAAATTTTATTTTCATTTTATAAATGAGTAGAGATAATAAAGTTAAAGAGGTTTCATAACACAAAAAATAATTAAAAGATCTAATTAGCACTTGTCAGCTTATTAGAACTAAACGATAGATATTAGACCAGTCTATTTTTGAATAACTGAAGCCTTGTCATAACTAAGATAACGTTTTGAAATAAAAAAAAGTAAATAAAAATTTAAAAAAATATATATTAATAGTAAAGTTATTATTTAAAAATTAATCGTGATATTTTAAAATGTCGATGGCTACCTTAAAGCTATAGTCCAGATTCACAATGAAGGGGAATGATGTTGCTTGTAAAATTTTTTTTTCGTTCAAAGTGTGCTCAACTTGCTTCAATTTCACTATCTGGAAGAATAATTACTTTTTAAGCACTGGATTTCAGTACTGAGAAAGTCAATTTAAAAAGCATTGTCTATAATGCAATTTAAATAATGAGGTTTTAAGTACCTTAGAATTTTGCTCAAAGTTTTGTGTTAATATTTAACTAATTACTTGACAAAAATATTGATTTATGTTGAAACAATTAATGAGAATTTATGAATGTCTGGAAATGGGAATAAAGAAAAAAAACAAAAACTTGAAAAATAAAAAATCAAAATAAAAAAAAAGATACTATCCAAAAATTCTTATTTAAAAGAGAAGGGAAAAGCTTGAAACATATTTCAATCAGAATATGTGTTTTATAGTGGGAACCTTTTGTTTATCAAGAATCTTCATGGCATGGTATGTTTTGTTGGCTTTATGTTGAACCAGCATTACTCTGCCAAAAGAACCAGTTCCCAGTGTTTTGATGCGGTCAAAGGCATTCAGAGCCGAAGTGTTCTGATGAAAATCAATACTTGGTTAATTTTTCAAAATATTTTTGATATCTTATTTCTAAATTAATAATATATTCTTTTTGTTTGCATAATTTATATCACAATATTTTAATTTTCATAATTATTTTTAATTATTAAATATAAATTATTTAAATAGGTGCAAATTAGGATGTTAATCTATTGATTATTTCCAATACTATCTTTTCCATAGCTTCAACATAACTGAATAGTGATAATTTTTACTTGAAGCATAGACTTTTAAAATCAATACTTTTACCTGGGCTGGCTCTTCCCATTTTTTATTAAAGTTTTCTTTAGCTTGTAATAGAAAAGCTTTCACTGAAAAATTATCAAAAACAACATTATGAATTTTGAAGTTTTATTTTTATAAAAGATATTGACAAAATTATATTTTTATAGCATATTCTTTCTGTAAATGTTTGTTTTTTTTTAAATTCATGAAATAAATTAAATTTTATTATGCTACCATCAAATACTTTTAAATAAAAAAAAACATTTCTTTTTATGTTTTAAAAAATGCAAACCATTAGTTAGTCATCAAACCCAAGTTATAATGATCAAAATCCCAGTTGACAAACCAGCATGAGCATAGTCTCCATCTTTTTTGCTTGTTGACGCATTGCCCATTTTTCGATATTTTGGAAATCTTCAAGCTTTTCAAAATTCTTCTTCCTATGAATGAAGGGTTTTCTCTAAAAGCTTATGAAAGTTTATTGAGAATCCAATTTCACAATTTTAAAAAATCTATAAACTAAATAAAAAATATATCTTAACCATTAAAACCCGTTCTACATTAATGGATTTATATAACTTCCTAATTCAAAGCGAGTGCACGGATATTCGAATAATGAATGATAGAGCACGCAACTTCTAAATTGAAAATACACATATGGTGATAAAAGTTGTTATACAAAAACTCTACTTTCTGAAAAATTTACGGCAATACACATCAAACTTAAATTTAAACCAAACTAGTTATAAACTAATAAGTATTAACTGCGTATTCAGTGAATAGGTCATAAAAAAAACATTTCAAGCTTTATTCAAGCAAAATCATACAAAAAATTGAGCTATAAAATTTGCAATACCAATTAGTATCAAAAATGAATTAAACAAGAAAACGTGAGTTTTATGTTTATTTTTATTTTTTAGCTGAATCATCCTAATCAAAGGTGGTAAAGTGAAGATGTAACCAAGACCACAGGTTGAACCAAAATACCTTAAATAAATTAAAGATAACATGAATACATGTAAAAAAAAAACCAGAAGTTGAAACGAATTCAATATCAAGATTAGATTATATTTTCATGTGATCAAACCTTATTACGTTTCCAACTTGCGGGTAAAAAATGGCAAATAGAATACAGATCGTAACAATGGAGACGTTGGTAACAAATGTGAATAAAGTGCTGTGAAAAAATCATTAATTGATTGAATTTTATTATTCTATTCATGGAGTTGAAAAATACCTTGGAAACGTAGAATCGAAGATAAACTTATAGAGTTGACATTTGAGAATAAAAAGTAGAAGAGGCAATGTTGAAGTCATTTGAAGCAACAAAAACAATCTAGCCACAAATGCCAAAGGGTCGGAGTTTACGAAATTATTAAGTAAATTATCAGCAATGCAGCTTTTGATAAGTGGGAAAGACGTAAAAAATACCAGACCAATAAAACAGAAAGTACACATAACTAAAAAGTATGCTATGGATAAATCTCTGCGGTTGTTTGATGGGTTACGTTGATGAGATAAAATAATTAGGATCGCGTTATGTATAAAGTAAGCAAGAGACAAAGTGCCTGAAAGAGTGGGGAATGTCCATTCAAAGTTGCTAATGAATGAATCAAGATTTGGGTTTTTGAAGGATAAGTGAAACCCCCATTGTGCTGCTTTGTATGCTATGAAGAAAAACAAATAAACAATGGAAATGGTTCCTGAAAAAAAATAAATTTATCTATACATTAAAACTTAATTTTTAAAATATCATTATAAAATAATGCCAAATAATTGTTAAAATATTAAACTCCGCCTTTCATTATCCAAACGTTGAAATACTACGCTTTTATAGTAATGAACTTAGCCGATTAAGAACATTTCGAAACTGATACTTTTAAAATAATTTCAACTCACCCATGGCTGTAAATTTAGTGAAAAATGTTGGCGACTTGAAAGAAATGAGAGGAAAGAGAACCAAGAGAAGAAAGAGGGGCGTGGTCGTATGAAGATTCCAAACAGTGTGGTATATATAATCTTTGTCAGTAGGACTAGAGGAGTTTTGAAACAAAGGAAGAACAGTTTTGATAAGATCCTCAAAAGAATGGTGAGTGATGTTCGGTGGGTAACAGATCACTGATATTATATATTTGCATTATGCTTCATAGTAGGTATAGAAAATAAGTTTTTTAAACAAATAAATATAAAATAAACAAATAATCCACAGCTTGCTATATTTTAAAATTTAAAATATAAAAAAGTATTTTTTTAAAATACATAAAAATACTTGGAATTTTAAAAAAAATGAATATTTAAAAGAAACTGCTGAAGTTAAATTCGAAAGTAGATTAATAAAAAATTTTACCATCGTTAAACGTGGTATTTGAAGCATTTTTGAACTCGTTATTAGAAATTTCTGTAAAGAAAAATTAATGATTTATAAAAATGAAAGCCAAATAATAATTATTGAAATCTTAAAATTTATCCAAACAATCAAATTATTCTAAATTTTTATAAAACAATGGATTTCTATTGACATTCATGTAATGCACGTATAAACATTAAAATCATTAAGTTAAATTATTTGTCAAAAAATCTTAAATAGAAATTCAAAATTATTTCTACTAACATACCGTAGACAAAATCAACAGCAAAGAATAAAAAATTCGACATAAGAATCCAATAAACTATGGCGGCAGATAAAAGAGAAAGAACGGATAAGGAAAATGCAAATAGTCGGCCGGCTCTTCCAAAATAATGCCTGCATACATCATTAAAGTCAGAGCTTGCAGACAAACCTGTCAGAATGCAATTAAAATAATAGATAAATGTCATAATGATAACAGCATAAATATTTTATAACACTTAAATACATAACATTTTGCGTAGTTAATTAAAGAAAGATGAATTATTTACGAAGAATTTAGTGAAATCATAAAACATCAGCAGGTAATCATAAAACAGTCGAAGATATCTAGGTTTTTAACTTAATATGGTTTAATTGAAAGACTTTGAAGTTGCTTGGTAGAAAAATTTATCGACAGAAGATGTTGATTAATGAAATGTGATGTGGCTCATGGGAGGTGGTAGTACAGTTCACGCATTCTTTATTCTCAGCCAATAACAGTTTGCTTCAAAGCACCTCTTGTTGATCTGTCGCTCTAGAAAAAGCTTTCGACGGAGTTCCACAAATGGTGCTTTGTTTGAGCATAAGTAAGCTAGAAAGTGTACACTCAATGTAAAAGAAATGAGAAGAGTGAGAGTGAGTGTCAATCAAGGCTTCGTTTTTAGTTCATTGCTTTTTTTTTGTTTTACTCTTAACTATATATATGGAAATCGTAGATCAAGAAGAAAGATTTGAATGGAAACATAAGTAAAACAAAGCTTTTCAATGAATAAAATTGTAAATATTGGAGTACAATTATAATTATAAACAGTCAAACACTTTGAAGTACTTCAAATAAAATATTCAATAGAAATGATGACTTAGTATTATCAAACAAGTAACTACCGAGTTCTTTGTGAGATAAAACTATCAAGTATGCCGTATATAGAGTGACGAGAGCCATCGATACTAATAGAAATATTCCACACCCAAATCCTGACTGAAAGTAAAATAATTGAAAAAAATAAAATGATGTATAGTTTAGTAAAGATGTTGGTAGAGAAGGAATTTGTTTTCAATGTTGTTTGAAATCATTTTTCGTATAGCTTTTTATTTGTATCTGAACGATGCGTAAGAGGCGCTATATAAATAATTCATTATTATTATTATTATTTTACAAAATATTATAGAACTTTTATTCATATTAACCATACTGATTACACTGCTGTACCTGCCTCAAAAACTGTAGTAGAAAGCAGTTTTTTCTATATAAAGTAGTTGAACTGTATCTTAAAATAGTAACTCTATTTAGAAAAAAATTTTTTGAAATTGTCAGCTAGTTAAGTTTATCAAAATCCAAGATGCACTCTAGAGCATTTTGCGTTTCCATTACCAACTAGGATTACTCCTTAAGCTGAAGAACATTACAATAAAATCAGTCTGTCAAAACCTTTTACTGGAGGCAATTTTTATCTAGATTATATTTGCAATAAACATGCAAAAAATTTTAATTTGAATATATTGATTACCTATGCTTTAAAAAAACATTTATTAATTTGTTTTAAGAAACATATGATTCTGAAGTATTTAAAGAGTAATATTGATCCCTCAATAAAGAATTATATACATTGCTTATAAGTAAAATAAAAAATGAAATATTTTTGAACATTCTGAACAAGACACTAGATATTTTAGAATTAAGATTAACTTATTGAATTTCCCACGTCAGTAGGGTTCTTGTATTCGTACCTCCATTTGAGAATATAAGTTTAACTAAAGAAAAGCTTTATGAACTTGAATAAAATTTAAAGTGTTTTCATTTGAATATATAACTAATTGAAGGTTTGGGTAAAAAAATTGTATTTTTAAAAATATCAAATTAATTCTCAAAGGTCAAAACTTGCTTTATTCAATGCCCATGGGATGCATAGCGTCGATGTGCCAACCATGGTATTCCAGATTGAGAAACTAGTAAAATAAAAACATCAATTTATGTATATATTATAAACATTTTCAATAAATGTGAACAATAATTTTTTTCATGTATTACATAGTAACGAGGCTGTTCTGTTTTTTGTTTTCTGTATTTACGATTATTACATCTTCTTTTGGTCTCTGATTGGTAGAAATCATCAAATTCATTTTATTTTACTGACTAAAATATTGCTTTTATAACAAAAAAATAATGATAAAAATTTGCACATGCAAACTCATAAATATTATTTATAATAATATAATATTTTCTAGCCAGATCAGAGTCAAGAAGTGGAGTTTCAATGGAATCTCTCCTTCCAACAGATCCATACTGATTAAAATTACTGGAAAAAATTGAGATTGTTGAATTACTTAAGCTTTAATGTTGATAACGATTTATAATCCCAATTTTATTTGAATAAATCCAAATTTACCCGGTTTCATCTGTTCCGGGACTGATATTTTGAACATTTTGATTTAGCTTGGTAAACTCGTCCATTTTTGATGAACTTGAAACAAAAATGAAAGAAAAAGTTTTTGATAATTGCCTGTTACTATTTCTTGTATAATCATATGATTTAACTTTTATTTAAGCATATTAAATATTTTTTAAAAAGTGAATTCCACTTTAAATAAATTTAGTTAGGCATTCATCGTAAGCTAAAAGCATAAATAAATTTGAAAAAAAAACTTAATTATTTTTGAATTGAATATTCATAGACAAATGCTATTAATTAATTTAGAATATGTATTTATCTTCAAGCAACCTGTAACATCGTATTTTTCTGTTTAATGCAATCATATGATTCCTAAGCTTGAAATGAAGATTTTATTGTATTTTGTTTTTTCGATTTTGGTCCAAACATCCCTTCAAGGTATTTTAATATTTTACCCTAAGTAAAACTTAATAATAAAAACATTTCAGTTAATTATCTTTCAAACTCAAATATAACGCGTTTATTCCCAGATAAGTCAATCACATTTCAACCAAATATTATAAAACTCGAAAAAAATATCACCACTTTGGTGAAGGCTCAAACAACGTAAATTAGCTTATAAATTTTTAAACTATAATTTTTCAACACAAAAATAAAATTTATCTCTTTAACTTGAAACAGTAAAACCGTTTTTGAAAATCAAACATATGTTTTTAATTATGCTTATGGAGAATCAGCTATCTCTTATAAAGAAGACCAAGAAATAATTGTTCCTTTGCCCAATAAAACTATTTGTGGAAATGAAACATCATTTTCATTTGAAGTCACATCTGAAGAAGTTGGCTCAATTCTTGTTGGTGCTAGTGTTCTCTATAATAATTCATACAAGTGAGTTATTTTCAATGATAATTCATCACTTATGTGTTTTTGTATCACTATTACCATTTTGCAATGATAAATTTTAACTAAAAAGAAAAAATAAAATCAGAAAAACGAGTTATTCGTTTCTTGAAAAAAGGAAAGAGGCTGGCTATAATAAAATAATAAATTAATCTAGAAATACCATCACAGACTTCTAGATGGGTATTTCAAAGTGACAGTTGTTCATTATCAATGGTTAGAGATACTGCAAGTTATTGTTGGCTGGGTGTACTTTTTTGCCTGGTCGATTTCATTTTACCCTCAAATTATCAGAAATTTTGTTAAGAAAAGGTTAGTTAAATTTTGTTATCAATTTTTATTTAATTCTAAACTATTTTTATATATTTTTCAGTGTTGTTGGCATGAGTTTCGATTATTGTTTTTTAAATTTCGTTGGCTTTCTGTCTTATACAACTTTCAATGTCTCTTTGTTCTGGATTCCACAAATTCAGGTCTGAATAATACAATGTTAAAAATATCTAAGTTTATTCACTCAATTTAGCTCATTATAACTAATTTAACTTTTTCCAAAATTACTTTGACTTTTTTAGTTTAAGATTAAATGAAATTAAGTCAATTTAACTAATTTGTTTAAATAAATGTAACGAATTATGATAAAACTAGTCTCATTAGGTAATTATATAACTATTTATTCTCAATGTTACAAGACACTTAGTTTATTAAACCAAATATTGTAAAAAGTTATAAATATATCGAAATGATCGTACGTTATTTGCTTAATCCACTAGATATTTTTTCCATACCATTTTATTTTTGATTTTATTCCACGAAGCTTTCGTAAGATTATCTCACGAAAAGCTTCGTGGAATAAAATAAAATCAAAAATTTTTGTATTTATATTAGGCTCAAAGAATTAAAAGGATACTATTGTGTTCTTCAGGCTACCTTATTGTGTTTATTTAGTTATTTAAGTTTCTATGCACATTGACCTTTCATTAACAGCATGAATACCATCTGATACACCCTCGTGGAAAAATCCCGGTGGAACCAAACGATGTGGCCTTCTGCCTCAACTCACTCCTAGCTACTATAATTACTGTCATACAGACGTTTATTTATGAGGTTAATATTATTCTTATGTATTGTTTTCGATCTTTAGTTAATACCAAAAGTTAACTTACCATATTAAGACACTGTTTTCAAACGTGGAAATTTTTAATGATATTTAACTATAAAGGGCTTCTCGAGAGTTTTTATGACAAATCAGTTACATTTAGTTTGAAAAAAAAATAATTTTCAATATGCGCACTAGATAATATTTTTAAATCAATAAAAATGTATTTGAAGTAGGTACTAAGTAAATAATACATTAATTATCCTTCAATTTATTTTCATAAATGTTTTAACTGCTAATTAAATGAATTCAATCTTAGTTCATGAAAAGTTTAATTCAATTTTAAAATCTCACCCAATAATCTTAAAACTTCTTATTGAAATCAAATATTTTCGATTTTTGTTTACATTGGTTAAGAATATTCTTACGTAGAAAAATTATCCTTCATCTTCTGTTCTTAGTATGAATCATACACCATTTCAGAAACAGCAACAAACCATATCTAAAATAGGCCGCATCATAATGAGTTTGATAGCACTAGTGATGCTTATCACATGCTTTCTTGCAGTGGGAAACGTCATCTCCTGGCTGACTTTCGTCAATATTTTCTCTCTCGTTAAGCTCTTAATAACCACTATTAAATATTTTCCGCAGGTATTTATTGTTTTTTTTTATTTTTTTGCAAAGAATTAGTATTGTTGTGGACTGGTTTTATAGTGTAATCTCAACTTACTTTTTGATTTTCTAATTCAAAAGGAGTTTTGAGTAAGACAGATATTATTTCTTATAATAATGTTTTATATTGCTTAAATACATTTAGTTCAAAGGAAAGTATAAATTTCGTCTGTTTTACTTTCAACTGTTATTTAATGATACAAATTTCATAATCACTACTATTTATATCATTAATTTCACATTAATTGCGAATTTAAAAAAAAAAAGCTTTATCAAGTTCCCTTCATGAATATCATAAAGTTCTTTTTTCTAAATTTTGTTTTGTTAGTTTTTATTGATTTTTTCAATTTTTTGTATCTGAACAAGTTCCACAATTGAGATAAATTTCTCAACAGGATATACCAATAATTAAAGCTATAAATCATCATCAGTTGATTTGCTCATGCGCATTCAAGATAAAAAGATATTTTTAAAAAGTGTAAGCTACTTAATGATATAATATAAGGGATATGATAATCATCGTAATTAAAACGATTTAGACTTATAATTATACAAATCTAAATATGTGTACAATACTTAAATGACCAGTATAGTTTAGTATTTTATTGATTTGACGAAATGTTATACATTTTTACTGTTTTGTTTTGGAAATTTGTCATCGTTTTAAAGCTATTTAACGGAAAGAATAATTTTTAAACAAATCATATTTAATATTAAAACTGCCAAATTTCTACTTTTCAATTGACTCAAGTGTATATCGATCGAAACGTAAAATCGATTTTTCCTTTTAGTCATCTATGATTTTAATAGTAAAAATTTTCTATCCAGTATAATATTTTTAAATTTAAGATTATACGAACTTATACCGTTTTTTATAATAGAAATCGTTTATATGCCAAATTTAACCTTCAATCATAAATTTTGTTGTTACTTTTCTTTCAATGTAATTGTGTACGGTTAAGCTTTAATTCGCTAATTTCAAGTAGTAAATTAGCACGAGCTGGCAGTCTATAAAAATTTATCTCAAGTAAATGACTTATTTTATAATTTACCATATAGTAGTAGCAATAATTCTGGTCGAAAGCTGTCAACTCCAGCTGCTGGAACATGTACCTTAGTATAATATAACTAGATTAAGTAATCTTCAAAAGTTCAAGCTTATAAACCTAATAAAGCTTATTTAATATTATTATTATTATTCATTCAAACACCACAGGCGTGGATGAACTTCACCCGCAAAAGCACCGAGGGATGGTGCATAGGGAATGTTATCTGTGATTTCATTGGTGGATTCTTCAGCTTCCTGCAAATGATTCTCATCGCTTCGAACAACAGTTAGTTTTTATTTAACGGATGTTTATACTTCTTAGTTGATCATTACATTTATGTGTTGTTTCATGTTTAATCATATATTTTTTATTCTTGGCATTTCGTTTGTCATTATTATGACTTGAAAATCATCAATCAATCAATCAAATCCTTTTTATAGCCCGTTTTCCTTCACCAAGGGAGGGTTTTTTGGAAGTTCTATCTCGAAGTCGGCCTTTCCATTCAGAGCGATCGAGTGGATCCGCACAAACCATGTCTAGCTTTCTTTTATCATTCAATATGAGCTCATTTCAAGTCTTTTTGGGCCTACCAGGCTTCTTGCAAGTATCTAAATCCAACTTTTGCATCTGAGAAATCCAACCCGCGCTACGCTCTACATGTCCGAACCACCTTATCCTGCTTGTACGAAGAACTACCTCAACATCCCGAATGCCAAGTTTTGATAGGAGTGAGTGAGAGCAAACGTTATCATTCAATGAATGCTAAGTAGAGGGTCTCACCAGCAACCAGATGCTTTTCCTGTAACTGACGGAGGATAAATATCGCCTCAGTTGTACCCCGACCTTGCATAAAACCACATTGCATATCATTAATCACCACTCTGTCTGATAAAACCTTCCACTACGCGCTTAACAACTATTTTTGTTATGAAAGCTCTCTGTGAGTTTTTTTTGTGCATATTTTTATTCAATTTCATATTTTTTATACCTCAGAAAATTTTTAGACAATTGCTCAAGAAAATTATGCTCACTAAAAAAAAAATTTTCCCGTTTTTGCAAAAAAGTCACCGGTCAATAACTTCTTGTATGAATCATTACTTCTGTGAACTAAATGTTATATTCAACTATGAAAATCAATTGAATAAGCCTATATACACATTTCAATGTATTCAATCTATGAAAATAATTTATTTAGAAATAATAGTTTTTCAAAAAAATATTAATTTTCATTTTTTTAGTCTGAGTCTCCGCGTTAGGCTGCTTCAAACTTAGCGCCTATAATTGAAGGTTCGTTTCTGTAAAACCTGGATAGCAATAGCTTTTAGTAAAAGATATCGAAACTTATATTTTCATATTGTTGTCATTTTTCTTGGGCGTTTCTAGTTGACAATGACAAGGAAAATTGTGGGAAACGATGAACTTGAATCCGATGATTGAAGTTGGATTTTAGCTCGAGTGGCGGTCTATAAAATTTTTTTCAAAATCAATGGCCTATTTCATGAATTTCGCTACAAGTAATATCACTAATCTAGGCCGACTTCTGTCAACTCCAGTTACTGGAACACGTATAGCAGCGTAATCTTTTATGGTTCATATTAGATTATATCGCTATACGTGTCCCAGTGATTGGGGTTGACACCAGACGTCTTATCCCACCAGGGTTAACAATGAGAAATTGCAATTTCAAAAATATTTATATAATTCATCCATTTCAAGAACAAATTTATTAGTCTAGTTAGCTTATACTGCTGTACACGTCTCAGTAACTGGAGTTGCCAGCAGTCGATTATTGATACAATAATATAGTAATTTATAAAAAAAGGCCATTAATTTGTGAAAAGTTTTTCTAGACTGCCAGCCAAGCTAACATCGAAACTATCGAATTCAAGATCTTGCGTTCCCATACTTTGGCAGTTTGCCTTGCTGCTGTAAACAAAAAAAGAGCATCTACCCAGCCAAATGACGACGATACCAGAATATCAGTTTGTCGATACTTGCTACCATAGTCTGTTGTTATCCAGATTATAACAGGAAAGCAGTCTCAATTTTTAGACGCTATCTTTGGTGCAGTTTAACGTTATGCCTAGGACCAGATCACAAATATTCAATTATTATATGGCTCACGAAAACAGCCAAAAGATTCAATTGCCAAATTTTTTCGTATCAATTGAATCAAGATTAATTTTTTTACAGACGACTGGACGATTATTTATGGTAATGTGACTAAACTAGGTTTGGGTATTTTCTCTATTATGTTTGACGTCCTCTTCTTTATTCAGCACTGTATCTACAAAAAAGGTTATGAAATAATAACATGCGAAGATATATAAAAGGGAGGAAGATATTTTAACTATTTATTATATTATTTCTTTATTTTTGAGTAGTTTTAGGCTTAACGTTTGTGCGAAAAATGCTTCATTTCAATATAAGACTGTTTCGATTAAATAGGTTAGTTCTTTTATTTTGATTCAATGTTTCGCAAAACTTATTTCATTATTTTAGTTTTGATTCAATGGTTTTGTTTTTCCAATATCCAAATATATTGTTTTTGTCTTGTTAATGTCTATAAAATATTTGTTACTGTTGTTTCCAGCTGTAGGTAAAACTTTATGTCAAATCAAATAAATTTAAATTTCATTTATAGTAACCAAAGATGCGGAGATAAGGTATAGTAGGTTAAATCAATTGGGTGAATTATAAAATAAATCTTGGGTTTTTTAGTTTTGTATAAAAAATTTGTGTACTTTGGGTACTGATGGTTAGAGGTTCTTTAGTGCTTTGATAACAATTTGGTTATTTGAAGCTTTTAGATATCCCTTTACTAACAGCTTATTTCACTAAAAAACAGTATTGCATTTCTCCCTATATTAGCCTAGCTTTATCTAGGTTTATTGGCATGAACAAAAGTATATTTGCAAAAGGTACAAAGTCTTTTGTAAGAATAACTACCATCATTAAGTAATCTTCAATGTAATTCTTATGAAAGACTACATTTTTGCTTTTGAACTTTTGAGCTGTAAAGAATACAGTATTGAATCCATACAAATTGAAATGAAGCTCGATGTTAGTTAGGGTATTTTAATTATATTAAATTGATTTTTTCATTGTGATGTCGTTATTAACTTTTTAGAGTTTATTTTGACAGTTATATCTACAGCATAAATAAAATAGTATGAACATTTGTTAGTGATGCTCATGCACCATTTGACATTATTACTAAGCATACCAATTTTATATCACATCTTAATGCTTAAAGCTATATTTTTGATAAATTGTTTATTTGAAATCCTGATTATATTTTTAATTCATAGTTGTGAAGCCTATGGTCATTTTTTTATAATAAATTTTCAAAAAACGTTTTCAAATCTTTAGTTTCAAATTTTGACGCCACTTCATTAGACACTCATATTTTAACCAAAATGTATTTCTGAGCGTCAAAACCACTCAAATAGGAATTAAAATTAACCTATTTGAAAGTATTATCATGTAAACATGAAATCAGTCACAAAATACTAAGTAAAACCCATTTTCAAAGATTTTCTGAAAGATAGCTTTGTAAACCCCGTTCAGGATTGGTTATAATATAATTTAATCCCAAAATTATCAATCAAATCCTTTTTATAGCCCGTTTTCCTTTACCAAGGGTTGGGCTTTTTGAAAATTCTATTTCGAAGTCGGCCTTTCCATTCAGAGCGATCGAGTGGATCCGCACAAACCATGTCTAGCTTTCTTTTATCATTCAATATGAGCTCATTCCAAGTCTTTTTGGGCCTACCAGGCTTCTTGCAAGTATCTAAATCCAACTTTTGCATCTGAGAAATCCAACCCGCGCTACGCTCTACATGTCCGAACCACCTCATCCTGCTTGTACGAAGAACTACCTCAACACCCTGAATGCCAAGTTTTGATAGGAGTGAGTGAGAGCAAACGTTATCATTCGTTTTGATGTTGCACATCCAGCGAATCATGACAAGTTCATTTCGTCTAAGGCGGTTCAATTTGGAAACTGTTACGAGCCATGTTTCAGCAGCATGTAACATAGCTCTTTTGACACAGGTTGAATAGACACGGCCTCTGGTCAATAATGATAAATGACGATTAGCAAGGAGTGGAAGAAGTTGGCGAAATTTAGCCCAGGCACACTTACAACGTGTTATTGAAGCAAACTCACATCCACCACCTGTAGATAACATATCTCCAAGATTGCAGAACTCTGGGACAACTTCCAGTTTTTCATCACTAATCATCACTTCCTTTACTAATCTCCCATCAACAGGCGTGCTATACCAAGGCAAAGAGCGCATCGGAAGTTAAGATCCGAAGTTAAAGAGCCTTTTATGCCGCTGACTAAGAACAGAACCTAGATGGACACCTACCCGAACATCAAACGAGTTGCTATACTCATCACCAGCTCTCACCCTACTTCTCACTTCCTTGTACATGGATTGTACAATTCTCACAAGCCATTCATCAATTTTCAATTTACGCATACTCCACCAAATCATTTCTCGTGGCATTTTGTCAAAGGCTTTCTCCAAATCAATGAATGCTAAGTAGAGGGGCTTACCAGCAACCAGATGCTTTTCCTGTAACTGACGGAAAATAAATATGGCATCAGTTGTACCCCAACCTTGCATAAAACCACATTGCACATCATTAATCACCACTTTCTGTCTGATAAAACCTTCCACTACGCGCTCCAAAACCTTCATAACCTGATCAATTAACTTCAAATCCCTATAGTTAGACCTGTTTAAAGCATCACCTTTACCCTTATATACACTGACTATGTGACTTTTCTGCCACTCAGACAGTATACGGTTCTCAAAGATGATGTTTTCAATGAGGTTTCGAATCATATTAGCACCACTTGAACCTGCGGCCTTGAGCCTTTCAGCAACAATACCTGAAGGACCCGCTGCTTTCCCAAGGCTCATCTTATTAATGGCCTTTCTAACCATTGCTGTAGTGATAGGTTCGCTGGGACCTTCCACGGGATAGACTTAAGGCAAACCACTTGGATTCCATAAAAACTCCACATTGAGAAAGTGCATATAATGCTCTCTCCATGCTTCGTTTTTGGAATCAACATCCAGGGACATTTGGTCATTATTATTTCTCACCGGTTTATCCCCAATGACGTCCTGGCTCTCTCGCCGCATTTGTTTAGCCAGTCGATATATCTCAACAGATCTGGGATTGATTTTTTTGAACGCAATCTTCTCAGCATCAGTTTTGGTTATGTGTACAGCAAGGTTGAATGCACGTTTAGCCGCCTGATATGCATCTCTGTCTCCTCCTGCTTTCCATACTTTGAAACATTTGCGTTTGTGGGACACAGCTTGCTGCACCTTGTTATTCCACCACCATGTCTGCCTCTTCCAGGTATGTTTTGCAGAGACTCTACAAACCTGTTTTGAAGCATTAATCAAATTGTTTTCCAGGTACTTCCAACGTTCATCCAAAGTTTTACCAGTTTTTTTTCCTTGGATTAATGCATTGAAAAAATTATAAAATTCAACTTGATTTCCAAAGTCTTAGTTTCCACTTTTGTACGAGGAACAAACCTTCTTTTGGGGTGAGCATGAGTGCAAACTTTGAAGTCACCGACCACCAGTCTATGCTGTGTTGCACACTCCTCCCCAACAATGACTTTCACATTAGAGACCATTTTTTTAAAACTTCCCTTATACAATATGTAGTCAATTTGGGTATTACAATCTTCTGACTAGTATGTAACCAGATGTTCAAATTTCTTTTTGAACCAGGAGTTACCAACAACCAGCTTATTGGCAACAGCAAATTCCAGCAGTCTTTCACCTTCATGGTTTCTTTTTCCCAAAACCTGTCCACCATGCACATTCTCAAAAGCAGTAAAGTGTGATCCTATATGGCCATTCCAGTCTCCGCTCATGATTAGCTGTTTCGAAGATAAAACTCTAGCTATGGTGGATTGAAGCGCATAATAGAATTGATCTTTTACACTCTCACTAAGGTTAGCTTGAGATGCATAATCACAAAATTAAGTTGTTAAAATTCATGTTAAAGTTTAAATTCATTTAAAATTTTTTACTTTAGAAAAAATCAATTTTATATTTCTATTAAAACGAAGTTTTTTGATATCTTTTACGTATCCTCTCTCTTACCGATTCTCGACCTCCCATTGTGAAGACCACCAATCTTTTTAATCTTTCCATCATCCGAAAGTAAACTTTTACAGGTCAATTTGTATAGCGTTTGTAGGAGTTGTTTGTGAATCATAAAAACACGACAAAACTTGAATGGTTAACCAGTTTTTTCGTGTTTTTATGATTCACAATTTTGAGGCTAATTGTTCACTAGAAGTTGTTTCTTTTGTGAGTTGGTTTTTTTTATATAAATCTCTTTAATGTAGTTAACGGTGGATTTGGCCGGATAGTGAGAAATAACTCAGTAATAATATGAAAGAGCGTTGGTGGAAAGAAGCAAAAATTATGCTTTCGATAATCCGGATAAATCAATATCTGAGATCACCAAGATTTCCTCAAAAGTCCGTTAAATTGAAGGTTTATTTGAATATACGTATGTAGTTATTTATGAATGATTTGACCTTTAATAAAATTCCCTTCAACTGAATATGATCAGAGATTATTTTTGAAATAAAACTAAAATTTTCAACTATAACGTATTTTTTCCAAACCTAGAAGATGGAAATTTTTAAAAATATTTTCAAGAAAACTGTGAACATAACGAAAAACTTTACTTCTTGTTTTTCCAGTCGGTCCAAACACCGTTACTAAGCTTTTTTAAAACGGTTTGAATCAAATACTTTTATTAACTTTATAACAACACAAAGCTTTTCGTAAGTTGAACTTACGTTACCAAGTATCATACTTGATAATGTGAATCCAACTTACGAAAAGATTCTTGTTGTTATTCAGTTTATAAGTGTTTGACTCAAATCGTTTTTGTTAATTGACTAGTTTAATCAATCATAAGATTATTTACTATTAAAACTTTTCATTATGGTTCATTTCTCATTACAGTTTTATTTTATACCTTACTTTTCTAAAATAACCATTTCTTTTCTATGTGAGATGGCTTTAATTTTATATTCTATTGATAACTTTCAGTATCATTCTTTTCATATTGAAATGCTTAGAAATTTTGTCATTAAATTCAAGTAAGGATGAAAAACTTTTTTAGTTTTAAAACGGTTTTTTTTCAGATATTTTTTTAATAGAATGTTTTCTTCAGTTGAGCTCATCCAGAACGGTTACAAAGTAGTAGTCGCTGCTGAGGTCTGCATCTTTTCTTGTTTTAATATCTATTAAAAAAACAATTGAATCACTTAATCATTTTTTTCAACCTATCAAAAAATTTGAAAAATGAGGCGTTAAAAATCATATCTAAAATTATCTCTACTTAAAAAACTGTTATTTGTTACTGCTATTGGTCTGAATAACCTTGACTTCACTTTTGAAAGTTCTTAGAAGTTAAATTTAACGTAATATAATTATTTTAAATTTATCGAATATATTTTATTATGGAAAATTAAATTTTTTTATATTTTGTCCTCGTTCGATGTAAATCATTTCAACTTGAACCTATACCTTGGGTCTTTGGTATACTATATAAAGCCTACTCGACCTTTTGCTGCCCTTTATTTACACGTCTTGTGCTACCCTAATTTCCAGTTTCCCGAAACAATGTCTAGATTTTGCGAATTTTTAAGTGCTGAAAAAAAAGCTGAGCTTAAAGCTACTGCAGAAGCAATTGTCGCTCCAGGAAAAGGAATTTTGGCTGCCGACGAAAGCACAGGTTAACAGCACTTTGAAAGCCGAGTATTTATTTTTTTATAGTCATATTGAATTTTCTTTTAAGGAACAATTGGAAAAAGATTCGATAAAATCAATCTCAGCAATACTGAAGAAAACAGGAGAGATTACCGTGAACTACTTTTTTCATCAGACAAATCATACGCCAACAGTATAAGTGGCGTTATTTTGTTTGAAGAAACATTGTACCAAAAAGATGCTTCAGGGGTTCCTCTAATCAAGCATCTTCTTGATAATAGAGTTATTCCAGGAATCAAGGTCGATAAGGGTGTAGTTCCTTTGGGAGGAACTCTTGAAGAAACTACAACTCAAGGTTAATTTGGAATGATCTAACTATTTCAGTCAAATATAAAGTTTATAAATGTAATCATCTTCAAAAGGTTTGGATGGTCTTGCTGAAAGATGTGCTAAATATTACAAGGATGGAGCTAGATTTGCTAAATGGAGATGTGTATTGAGAATTTCTCAGTTCACACCATCCTACCTTGCAAATCTTGAGAACGCTAATGTTCTCGCTAGATATGCCAGCATTTGTCAACAAGTAATTTTTTAATGAATCAGTTTGCAATAAATGTTGAATTAGTGGCAAAATAGATAAAAATATCAAAATATATATAAAACTCAAAATTGGATATAATCAAACAGAATGGTTTGGTGCCAATAGTTGAACCTGAAGTGCTTCCTGATGGAGATCATGATCTTGAAACAGCAAAAAGAGTCACTGAAGAAGTAAAGTGTTTGAATATAAATTTTTTAGCTAAATATTATATATAAAATTTAATTATAATCAAGGTGCTAATTTTACTGAGAATCCTATTGTTTTTAGGTTTTGGCTTTTGTTTATAAAGCCTTGAATGACCATCATGTATTTTTGGAAGGAACTCTTCTGAAACCAAACATGGTTACTGCTGGCCAATCTTGTCCTAAGAAGTATACCCCTCAAGAAATTGCTGAAGCCACTGTTGAAGCTCTCAGACGCACTGTACCAGCTTCAGTCCCTGGTTCGTTGAATCTCATTTATAATTCAATTATAATTTAATAGCTTGTATTATTTTTAATAGGAGTGGTATTTTTGTCCGGAGGTCAATCAGAATCGGATGCTACAATCAACTTGAATGCTATTAACAGAGTAGAGGGTAAAAGACCATGGGCTTTGTCTTTCAGTTATGGAAGGGCTTTGCAAGCATCTGTTTTGCAAGCTTGGCAAGGAAAGAAAGAAAATGTGCCTGCAGCTCAAAAAGAATTTGTTGCTAGAGCTCATGTTTGTAGTTTTGACATTTAAACTTTCAATAAATTAAATTTTGCTTTAAAAAATTATCAAATACATTAAAATGACTTGAATAACAATTGCTTTTAATTAATTTTTTTTGTTTAACAGGCAAATGGACTCGCCAGCTTGGGCAAGTATGAAGGTGGTACTACTGGTGTTGCAGGGGAGCAGTCTCTCTTTCTAGCAAAGCATTCTTACTAAAAACCTTTTTAATTACAGCAGACATTGCTATATTTATTGCAAAAATAATTTTTTCATTGTACATTTATTTGGGTATATCAATGTTCAGATTTTTTTTTGGGTTTTTTTTTTCATGGTACCAGATAAAATCAATTAAATGTACCCCAAAGATTCTATTTTGGTTGATATTTTCTATTTACAAAGATACTAATTCAATTTTCTTCACAATGCTAGTTTGAAGCTCTAACCTGTATTTGAAATAAAAATGTCTTCCATTAAATGCGTCTTATTTTAAAAAGTTAAGCCATGATTGTATTGTGGTTCGTTGAGCTTGCCTTGATTATCTAAGTACTTGATGTATGTTTACCTTATGAAAGCCTAGTACATTTAAATTAAAACAATGGTTTGTGCTTATTTATGCATTAATGTATTGCTGTGTTGCCATCAATCGATAATAAAAATACTCCAAAAATTTTTATTCAAACTAAGAACAACAAACTTATTTATCACGTGAAAAAGTTAGCTCAAGGCTGTAAGTGTCGAAAATTCAAGCGTGATTTTAAAACTTCTACATTTTAAAGAACTTTTAAAAAAATCTATAGAGTAATTTTTCTAGTTTTTTTCCAATTCATCAACTGGTTTTTTGTGATGCAAGTTTAACGTTATTTCAGCATGTGTAATGGCTTAACTCAAAAAGGTTTTTTAACCTAGTTTGTCAGCTAACTCAATAGATCATGAATCATTTGATTTCTCTAGAAAGTTTGTAAGCAGCTGAATAAAAATTACGCATAAACATTCAATTGACGACCTTTTACGAATTTAAAAAACAATTTGAGGGTAAAAGTACATATAGGAAGTTATCGTTTGTAATTATATATGAATTTTAAAATAAAATTTGTAATTATATAGGAGTATTATGGATTGGGTCAGTTACAAGTATTCTAAGTTGTGTAAAAAAATCAAGATTTTTAATTCGTACTTAACCAATAATTTGAAGAATCATAAATAAAATCTTAATTTAGATATTTGAATATTCTGAGATTAAATTCTTTCTGACCCTCGAAGAAACATTAAACTTTATTGTATTCAAAAAATGCTGAAAAAGAAAATTTTTAACATAAAAATTAATGGTTTATGCAGGGTGAGGATGGTATAAGATGGTTTTAGGTGTTTCAAAGTGAATTATAAACATTTAATAGAAAAAGATTGTTTTGATTGATAAAAAAGGTTTTGAAATGTTGAATGACTTATATCGTTGGGGGTTTGAGTATATTCAAAAACACTTATTTATTAAGAAACAAAGCTTTTCGGTAACTCTGTAACATTTTCACGTATGTTTGAAAATTTCACTTTGTAAACGAAAAGTTTTGTACCTTCATAAAAATTATAAGTGTTCTTGAATGTACTCATTTTATTAGGGCTAGTGAAAAATCAGTATGGTGGTTAATGGTGCTTGTTGGCGTTCATGAACATTTTGAGATATTTTAATTTAACTATGAGGATAATAATGATAAATTAATGAAAATAATGTAAGCATAATAATAAGTTTTCAATTCTTCGAGCTAAACGTAAATATTCAAATGAAAACACTTTTAGGAGTTTATTTTGTTCCACGAAGCTTTGCGTAAGGTGAACTTACATTATCAAGTGGAGGTGAACTTACATTATCAAGTGGAGGTACAAATAGAACAGGTGCTAATTTTCGGCCCCTGGTAACTTTAGATAATTAGTCTAATGCTCAACTATTGAGCTATAGGGGCCGACAATTAAAACGTTATATAGCGTTAAACGAAGATTTATAACGCTGAAAATTAAACTTCAAGACTCAATTTCATTTTAAAAAATTCTATTCTATCAATGAGTAAAATATCTTATAAATAAAAACTTTGAAAATGTTATTTATCGAAAATAAACAAATAATTTTTCCAATCTCTTCCAAGCTAATAGTTTCACACAAAAATGAAATTATTTATAAACTAAAAGTATCAGCCACACCTATTATAAAATTCCCTATATCTATGTTTCCAGTATAAAAGTTAATTAAAAAATTATATAAAATGATGTCTCTTTTTCTAGTGCGTAGATCTTCTAAGCGAAGGGTGTTAATGTTCTTAATTGTTGAGTCTTGCTCTGATCTCACAGCATTGATTATCAAATTCAATCTGAGTGGCAGGCTATTTTTTCAATATTCAGAGAATTATGCCAATCCTCGGCATTGTTGGGAGTTCTTAGTAGCCCGTTTAGAATAGTTTGATCGCCGTTCAATAGCCTGATTGAAACTTTAGGGTTTCTACTATTGTGACCAATCCACGTAATTTCGAATTAACGAATGAGTTGACTGAGCCGTGCTGTTTGGTTGTTATCGAAGATATTAATAATGTAATTGAAACTTAGTCTTACATAATTAATAGGAAGGAAAACTTCTTTGCAGATGAGGTCGCAGCCCAAGAAAACAAAAGCAGCGACAAAAAGAGAATAATAAAAATATACAAGATCAACAAGCTAATACTAGCTTGCGGAAAACAATAAAGTGAACCATTCTATCCATGAAAAATGCCGAAAGTATTTTGCATGAATAGAATTTTTTCACTGAGAGGACAGAAAAAACGCTAAGTTGAACGTTTCAAAGAACCGTTCAAACCAACCACCACCTAAACACAAAGAAAATATTTCTCTTTTCACTCCAAACAACCACATCAGTATCGATCCGCCAAACAATGCTTGGAATAATTACAGCCATTAAATCTTCGAAGAAAAACAAAACACATTTTCATGAAAACTTCAATGCTAAACTTTTCAAACAGTTCTGTTTTCAGCAGCTACTATTTATCAGACACTTTTTGAAAAAATATGGAAAGAGAAATAAGTTTTTACAAAGTGGACAAGAGAAGTGATTGAAAGAATTCCAAACATCAGGTTTGCTGAATAAGTGGAACGATTGGAGAAACTGCATCCTGTTGCAAATAATATGAGTGCTAAAGTCATTAATCAGTGATTAGCAAATGCGGTAGACAAATGACTAAAGAAAAAACAGACTGAATTGGGCAAAGAAAAAGGATGTGTAGAATAGATTTTTTCTCTGCGTAAAATCATTCAACAATGTTCGAAATAGCAAAGAATTCTTTAAATAAACTTTTTGCTTTTAAGATAACAATTGAATTGGGTAAAAAAACCTTTTCTAGGAGTCCAGAAAAAGAAAAAGCTTAGAGATGGCTGATACTTAGAAACCTTAAGACCTAATATCAAAAATAATTTCAGAATTAAAAGCGTAAAACTAATTTTTAACATAGTGAATGATAAGCTTGAAATATTATATGATAAAACGTGAAATGTTTAACGACTTTTTTATTGTTATTTCATGCTCTCTCTTTTCGTGTATAACACATCTTACGTTTCTGACTCAACTAATTTGAAATCTTTTCACAATAAATTTTAATAACATTGATTTGAACCATTATGGTAATTTACTATTTTTTATTTATTTTGAGTTTTTTTTTTCTTCGAATAATATAGTTTTTTAGTTATTGGTTAACCGGCTCATAATTAGTGACTTATTTCAGTTCAGAAATCAGTATGACAACGATGTTACTATTTGGAGCCCTCAAGTAACGATATTTAAATTTATTTAAAAAACTAAGTCAATGTAGATACACAAATAATATTGTGCATTGAATTTAGGGGAGGATTCATCAAATTGAGTATGCAATGGAAGCAGTAAAACAAGGTTCTGCTACTGTTGGCCTTAAATCAAAAGATTACTCTGTTCTTCTTGCTTTAAAGGTTTAAATAGATAGTTTCATGAAAATCCTATTGTAAACATGATAAATACTTGTAGAGAGCTCCTTCCGAACTTTCAGCTCACCAGCAAAAGTTGTTAAGCATTGATGATCACATAGGCATTTCTATTGCTGGTCTCACTGCAGATGCTCGACTCTTGAGGTTTCATTGAGTTGAATGATATTCATTGAATAGAAGATGTTAAAACAATTGATTAAAATCTTTACAGCAAATACATGAGGACTGAGTGCTACAATCATCGATATGTTAATGATTTACCTATTCCTGTTTCCAGACTTGTGGCAAAAATCGGAACTAGTAAATGCAGTTTGATTAAATTGAATATAAATGAAAATTTAAAACTTGAAAATTCAAACAATCATTACACTAAAAAATTATTTTTAGAATCTCAGATCCCAACCCAAAGATATGGTAGAAGACCTTTTGGAGTTGGGTTACTTATAGCTGGCTATGATGTAATTCAAGAATTTATTACTCTTGCCATTGAAATTTTTGATAATTTATCTAAAATTTTTCAAATCTGTTTTCTTTATAGTTTGCAAATACAAAATTTTTATATGCTTAAAAATTTTTTTAAATAAAAATAGGCAAATATAAAGTTATATATAAAACCTGTTTTTTTCAGGATCTTGGTTCTCACATATATCAAACATGTCCTTCGGCCAACTATTTTGACTGTAAATGTATGGCGATTGGAGCCAGATCACAATCTGCTCGAACTTACCTTGAAAGGAATTTAGATGTTTTTGAGAATGGTCAATACACTTTATATAATTTTGCTAACTTAACTGATAAATAATTGTGAATTCAGTCACCAAATTAACTGGATTTATTTAATAGACAATTTTTTCACTTGACAGCTCCTCGAGATGAATTGATAAAGCATGGCTTGAGGGCTCTTAGAGACACTCTTCCTAATGAAATTGAACTGACAACTAAGGTGCCCACACAAGATTTTATTATTAAATTGGTCATTTTATGGTTTTAAGCTTATAGTGGCTAGTGAAAAATCATTAGGTTTTAAGCTAATAAATAAAGCTTCCTTGCTATATTGACAGAATTGTTCCATTGGATTGGTTGGTAAGGACATCAATTTCAAAATTCTAGAGGAAGCAGATGTTGAAAAATTTGTGAGTACTAATTTTTAAATCATGCTTATAAAAACACATCATTATATTAATCTCAAATTATTTAAAGTTGAATGAGATATCAGGTGAACAAAGGTCTAGGTCAGCTGGTCAAGAAGATGCTGCTGTGAGTTTTTTTAGTTATTGTTCTTACAAATATTATTTTATTAATTTTGATTGCAAACAGCCTGGACAGATGGAACAAGACCCTCAACCTCCAAGAACAGACACTGATCTACCTTTGGATTAGATCATTAATCACGTTTTATTGATTTAAATCCGTTTCAATAAATAATTAAAATATTCTAGCAACTTTTATATCTCAATTGCGTTGGTTTATTATATGAAGTGACCGTTTTTGGTAAATAAAGGGTCATTTGTAAATTGACATGATCGTTTTACGTCTCTAGGTGTGCTGCAGTGGGTTTAAAAAGATCATTGGAAAATTTTGGTTTTATTATGATACAGCACTAACTTCAATTAGTTAAATTCCAAACATTTTTCATATTACGTTAACAAAATGTTAAATGCTGGAAAAGTAGTATACAATTATGGTACTCAAATAGATTCAGATAGTTGAAGCTGATAATTC
Source organism: Pterobdella sp. o SKG-2022 (assembly GCA_964035795.1). Lineage (NCBI taxonomy): Eukaryota > Metazoa > Annelida > Clitellata > Hirudinida > Piscicolidae > Pterobdella > Pterobdella occidentalis. The sequence continues at coordinate 26,350,902 of OZ038320.1, read as the reverse complement.
AAAAAAATTCAGGGTGCCATAAACAACATTGTATATTAAAAAAGAAGAAAAGGTTAAGATACGTTGGACTGAAAATAGTTATCCATGTTGAAAATTTTTGGTTCGCTTTTGATAAGTTTGAGGAGGCTGATAGAGAGTTCTCTAAGGGAAGCAAGTTTGCTCCACAAGATACCTGAAGAGAGCCAGTGAGAATGGTGCTTGGAAATCTCTTTTTGTAACAATTCCATTATAGCTTTATTGGTTTCTTCTATTTGCTTTCTTGAACTCAAATTTTCTCTATCTGTTTGGTCAAATGTTATAAGTAACAAGTTTTTTTACTGAATAACAACATTATACCTGGCATGAAAAGGATGAGAGAGCAAAATAGTCCTGTTTCAATTTCTGAGAGATGGAGGTTATTGAAAGCGTATGAGAAATGGAATATTTGATCAAGCAAGGGTGCAGCAGATGGTAAATTGTTTTTGAAATCCAACATTGTTAATGGATCCCCATGGTGGAGATATAATGATTTTGAGGATTCCGATATACATGAACTATTCAATACAAAAGATACCTGTTTGAGTTTGAGAATATTTTAAAATTATTCATAATTGTAATATATTTATAAAAAAGTCTGACGATATCAGTGCACAAAAAAATTTAAATAAATAAACAACAAAATCGATTTACATAATGTATTAATTTATTTAAACAAATTGAAATGCTTGAAAAGTTTGAAAAAAAAAAACGTCTTTTAAATGATTTATATCTCTAAGCGCCTCTAACCCAATTCAATCAATGTTGAAAGCGCACTATACAAATGTATATCAAAATAATGATAATAATGTAAAAATACAAACTTCAACAGAAGCTTTTGAAAGAATGATTTTTTGATCGTGATTATTAAGCGAGCTGAATGCAGGAATGTAGTTAGCAAATGCATGTAAAGTTGATGTGAACTCTGTCAACTGCTCCAACAGTTTCTGCCATGCTCCGCTTTTATGCTGGTTTTCCTCCTGGTAATTTTGAAATTTTATATACAGAACGAAACAATGCTTTCGAAAAATAAGTACTACAACTGATTGTACTTGAACTTGACTTTATTATTATATCTATTCATATATGATATAAATATTAGAAGAAAAATGGTATGTTCTTACAGAATAAGATTCAATATTTCTGATGTTACGAATGAGTTCTGAAAATGCTTTTTGTATATGTTGGAACAATTCATTATCTTCTTTGATGCTTTCTTGAATAGAAGGTTTGATAGATGTCAAAGGTACACTTTTTCCTAGCTTAACAGTCACTACTTTATCCTTGATATTGTTTTTAACAAGTTTGATAGGTTTAACCACATTTACAAAAGGATTATTAGCAGAAATAACGGAAGTGGATGGGAGGGAATAAGTGAGCATACTTAAAGACGTTGTAGTTAATAGTTGATATGGGTTGGTCAAAATTTTTACAGCTAAATCATTTTTTGGTTTAATATTTTTGAAGTTACTGGCTAATGACTGATCTTTTTTGACAACCTTTGTTTGACTTTTCGTAGGTGATTTATTCTGTATAAGGAGAGATTTGTTTCTACCTAACAAATTGCTGTTAGTGTTGTTGAGGGGAGTGGCTTCAGGAGATTTGAGAGAGAGAAGACCATGTAGAGCTTGTGCTGTTTGGGAGTCTTCCACGGTTTTGCTTGCTTCACTGATCAGCTCTCTCATCTTGTGACTTCGTCTTCCCAACTTTGCAGCTTTTAGTGAGTTCATGGTAGATTAACAATTTGAAAACACATAAAATTATTTAAAATCACGAAAAAATCAATTATAGTGAAACGATATTGGTTTATTGCTTATCAAAGTTTATATGCCACTACACCATTTATCAATTAAAAAAAAATTTTTTATGCTTTATCTTTTGACGTGAAAAATATAACAAAAAAACCAAAACCTAGGCAGAAATCTGAAACTTTTGACAATGGCAAAGTGTGTGTGTAAAACATGACTAAATTGGAAACCTACTACAACTGTGCTATTTGCCATGTTATAAAACTCAGGAATAAAAAATGCCAAAAAACAAGATTGCTGAAGCAATATATTGATGTGAAATAACTTTCGAAATACGAAGGTATGTTTTGACTTGACACATTGCCAAAAAACTTGTTGAAAATCTGCTTACATAATGCATACTGTGTTGATAGTAAATTACTTTCTTTTCAGCTCAAGACTATTTTATCACAAAAATTTAAAACTCATCAAATTAAATGCAATACTTGCGCTTAATGATTCTTTTAGACAAAATTATGAATACTGTGTAAAACCAACTGCTTAAAATAAATGATGGAGTAAGTATTATTTTGTGACTACAAGTTACAGCCTGCAAGACACAAAAACATTTAAAAACAACAATCTAATATAAACATTAATTGAAAAAAAAATCAAAAATTGAATAAAAATAAAATATCCAAGTATTTGTTGAGACAGAGAAAAAATCTGTTTACTAACTTTACATTAAAACTATACTAATTATTTATGACAAAGTTGAATTTGTTGAAAACTTTATGAAATTATTATAAAACAATTAAATTCACTATTTAGAACAAAACCCAAAAAATATCATCAGATATGCTAACCTGCTCTAGACATTCCAAGAGCTAAACACTTTTTGAGGCGACAATATTGACATCTATTTCTTGTGACAGTGTTGATGTCACAGTTTCGATTGAAGTAACATTTTTTTCGAGTTGGATCTCCTATATCTTGTAGAGCTCGTCTAAAGAACCCCTTTGTATAATATTTGTGAAATCAATAAAACAATATTCAAATCAAATTTATTAATTAGTTATGAAATACTTTGCAGCCTTCACAAGCAAGTACTCCATAATGAACACCAGAAGATTTGTCCCCACAAACAAGGCACTTATGATTGAGAGAGGAATCAATTACAACAGGAGTTTGCAAATCTATTGTTGGATCTGCAATGAATTAATCATTTAAAAAGCTTGAAAAATGTAAAAAATTAGAATTACTTACTTGCATTTTCATCTAAATCCAATGACTTATTTGAAAGTGAATTAAAATTCTTTTTAATAGATTGATCATTCCATGAAGTAGAAGTGAGTGAGTTAATGAAAGCTTGATCACTACTTTCAACATGGGCAATTAAGTAGATAGGCTGATTTGATTCTTTAGATTGATCACTTTTGTGACTAGGAAATTCAACTTTAATATTTGAAGTGAGTAATGGGTTTGGTAATTTTGTAATTGCAGTTGGTGATGATTTATTTTTATTTGAATCATTGTTAACTTGTGTTATGAATTGAGCATTATCTTTAAAAATTTCATCAGAACTTGAATCTTTAGGTTTTTTCCAATATGGAGACATATTAAAGTTGCCATCATTAGAATGATCAAGATTTGATTTTGAATTGACAGAAGCATCAATGAAGTCTGCTGATGAGACTTGTAAAATTGAATCATTTTGTATAAATTTTATGTAATTATATTGTTTGGATGAATCATCTTCATCTCCATGCATACCTAAATCTGTTTCTGATAGATAGGTTTGTTCTAAAGAAGTTGTATCATCAGTATTTACAAAGTTGATAGTGGGAATGGAATTTACTTCACTCATGTTGGTGAAACATCTTTAAAAATGAGAGTTTTGATAAACAGTTTCATTGTAACAAGTTTAATTTATTTTCTAAAAAATGATTTTTTGTATTTAAACTATCAAACTTATGCTAAAAAAATAATATTACTGAAAAACTGAGACAAGAAAGACTTTTCAGAAGATTTTAAGCTTCGTTGGTTTAAGAATACATTTTACAATCAACCAGCAATAAAATAATTTCTGAAATAATTCTAAAAAATCCGTAAATCTAAAAGTTTTCTTTTTTCTTTAAGCTATTAAAGTAACCAAATATCGAAGAAACAACTTTAAAGCTTAAAAAGACGATTCTTGATCAAAAGCATAGAAAAATTTTCATAAAAATCAGCTTAAAAATTGAAAAACAAAATATGTAAATTTTAATAAATATTTTGAAATTAAAAAATTTCAATATTCTGAATCAAATTTTAAATTTTGATTCGAATACTTTGGTATACAAAATAAATTCTAGTTTCAAAATGATATTTTGTGACCGGCGGTTATTAAAACTAATATTTTGTTGATAATATTACTTTCAAATTAAATAAAGCTTATCTAATATGACATCCAAATTTAGTGTTTATTTATACGTATATGATCTATCTCAAGGAACAGCTAAAGCCTTGGCGCCTTTATTTTTAAGTTTGCATGACTAGTGGTATTTTTAAAGAACTTATTCACTTTTTTAACAATTCAACTTATATATAAATACTCATATTTGTAATACACTTCAAAAGAACAACAGATAGATGGAATTTGGCATACTGGGATTGTTGTTTATGGAAAGGAATATTTTTTTGGAAGCAATGGTATTCAGTATGTTCAACCGGTTTGTATTTGAAACAATGTTAATTTTTTTTACATGATTTTTATTTTCAGGGCGGTACTGTTTTAGGTCATACATATAGAAAATTGTTGATGGGCAATACTGAAGTAACAATAGATATTTTTGAAGATTATTTGAAGGATTTATCTGTTGAACAATTTAGGTTGTTAACATGTTGTCATTTTCTCAGTATTTTTACATGTTATACATTCAACTATTATTACTAAATGTTGTAAAAATTAGATAAAAGCCATATCCTAATGAGACTATTATTAATATTCAAAAAAGTATTTCCAATATTTTTTTAGATTTTAATAATTTTTTAATGTAAGTTCAAGGTTGTCATACTATGTTATAAAAAAGAAGGATGATGATTGTTTAAAGTGGGCATTGAGTTTTGAAATTAGAGGAAGTTTAAAACTAGCTTAGAAAAACATGGAGGAAAGGCATTGTTGTAGCCTTGGTTTAAAAATTGGAAATGCTTGCAAAAGAGTTAGATGAATAGAGAGGGTAAAGTCAGTGGTCCCTTGGAAAAGGAAAAGATGCTGATCACTTTTGATGTTCAATATAACTTGAAAGTGTAATCAGAACATTGTGAGAATAAACAACTGAAAATAAATTTTCTACTAATTCTTTGCAGGTTTGATAAATATCATTTGTTGAGACATAACTGCAACACTTTTTCAAATACAGTTTCTAATTTTTTGTTGCACAAAAATATACCTCAGCACATTTTAGATTTACCTAGCAAAATTGAAACGAGGTTCTTTAATTTTTTCATTACTACAATTTCTGTAAAATAAATGACAAACTAATAAAAATTGCAGTCAGTTGGGTGTTTTTTTGAAACCTATCTTAGATAATGTATATAGAGGACAAAGAATGTTTGGACCTCAAGGCAGGAGTTTATTCGATTTGCCTTCATCCTCCAAGAGCTCACAAGGCAGTAAAAGTTTCAAAGACAAAAATGACAATAATAATTCAGATAGGGTAATTGATGAGGAATCTGAAGAAAGAAGATTAAAGATTGAAAAATTGCTAAAAGAAACTTTGCAAAGATATGCTGAAGAGGAAAATAAATAATTTCAATAAATGATTTAAAGCATTGATATCAAATATTAAATCAAATACTGATCGATAAAATATTTTATTTGACATGAGTTCAATTTTTTTGCACCAATTTGAAATAAATTCATCTTAGTATACATTACCATATATATTTATCTTATCATAGCATGCAACAAAGTAATTTATATGAGTTAAAAGTAGTAACAAAATTTTGCTTAAATTAAACAGCCATATAAAAATTATTTATAGCATAAAAATGATTATTTGGTTCTTATATGTTTAAAAATATATTCAAATAATTGGGCATTGGTAAGCAATTATAACCTCATTTTTAAAGTGTTCATTTTATAAAAAACTGATTATTTTGATTTGAAAACATTTCTTGAATTTTATAATCTCTCGAATAAAGCAAATTTTAGATGAATTTATTGTTTTAGAAAAAAAAAACTTCTGATAAGTTCAGCTTTATTATGATTATGCAAATCAAAAATTTACTTCAATTATTTTCGTCCAACTAGCTACCAAAAGTTTGAAAAACTTTAAATTCTTTTTTTTCTCCAATTTTTATTATACGCTTAAATGTATTAATATTATTAATCATTTCACAAGCAAACTGAGTTGTTCAATTCTCTTGTATAAGGAAGAGATCTTAACATATATTTTGGAACAAGTTTTGTTTTTCCAGTCTTCTCTGTTCTGGGCGAGGTTTTTCACTTCTTCCAAGCTCAAGAGTCTTCTTATTCAAATCGTTCTTAATGATGGTTGCAATATTTTTTCGTGGACGTCCTTTTTTCTTTTCTCCATACGAAGCATTTTCATGTTTTGTTGACATCGGTAAACTTGGTCGCCTAGGAATGTGACCAAGGTAGCTCCATCTTCTCTTATCAATTATTTCTTTTATATCTTTGAGATGGCTTTGTTTCATTAGTTTATTATTGTTGCTTATTTTGCTGAAAACCTGACCTGTTGAAAATTGACTGTTTATGTGGGACTTCAAAGAAATAGTTGTCTGAGGAAGATAATAACCATACATTCGAAGACTGACTTTTATATCAAAAGGTTTCTGTTCAAACTTATTTGAAATTCAATATAATAAGCAAAATTACAATTTCATCGATAATTTTTTTTATCTGGTAAATCATTTTATTCTATTTTTTGGACTCCGTATAAGCAATTGAGGTGAAAACTTTTTGGACGTTTAGATAAGTTTTGTGGTAATATCACACCAAAAATGGGTGCCTTACGAAATGTTTTGGGAATTAAGTTGAATACTTTGTGTTTGTTTCCCTCATGATTTGATTTAGGCTAGTCTACGCCATCAAAATAGCTTATGCTTTTACATTAACTTTACTTAACTCTTTTTACGTATCTATCATCCCACCTTTTTATACCTCAGCAGCTTTCCCAATAACTACACATAACGATTCATTATATGGTTATAATAATATTGCTTAAATAAGGACTAGTTAAGAAAAATAAATAAATTCAAAAACTACTTTATTTTGGAGTTAACAAAACAAGATGACAAATTTATTTAAATTCTTTTGGTGAAGCAGTTATTTTACGCTAGTTATTTTAGGTATTTGAAGCTACCCTATGATCCTACCAGTACCTGAAGCTGATATTTTTTCAAAATCAGTAAAAAAAATATAAACCATTAAAAATAGCTTTATTTTCTACAAAAAAAAACTAATAGATTATTTTATTCCAAAGAATCAACGGACAATCGTCTCGTGCGGGACACACTGTGCAAACATCGAACAATCAAATTCACCTAACTCAAGTAAAAAAATTAAACAAGTATTTAACTTTCATTGATAAAAATAATGGAAACGATATTATTTTGTTAACAACAAGAAGATGAGAAACAACTTCAGGGTGCAACCAACTTGATGAATGTGATTAAGACAAAACAAAATATCACCGCGATTAAGAAAACAAGTGAAGATAGCTTTTATGAAATTGATTATTTAATCAAGTTTTCATAAAAACGAAAACAAAAAGATATCGAAACTTTATATTTAATAGATTATAATTATAAAAAAATGAAAAAATAATGATTTTGCATAACATCTTAAAGATGGTAAAAAATAGATGTAGTATTTGAAAATATATCTTCAAGTTTTAAAATAGTGTAATAAAGAAGTTTATTTATTTTCTATTAACTTTATGAATAAGTAATTCTCAAAAGCAAATTAAATTTAAAACTTAATACTGTTTCATTATTTCTTTGATAACCAATCTTAACATATCAATACTTCCGCATTTAAAATGCAAAAAGCATTAGTCATACAAACCTAAATGGTGTTTTTCTGAGATTTTGTCTAAGTAATATATAAATCTCAATAAGAAAATACATATCCACAATGAATTTATATGAAAATTCATACTGAACTTGAGTGCTTAAAAAACAACCAATAGTTGAAGATTATTTTTGTGCGTCATTAAAAAGAGAGACAACAAAAAAGTGACTATCGAATAAAAGGTGACTTGAAAGATACAACTTTATACAATGACTAGAACAATGAGCTAAAAACTCAAACTACATTGACATTTTCAAACCTGCTGTTAGATTTAAAAAAATATACAAAAAGTTGGTAAAATCTTTATAGTTATTGGTGGCTTCAATTGTTGGTTATGTTTTCGTTGATATTACTGTCACTCATAGAAATAGGCGTTTCATTGGTGGTACTGTTTTTAGTAATGCTCATATTTTGGTTTCTTGTTATATCTTCAGTATCTAGGTTATCTCTAAGCTTATCGCCAGTCTCTTCTTCTGGTTTTGGGTTGAGTTGATCTTGGTCAAGATCCCCACTGTTCATTTTATTGAAATCATTTATTGTCTTTTCACTATTCTCATTGCAAGAAGCACTGATTTTCGAAACGGTAGATGAAGCGTTAGAATTATTTTTTGTGGCGTTATTTGGAGAATTTTCGCAAAAGATTTTTGACGATTGAGAAAACTTGGATTGTTGAAGATGGTTTGTTTGAGGTTGAGTTTGTTGTTGGTTTGGTTGTTGATTTGAGTGTTGCTGGTTAAGTTTTTGTTCAAGAAGTTGTTTACTGAGATGACTAGCCCTGAGAGCATGCACAACTTGCTGCATGGTGGTTCTGGTGGGTTGTTGCTGCTGCTGCTGATGCATCAGATTCACGAAGCCCTGAGTCTTCGTCAACTCTCGCAACCTTTTCACTTCAGTTGCAAACCCTCTTTTTGACTAATCATTGGGTGAAATTTTTTTAATAAAAGTCTTGATTAAATATAAAAAAGCAACATAAGGTTGAAATTAACTTAAAATTGAAGCAAGTTTTAAATAATGGAAACCCAAATGCTAAGCACGAACTTAAAAAACCAATTAATTTTCAACACAAATGGACAAAAAGGCGTATATAACATTCTTTAACTACGGTTCACTAAAAAATTTCTATATGTTTTAAATTTTGCTAATTTAAACATGCAATAACCATAGAAATATGAACTAAGAAAACCCATACTTTGTCTAATTGAATTTCAGTCAATATACCAAATTCTTGAAATAAAACTTAACTATTAATTTATTTTGTCTGAAATAAAATGTAAATGATAAAAAATATGTTTTTAGTACGCTTCAAGCATATATTTTTCAGCACTCTAAATTATCAACCTTTTAAGCAATCGATGTTCAAATGTGTATGATCGACGTATCAATAACTTATCAAATGAACAAATATTTTCTTACATTTTAATATTGCAAACATATCAAAATAGTTCCTCCATGTACGAATAACATACGTGTTATTTTACGAAAAAAGTGAGTGAAAAGTTATAAAATATGCTACATAATTTCTTTATGAGCCTTTCATACTTACAATGTCAAAATTCACTTTATTTCATGCTGATTCAAGGGAAATATTCATAAAATATATGATTTCTCGATTAGGTTCAATAAATATAACGGCGTTCAATAGATTAACGTTTCATATGATTCCGCCATTTGTAATATATACCATTACACCATAACTTCTTTGACACAAGCTCCCAAAAATAGGTTCGTAATTTATGGTTAAATTCTTAAGCGCTCGTTTAGTCTAAATCCAAATGAAAAAATAATCTACAAAAAAAGGTATTGATAATTTTGAAGGTTCTTCAACTCTAAACTTTAAAATTATTATTAAAAGACCTTTCAAACTACTACAACAGCAAAAGAATTATTCACGATTAAACTACCGCTAAGTGTTAGGATAATCCATCTTACGACGTTTTAAAATTCATGACGATTAAGTGTTCAAACCGGTATTGTTAATGAAATTATTGTTAATGATGTTATTGTTGTTAGTAGTGTTTGTGTTAGCAATTGCATTGCTATTAGCTACCATACCACCGATGCTAAGTGATGGCAACTTAGGAATGATGGAACGGGTAGACTGCATAAAAGAATGATTGGTGTTTAGCAGATAAAGGATGCTATATATATTTATATATATAAATATATAGATCTTTTGTGAATTATTTATAAAGTAGGATTTTAATATTTGAAATTATTGAGAAATTCGAAGTAGGATGAAATATAAGTTATAACTTAACTACAGTTATTCGGTGAAAATGTTCTGCTATACAAACGGTTTGTAAAAAACCTCAAACTATTGATAAGTATTTATAAAAGAACATAAAACGTTACTAACCACCTGACAAGGGTGAAAAAAGGTGCATATTAAGGTAAAAGTGCATTGAAATCAATTCGATTTAATAGTAAATCAACCGAGGGGTTAAAAGTTGAAATTCAAGGTGATAAATAAGCACGGAATCAATAGTGCGTAGTATTAGGTGCAATTAACAAGCAAACGTGTGCCAATAACAATTTTGAAAACATTTTAAAAATTCGTTTTAACGCTTTTTTCATTTAATGTAAAAATCAATTTTAAAAGTTAATTCTTTAAATATTAAGCCTAGTAAAAATTTATTGAAAATATAAATACAATAAAATAAAGTGAAAACTTTAAAAACCTTTTTCTTATTTCCTGCCATATACTCTTTAAACATATCAGATCTAAGATACCTAAATTGAAATATTAAGTGGAATAAAACAATCATTAAAAAAGCACCTGAAAATTTATGTTTTCATTTGCACGAAAAATAGATAACTCGGAAATGGTAACTTGATGCTAGGACTTTCATCTTTGAGAACGAATTTAACATAAAAATATATGGCCATACAAGTCAGTCACCTGTTATAGCAATCGTTTTTCATCAGCTGGTGTATATGGCTCTGTGAGAAGGTTGATGAAGAGCAACGATAATTTTAAAATAAAGAAAAAATGACTTCAAATTATTAAGTTTTTGCACGAAATTAGAAAACTTCACCTACTTCTTCAGAATAAAATAAAATAACGAAATTTTTTTCATTAAGAAAAAATAAAAATTTTAACACCACTTCATAGAACCGGTCGATACTAGAGATAAACATCATCAATTTTTTTCTAGGCATGACGTTAAAAGTCACCTACTTAACGCCCTAGCGTTTAGGCCTGCTAGCTTTTAGGTCATAAATATAAATAACACTTCCTTGTTTTCCAGTAATTCTTTGATATTACTCACTATTTTATCAAGATAACTTTATTGGAGAACCCCAAACTGGTTGTTTTATCAGTCCGCTCTTATCAAGCTAGCTTTCTAGGACAAGTTCATAATAAGCAAAAAAAAAATCATCCTAGAACCAACAGCCTAATGATGAAGATTGGGTATGCTTCTAACCTACTCGAAAAAACATGAAGGTAAAACAAACCTCATCAAGTACACTTAAAAATCAACTTTATAATACAAGAAATACATATGGTTTCTCTTAAAACCATTCAAAAACAAAAATTTTCATTGAAATCTTTAGAAAAAAAAGTAATCATACGCTTTTATTGTACATTCTAAAAACAAGATTTGTTTTTCAATAGTAACATTGCGGGGGTGATATGAAAGATTAAGAAAAAACCAAAAAGCTTGAGTGCAAAAAATTATGTATTGTGGTTGAGAACCAATACTGGTATTATGAAATGAAAAATTTAAATTTTCAGCTTTTTTCTTATAATTATAATCTCAAAAAAGCAATTCATGTTTGCACTTGAAATTTTCTCTGTTTCATTACACCCGATAAATTCGAAAAAAACCTAAAAAAATCCACTTTAAAATAACATCAATAAGCATTTTAAATTTTTGTTCATTCAAAAAAATAAGATTAACGCCAAAACATCAAAAAAAAAACGCTAAAATCATCCAAGAAACCCTCAAAAAGAGCGGTAAAACCTGGAGTACAACTGCAAAACAACCTAATATGAGTCAATTCCATGCCTCTCTCGAGCCCCTCTAAACCCCTCAAAATGATAAATATATGAAACTTAACCGAATAAGAACCTACAATTCTACCTACATCGACTCATACAAAATCAACTTCAAAAGATCATATTCTTAAGATTATTTGTATCGACACTCATTCACCACGCCAGTTTGATGTGTCAGTTTATTACTTTAGAGCCTAATTCCCTAACGACATGAATGTTTGAAAAAATACATTAAACACTTAACACCACAATACCTCGGCCTCTTCGAAGCAGTAGCGGTCAGGTTTCCCCCCTGTCACCCTCTTCTTCACCAGCTCTGCCACCTTGCTATCCACATTCACCGGATCATGAGCCGTGGGAGACAAATATTCACTGTCAGTTGCATAGCGATTTAAACTTGAAGCGATATTATGATAGTATGGAAGATTATCTTTTGAGTGCATTGTGTGATATGGAATGAAAACTTTATGGAATGATTCCATGATTGTTTTAGTACTTGAGTAATTTTCAATCATTGTGTAACATGAAAAATAAGCAATATTAAAATAACATAAAGACACTAAAAGCTTTCGCAAGTTAATGCTTCAGTATCATTCTTGAAGTAGGATTACTTTTGCATCATTATGGCTTATGCGCGCTATAGCTTAGAAATTTTCGCATTTTTAATACATTAAAAAATAATATTCAAGAAAAACTAGAAGAATCTAAAGTATTTGATGAATAAGGTTATTAGATGAATATTAGTTACTTGTATATTTCTTGAACTGTAGATTCTACCATAAGTTCACTCACTCCTTTCAGTTTTTGACAAGCCTCCCAAAACCTTGAAGATTCATTGAATACACTCAACACACACATGATTCTACCTTCACCCTTTCATCCAACCATTCCTTCATCAATTCATCTAACCCCACCACGCATACACCAAACTCTACTTGAGGTTTTCAGCACTGAATTCTTTTTCGAGGAATTTTCTAAAATGTTCCCTACCTGCAGGATCGGTCAACAACTCTCGAAACCTGATCGCCCATCTCTTAACCCGCCTGCTAGGCACGTCTTTGCTGTCGTGATCAATGTCGAAGGATGGTGGGCCAAAACAAGACATTGAGGCGCCGAGAAGAGGCAAATAATAAGGGTAAAATTGAATATAATTTTGATAAACTTTTATTTTTTTATATTTTGAGAAGTAAATAAACTAAAAAAATTGCGGTAACTGACTTTTGAAAAAACTCTTGAAACAGTATATTGAAAGTTAAAAAAACTGCGTTCAACAAAACAATGAAGACATACAGGAAAACACCACGATGAACGCCGAAAAGTATTATGATTTTGATAGAACATGATGGAAAATCGTTGTTGACACTATGTGAGGGTCTTTTACAACTTTGGTAACGAATATTTAAAACTAGTTGCAAAAAATTAAAATAAAACAAACATATTTAATAATTTATTGATGAAGACCAAAGGAACCTATTGTTATCTTGATCCCACAGTTCAGTGCTATCTGAAATCCAAGGGTTCGATGGTTCAGTGTTGTGAATGAAAGAGTCCAACTCCTTGCACTGATTCATATAACTTTCGTAACTGTTATGTGATAGTGACATATCTTGAGCTTAATAATCATGATATTGAAAATGTTACAAATGATTATGATTAGATAAACGCTTATGGTTGAGAAGCATTTGAAGCTGATGTGACTTAGAAACTCGTGAAGTTTGTAGTACAATCATATTTGTATTTGTATCCTATTGTATGATTACCTAACTTATCATTATATATCAAACCTTATTAGAGATAATTTCAAGGTGAAATTGACGCCAGATTGAGTGAGTAATATGGATAAATAAATGGAGACAATAAGCTTTTAAAATAATGCTAATAAAATAGTAATTAACAAAGATGATAGGTGTGGATTTTTGAAATAGCATTTCAAAAAACTAATTAAAATACCTTTCAACTACTTTGGAAATCTTAATTTTCCTTCGTTCAAGAGATGTTTTGAGGTTCTCAATCTTTGAAAAAAAAATTAATCTTTCGAACCGTTAGTTAACTTTTAAATAACAAAAACGGAGAAATTTTTAATCTTATATTAATATGAAAGCTTTGAAATTATCCTTAAAATTGAATATGAAGAATTCACAAATTTGAATGATTTGATTGAAATCTCAACTGAGAAACACGCTCAATGGTTTAGAAATTTTTGATTAAACCCTAAGCTTCTTCATCAATTCTCTTCATTAATCAGCATATTATAGATAGGATTACATGGTCATAAAGCCTATCACGGCCATAAATGATGTATAGAAGCGACAGCAGAAGATGAACAAAAAATAATGATGATAAACTAACAAGGAACTCAGAGCATCGATATAACAATTAAACACGATATCAATGATAAAGTAGAATAGCCCGACACAATTTTATGAAAAACAATCACACTATTTAAACAAAATTTCACGAAGTCTTTCCTAACACAAACTTAAATTCTCAAGTGAATTAATATTATTAATACCTTTAAAAACACGTATTGAATATACGCATACAATGGTAAAGTCGTATTAAGAAGTACAGAAAAATGAATGATAAGTGACCGACCCCACTTTTGAGCGCTTCGATGCTCCTGAGATAATCACTTTCACTCGTCAATCTGGCCTTGTCAGCTGCCGTCTATTTCATTGGGATTATTGAATAAGCATTGCATACATGAGCCTAATAATCGCTTGAACATTGTTTAAATGTTTTCAGAGGCTCACAAAAGTTTATGATTTTATAGCAGTGTTCATCTTCATATGGCTTTCATAAGAATAATTTTTACCGATTTTATCAATAACAAATTAATTGGAACTTGCTTCTGCACCTACATATATAAATCGACATGTTTTTATAAAAAATACGCACGACTTTTTAGATGGAAGCCAATAAAAAAAAATGATTGTTGTGAATTATGCCAAATTTTATAGTTTATTATAAAATATTATATACTCAAAATTAAGGCTGTGAATTAAATTAGAACGGAATTCTATATCTCTTCCTCCATATATACATTTGAGTTTCTCTCGGAGTTTAGATGGAAATCAACTAAACAAATAATGCTTTTAGCAATGAGTCGCGAAACCATATAGTTTTGTTTGCTCTGGTGCTTAGAAAACGTCAAAAAACTGGGTTCACTTGGTTTACAATAGAAGAAAAATTGATGGAAACAACAGTTTAATACTTAAAAAAATGTCATTTTATAACGCAAAAATAAGCAAGTTTGAAAAGAAGACTCGCTGTTTTAGAATGAGTGTGAACTTCCAAAATTATCATTCACACTGATATATATATATATAGATATTAATAAAGAAATATTACACTTGAATCAATACTAACATATACAACACACTTCATACTATTTCAAATGAAAAACATATTGATCATATAAAGAGATGAAAATAAGATTTTTTTTCTAATCGTAATATCATTAACATTATCACTAACCATCGCAAACTGTGCGCCTTACAAATGAATTAATAATACTAATAGAAACAGACAACAACACAACAACACAACAACAAAAACATGGCACCTGTACGTGTCGTTGTGTTTTGAAGCTGCGACATGTCTTCTTCACATCAACTTCGGTGGCGTTTATGCACCCAGGCTATGAAGAGAATACGTTTATAGTTCAAACTCAATAATAATTTTATTACGCAAACAAAGTACAAGATTAATCAGCAATGACCACTTGCTGATCTCAAACCTCATGCAAGTACGTTGACTGAAGCAACCAAAGTTTTTATAACTATATAAATGTTATTAGCATCATTCAGAGGATCCTAACAAAATTGATTCATTTGTTTTTTAATTTCAAGTCTTGCTCGTTGCAATTTTATATTCTTCTAAAAAAGCCTGAAATATAGAGAAAAAAGATTTTTTGAAGAAATTCGTATCTCGTGTGTGCAGGATTCTAATCTTTAACAACGCCTCAAACTATACGAATGAACCATAAAATTTAATTGAAATTTTTCTTAATTAAACTGAAATTAAAATAAAACTCATTAAACAGTAAACACGTTCTAACCCAAATGAAGAAATTTATTTGGTGCAAATAAAAAGAAATTTAAAGGAGGTGAAGGAAAGATTTGGCGGTATTTTTATATGAGAAAACAAAACCAAAAATTTTTAAAGAACGAATAAGTACTGAAAAATGACTGAAAAAATAACTCACGCACACACATGCAAAAATACTTTGCCTTATTTTTTTTAGTTTTATCAATATACTTTATTTAATGATATTTTTTGTCATATTAAATGCCCTGGATATTCAATATTCAAATGGAAATTTCTATGATTTTTTGCCAAACTCAACATGAAAGGAATAGATTTGTTTTTGGCGATATTTAAATGTTATGATAAACAACTAGAAATGATAATACAGACGGATACATTTTTTGTGTCATTTGAAGAAAGTTTAATGCCCAACAAAGCTGCACTCGAAGAAAATTACAGACTTTTCTAGTAAAAAATTCGAGTTAGAAATAGATTTAAAAAAAACTATAAAGGAGAAAAAAGGTATGTTTCATATTCCTAACACGCAACACATAAGCATGAATGAATGGCAATGAGAAGTTGAATAAGTAATATTAGTTAATATATTTTGTTTTAAATCCTTAATTTCACTTAGGAACTTTTTCTTCCACCATCAAAAACAGGCTGGAAAAAAAATTTGGCTGATGAAATAAACCATCAATACCAATAAAATACATTATAAAGAAACTACAACAATACAAACAGGGGCAATAATAAGTACAAATAATTGAGTGAAAGGTACAAAGTCGTTGGTGAAAAACAAAAAAACGTCTATGAGGAATGCAAAACATGGTGAATGCAACTTTAACTGGAAAGAAACTTTTTAAATCTTTCCAGGCATGTACAGTTGTTTCAAATTAATGACGAACAATTTTTCGGGAACTTTTCGAATTTTCTTTCATGAACTAATTCAGACTTTCACACAAACCAGCACAAGTTTCAGTGCCGTAATCAAGCCAAACAACCAACGCGTGCAAATTATCATACAAATGTAAATTCTAATTATAATAAGTCTACTAAGAAATAAAAATGCATGGAAATTGAAAAAATCTCTACCAAAACACTTCTTTTTAATAAAGCTGTAATTTATGAATATATTCCAAAAGATAATAAGAGGTAGATAGACATACAGCGGGTCGATGCACGTCCCAGAAAGCCCTCTCCTGGCTGTCCAACACCTTCCTCTCCAGCTTGTCCCTCTTCTTGTCCACCCTTCATGACGTATTACTACGTTTAATGTGTATTAATGCTTCGGAAGTATTATTTTTTAATGCATTCGCATTCTTTATTGAAAAAACACCTTTCAATGTACCTCTTATTTATCTATATTCATTTTTTTTTATTACTCCCATGTTCCGCCGTTTAGGTTAGGAACGTACCCTATCTTCATCATCAGGCTGCTAGTGTTGGTCTTAGGATGTTTCTTTGCCATTAAGAACTTGTCCTAAGAACCTAGCCTGATGAGAGCAGACTGATGAAACAGTCTGTGTAGAGTCCTCCAAAAAATTATTTTGAAACGAGATAAAATTAGTAAACCCAAAAGATTACTGGAAGACAGAAAAAGTTCGTTTAAATTTGTACCCTGAAAAGGTAGCAGCCCCACCAACTAGAAGGCCTAAACGCCGGGGCATAGATGCCTTTTAATGTCTTGCCTTGGACAGATGCCTTTTAACGTCATGCCCAGGACAGAATCTATATTAATCTGTAAAATCACTGGTTTTTGTCAAGATTGAAAACAGGAAGTAATGGAGTGTTTAAAGAACAATGGTTTATACAAATCTAGAATTGTCGAGACAAAATTGTTTTATCCTAATATTATTTAAATATAACGCTTTATGGTTCTAGATTCCAAAAACGCATTGCAGAAAGTAAAGGAAAGATTTCACAAAGAAAATATTTTTTTAATAAAAGCTGTTTTATAAAAACGGCATTCATGTAAAAAAATATCCGTTTCCCGCGAGACGGAGTAGAACCCCAGTCCTAGGGATGTCTAACAGCCAACTAAAGTCCCCTGCTCTACCAAGTGAGCTATCACAGGTTGAAATGAAATCGATTCAATTGAAATATCATTTTTAAAATTTGTTGTTATTCGATAAAGTGATGCGCGCAGTGAATGCTAACTTGGCTTGTGCTTCAGCTTGGATGAAGATAAATTCCCACTTTCTTGAAAACACCTTTGAATAAAAAAGTATTTTGAAGTAGAAATTTGAAAAAAAGGTTTATAAGGCATTAAAAAATAGATACTTTTCATTCTTATTTTACGAATAGGTAATAAATAAATCAACTGAACAATCTCATTGAAAAGTTAATCTTTTATGAAGAAGTTTTCTAAAAACTCAGCTACATTAGTTATCAAAAGGTTTAAATGAGTAATAAAAATCAAATAAAAGATAAAAGACCGGTTATATGGAACATAAAATCACTTGAAGGATATTTGCGTTGATTAACGAAATACGCATTTTTCATGTATTTGAAACAAAATTTTAACGTAAGTTGTTGAAGAAAAATTGTGAGTGTCACGCGAAACAATGATTATGTACCTATTAAAAATATCTGAGTAATAACGTAGCGAAAAGGTGAAGATTCACTATAGTATTATGTTGGCTAAGCCTTTTGATTTTAAGCAACCATCATGCTTTTATGTCCATTTGTACGCTATGATGATATGGACTAATAATATAGTACCGTACCTTTTGAAGGCGGGCAAGCTGTTCTGCCTCGTAATCAACCAACTCGAGCCTCTGTTTGTTCTGCATGGTTCTCTTACACAAGTAGACCGCTGAGAAAACGTTATCTACACTGATTACAACTATAAAACCAGCATTAATTAGGCAACTTTTAGATCTTGTTTCCTAGTTTATATATTAAAAAGAAATGAGTTGAAAAGCGTTTAAACGGCGTTGGTTATAACGGGTAAGATTTTTAAAAGATGTAAAAATTTTTTCAAAAAAGCTCACTAATGAATTATGATGATTAAACTTATCAAAAATTTTAGTTGAATAAAATTTGTTTTACATGTTCTTTCAAGAAACTCTTCTTAAACCAAGAAGTATATTTTTAATTGAAAAAAGGCGAAAAAATAGGAAAAATGTTGCTTCAAGAAATCATAAATATGCAATGAAATATATTCTTGTTTTTTAGAGACATCTTATGTAGCTTATTTATTTAGTTTTCTTGATTTTTTCTATATAATTTCGAAATAATATACTAATGAATGATGACAATGATGAATTTGTCAAAAATTATTTTTTTTTGAAAAACAAATGTATCTAAAAAATTCCTCATCACATAGAAAAATTAAGAAAAGAGTTTTGTTCTTAATTTCATAGAGATTATCAAACGTTCATAGTGTACTGACTAGTGCAGCAGATAATCGAAGAGGATTAATGACGCAACACTAAAACCATCATAAACCGCTTAGAAAATAAATGCCATCGACACGGACATGAAAATAAAGTCTTAAATTCATCCTAGCATTCAGAGAAGACACGAACAACTACTCACATATGAAAAAACAGTTGAAAGTTTACAATCTACAGGTGTGATTTTATAAATTTCATAATATTTTGCATTTTGTATTGTATTTCAAGAGAATAAAAATACAAGAAACTTGTTTAGAAATATTTTAAAAATTTACCTCGCCATTGATTTACAACGATTATTAAATCCATTCATAACGTTATTTATTGCTCATATCTAATGCAACGCAAAAAATAATTTTAAAACTGGAATTAGTTGTAACCATAATCGGTATTTTCAGGCTCTGAACATTTAGAAGGCCAGAAGCATGGGGTCTGAAACGAGAATTGAATTATAATGATTCTTAATTCAGTGTTAATTAGATCAATTATATTCAAGACGTTTTAAATCAAAATTTTACGCATTTTAAAGTGTAAACAATAAATGCAAGATACAGAACAATACGATAATATCATATCCATAATCTCCACTCAAGAAACGTTTATACTTTGGAATTTTAAGCGTAAAAGCATAAGAATTCTTTCAAGAAAGCCGATAAGCACCTGAAAGCGGTAGTAAGTGCCATCGTTTTTGACGGAAGGGATATGGTCATCAATAGGAAATATATACCCATGCACGCCCATCAGCTTTGCTAGGTGGATCGCCTCCGCTGCGCGTTTGTGAGATGGTTTGATGGGTTATTTAGACCATAATAGCTAAAAATGCTTAACCACTCAATATTTAAAAAAATTTTGGACCTTCTGATTTCAAAAAGTGAATAAAAAAACAAGTTTTGATTTTTGGAATATATTTAAAAAATAATTTTACCACTATCATCAACGTCTAGATTCTTCATAATCCAAGAGACCAGATCACTACCTGTATATATATAAAAAAAAAAAAAAATATATATATATGTTTTAATTTACCTGGAATTTATTGTATCTAAGCACAAAAAGTTATTTATTTCAGAAACAGCATAGTCCATTTGTGAACAAAATAAAAAGAATGCCCTAATTAGATTAAAACAATGGAATCAAATAAAAGCAAAAAAAAAGTTCAAAACAGGTGATGAATTTATTCCAATTTGAAAACTTTAAAAAAATGGAAAAAAAAATTATATAAAAGAAAAACTAGTATTTTATAAATCTTACAAGCACTGGTGAGTACTTAAATTTTGCCAGAAAGCAAGATTAATAAAAAACAGAAAGTGAAAATAATTTGGATAAAAAGACATTTTTATTAGAATTAAATACTTTATTTGAATATGGTGAACAAAATTATTAATCTTTTCAGGTTGAGTTCAAACTTATTAGAGATTTTTGATGTTTAAATTTCATGAATTATAATTAATAAAAAATTTGAAAAACTTTATCTACAGAATGCCATTCAGAAACAATAAAAAATATAACTGACCTGTAAAAACACTTGGAATTTTTGAGATGAAGTTTTTTACAGTTCGAACAGTAATTCCTGAATTTGAATCTTGCAATTGCTCTAATAGATTTTCCATCTGAGAGTTAATTTTATAAGTTTTTATAAAAATTAGTTGCATATTATGTTAATTAATCTTTTAGTAATAATTGGTAATAACCTTTTTATAAACAAGTCGATTTGGGTTGTCATCTAAAATGGCATCTTCAGTTGGTTCTTTAACTTTATTTTTGTCTTTTTCGTTTCTTTCACCTTCATCAATTGAGTCTAGTTTGTTTCTAAATTTCATTCCAGAGTCTGGTGACAAAGCCATAGCAAATAACAGCTTAACGTTTCATTTAAAATTCAAAATGGTTATTCAATTTTACTTCCATTATAAAATTGTTGTGATTTAAACAACCTAATTTGTTACAACTTTTTATTTTTGAAAATAAAAACATTAAAACATTTATAAACATTTTATTACCAAAAAAGTTATCTAAAAACCTAAAATAAAAATATATAATAATAATCTTTGAATATTAATGGTGTAACTATAATAATTAACTATATGATAAATCTCCAAAAAATCAAAAGAACGAATTATCTATCGAAAAATTCAACAAGGTTAGAGTAAAGGCTTTAGATACCTACACAAATTTTAAAATATTATTTTAAATAAAATTAATTATATCTAATTTCTAGTTTTTTCAAGAATGTGAACGTGAGGAACTAAATTTTATACAAATAATTAATATTTCACCAATGCAAGGTTCCTAACGTTCGCATTTCATCTAGAAAATTGCAATGTCTAATTCAAAGGTACTCGTTTAAAATATTTATTAAATTTTTAAAAAATTCAAATAATTTCCAGATATCTTTTTCAACTATATCGTCAAAATTTAGAAAATGAATTACAGTATTTCTACTAAACCGGCATAATGTTGACATTGTGAAAAAATCATAATAACCCTTTAATAATCTATTCATACGTAGGAAGCTATAGCAATAGTGTTGGATATTGGTCCTAGCATGGTGAAGTTGGGTGGTGATGTGAATCACTTGCGTCAAGCATGCCACCTGGTGACTCTCATTCTTCAGAGGAAGGTCTCCATATACCCATCTCTCAAGCTAAAATTAGCTCTTTCATTACTAACTAATGCAAAATTGTTTAAAAATACTAATTTTGTATTATTTTTTTTTCAAAGCTTTTCTCAGAATCAAAAGATGAGGTTTCATTGGTCATGTTTGGAACAGAAAAGAGCAAAAATGATTTAACACAGCAGCTAGGGGGTTATAATCATGTGAGCATTGATACAAATTTGTCAACAGTCACTTTTGAACTCATTGAACAATTCAAAAAGTTCACGGTACCAGAGATCTCATATTCTGCTGATTGTGAGGAATTTACTTCATATACTAATCAAGCATAAAGACTTTTTAGTTACTACATAATTATTTCATTACACCCACTATGATTCAGCATATGATTAAAATGAAATACTTCACAGTTGTTGATGCTTTGATTGTGGCTATGGATGATTTGAGAGAGAAAACAATGTAAGTAGCTCAATTAAATTGTTTGTTTATTTCTAAGGTATAATTTAATAACTACTCTTGTTATATAATTCTCAAGGTTAATGTAAATGAATTATTCCAAAAATTGATTTTTATTAATAAAAGTAAAAATTAATGAACTTATATGAAAATAACTATAACACTTCATCAAAACAGAAATAACAAGTCATTTGTAGGAAAAAGAATCATACTATTGTCCTCATTGTATGAAGCATTTTCAAGTCAAAAGCTTGATGACATAATAGCCTCCCTGAAGGAGCAGGAAATTGAGTTCACTTTCTTGTAAGATTTAGATTTTTGATATTTCAGCATCTCATTCGAATTTATTTAGTATCTTCAACCTGCATATATCTGTTTGGATTGTCATCAATAAATTACAGTGATACAACATCAATCAATCAAGTTTTATAGCTTTTAACATGATGTATAACTTAGGAAGTTTTTAAGTCCACTATTATGATATTTTCTTGGTACAGCATGATCTCTATGGTAAATTAGTGAATGAAGCGGCTGTTGGTGTTCTGCTGTTATGAGAATATTTCATAACATGTGAGTGATGGATGTGAACTTGCTTCAATTGCACATTGTTAGTGTGCTTGCAGTGAAGTTTGCCAACTTTTTTTTTCTTGCTCATACCTTCTTTTTTGTGGCATGAGGCTATGTATATCCAACCTGTGTCAGATGCTGCTGAAACGGGATATAATGTTGAAAGAAATGACTTAGCCATGATTTTCTGAGTGTCTTATGTCCAAAGATTAAATGGTCATTTTGATGAGCATTTTTCTAAATTTGGCTTAAGGATGGTGTAGTTTTATATAACAACAGAATGAGGTGTTTTGAACACATTAATTGTAATGCAGTTTGGATTTCACAGATGTGAAAATTGACTCTCAAAAGAAATTCAGTAGTCCAAGAAAGACTTTGAAATATTTGTATTGAATGACAAAAAAGGTTAGACATGATTTGTGCAGATCCTCTAATTAATGGAAAGTCTGACCTTAGTCATACAAAATATGTACCAGTTTTGGCGAAGAAAGCAAGGCACAAAGTGCGAAAATTGATGATGATGGGCATTCAGTTTGACGTAACTGTGAAGCATATAAAGTAAAAATTGAGTTATTTAAGTAGCTCATTTTTAAAAATTATTTTAAATTTAAATGGTTTATTAAACTCAATTTAGCCAATTCAAAATACTATATGTATATACATATGAGATCAAGCCCATGATAAACCTGCCATTGTTACAAGGTAAAGATTCAGTCCCCAATAGAATGAACAAAACATTAAAAGTATTAGAAACAGAAACTAATTAAATAAACTTCAAAAGATGTTTTCATTTTGATTATTTATGTTTGACTTGAAAAACTAAAAACCAATTAACACAAATGCGCAATTATCACTTGTGAGATAGACTCACAAAAAGCTTCATGTTTTTTTTTTGAATAAATACTTTTTGTTTGCTTATCTTAAAAATAAAAAAAGATGTTTCTAAAAACAAAACTATCACAAATGGCCACTGATGCAGAGGACCAGATGACACAGGCTCAATGGAAGCTGTCAAGGTGGTGAGTAGGATCATTGATGCTGTCGAGGGAGACCAGTTCACTTTCAAGTTGGTGTCATGTGTTCAGTATTATATCATGCTGTATTCAATTTTTTGTCAAACCCATGCTAGCATGGAAACGGATGTAAAATGATGATGATGATGTCTCATTATTTTTTCATATTTTTTAGAGGCATCTTATGTAGCTTTTTTATTCAAACTTTTCTGGTTTTTTTTTAAATGAGAAAATTTTCGATATTTATTATCAAATAAATGACCAATTAATTTTTCAACTTCCACAGTGAAGTGTACCCATGTCTCAGCAGCATCCAATCACGCTCCATAAGACCCACTGCCTGGAAAGCATCTCTCACCATTGCCAACAACCTCTGCATTCCTGTGTGTCTTTATACCAAGGTATTATTACGTTGGATTTGGTGGCTTGTTCAGGGTTAATCATCATTTAAGTTCTAAGTGATAGTATCTATTAAGATGGAATGAACGTTGATTTATGGTGATTTTTGATGTGTCAATTATGTCACCAGGTCAAAGAGTTCAAGCCACGCACATTCAGCAAAGTCTGGTCCAAGGTTGTCTATGTTGATTATCGGTTTTATTCAATGATAAATTATTCAATTTTCAAGTTTAAACATTTATTGGTCGGTAGTTTATTTATTTTTCAAGAAATTCAAACACATTGATTGAGCATTTTTTCCAAGAAATTCAAATATTTTAGTTATTTCAAAAAAAAATAGTGTTTATTTTTCAATAAACTTTCGTTTAATCACATCAGACATACATCTCACAAAAACAATTGAAAACATAAAGCATACGACACATCCTCAGGACCCCAACGTAGTTCTGCAACGTCTCACCACATACCATTTGTCAGACTCAAGCCCTGTCACTAAGGAGGATCTTATTGATGGTTCCCAATTTTTTGATTTTCGAAGTTATTTTTGTTCATTGATTTTTCTTTTTTTGTTTTCTTACCTTTTATGTGATATTTGTTATTGGTTTGTAATATAAGTTTGAATAATAAAATTTTCACATGATTTTTCCAAGTTGAATGTTTAGTTATATTTTTTGAACTATTAATATTATCAAAAATTGTTTTTTTCCTATAATTTTGAGGTTTTTCTAGTACCATTCATGAACGTTTAAGCATTCAAATTAACTTTCATTTTTTAAACAATACATTCATTAAATCATCTTTGCAATAATTAAAACAAAATACACAGGGTAAATTTGATTTAATAACAAACGAATATAGGTTACAGGTACGGCACATCCCTGATTCCCTTGACAGCAGACGACAAAAAAGCTGCAACCCTCAAGACTGACAAGTGTTTCAAAGTGCTTGGCTTCACCAAACTTGAGAATGTTTGTTTTCATCTACTGTGTTTTTGTTGTTTTGAAGGTTATATCTCTAAGTCTTAGGGTAGAAAACTTCAATTATGTAAGATTATTATTGTTCAATATTAAAATCTATAGTGGAAATTTAAAAATAAATATAACAATTATAGTTTAATTGAAAAAAAATCAAAGCTTTTGATATGTTCAAATATTATCATCATGCAGCTATAATCTTTTGTTTCATCAGTGAATTCCTATTGTTGTTTTGTAATGGTAACTTTTAGTAATACATATTTATAGTATTCTAATATGATTTGTTGTATCAAGGTGAAAAGACACCAATATTTTGGCGACTCAATCTGGACCTGCATGGCTGAGAAGGGGAACAAGGTGATGGTGATACTCATAATATCAAAGCATATACAACAATTTTATCCAATATATTTTATTTAGTTAACTTTTAACATTTAAATCTGATTATCATCATCATCGTTTCACGTCTGTTTACATGCTAGTATGGGCTGGACGGATTATTGATTGATTTTTCTTCACTTTAATTATTTTCAAACGCAGTAAAAACCCCAATACAAGTACTCCCAAAACCCAA
Source organism: Pterobdella sp. o SKG-2022 (assembly GCA_964035795.1). Classification (NCBI taxonomy): domain Eukaryota; kingdom Metazoa; phylum Annelida; class Clitellata; order Hirudinida; family Piscicolidae; genus Pterobdella; species Pterobdella occidentalis. The sequence goes on along the minus strand of OZ038320.1, from coordinate 26,325,057 downwards.
ACAACCACATACACCATAATAATATGTTATCACATCTCCTCTCAGCCAGCGCAAGTGCTGCTGTCTTCACTGATACACGCTCTGTACGAGACGAACATGGTGGCGATAGTAAGGAGAGTGTACTCAGGCCGCAGTGAGGTGCACCTCGGCTGTTTGCTGCCGCAGATCAGTGCTCAACACGAGGTTTGTGGATGGTGTTTTATGGGGGTTTTGATTGTTAGATGCTTCGATGGGTTTCTAGTGTGTTTGTTAGTTTGTGTCTAATGATTTCTCTTTGATTGAGTTTTGGTTGATTGTTTATATGACAAGGAATTTTTTAAAATATATTTAATGTTGAAAGTTTTTAACGTTATCCCAACAGTTTATGTACTACATTCAACTTCCTTTTTTCGAAGACATCCGTCAATCACCCTTCAAACCCCTCTTCCTAGAACCATCTCCAACCAATGATCGCGCCTTTAATGGTTAAATATACATATAAATTTCAAATAATCTGCAATCGTGCTTTCTATTTCCATGTCATTCTCCGTTATGTGGGGAAGAAAGAACGCTGAGCGTAGTTAATGATGATACTTAGAAGCTAACCCCATAAAAATGGATCTATGAAAGCGATAAACGATGATGATGATTATTTTATAAAATAATACTTAAGATGCTAATTTAGGATAACTTTCCAACTTTGGTTCAGGCGTTTGAATCTAGTTACGGTAACATCTCCAGCGTATCAGTTGCTTTTTTGTCGTTACATAAATGGCCATTAGTTTCCTATAGGGATGAAGTATAATATTGAGGTTGAATGAGAATAACTTTTCTGCAGAAGAGCAACAGGAGGCGGTTGATAAGCTGATTGATTGCATGAACCTCTCTGAGAGCAAGTAATGCATCAGTTGTTATACAATACCATTATAATTATTAATTTATGTTCAAATGAAAAAACTTTTTGGTGTTTATTTTAGTTTACTCCAAGTGTTTTTATTTGGATTTGTATGTTTGGTTTGAAGAATGACAAAAAATGATCAATTTTGTTATAAGGGTATGAACTTCAGTGTTTCTAGGCCACTCATTTGTTTATATGACGACCATTTAATTTTATTGAATATATTTAGGATGTATATTAGTTTTTCGTCCAATCCTTTAAAAAACAGTAATACTTATGTTTTATGATAAGGTTTTACTAATAGAAAATTATAGTTTTCAAAAATATTGTATTTAAAAACCCCCATTTCTAAGAATTAATCGAAAAACTATTGAAAATAAGACACATACGATATTTCTAAAAAAATTATATCAGAATATTTCACAATGGTTAATCTTTATTGACGTAGAATAGCCTAGCTCAAATAGTAAGGTAAGCAAACAGAAAGTATTTATTCAAAAAATTCACAAAGCTTTTCGTAAGTCTAGTTCACATTATTAAGTGATACTTAATAAACTAAACTGGACTTACGAAAAGCTTTGAGGCTTTTTTGAATAAATACTTTCTGTTTGTTTACCTCATAATCTTTATTGTTATAAATTTGTTTTACAACCATAGAACTACCGTTATCGTTCATATTCAAATCAATTGAAATTCGCATGCTTTTAACTATACACAAATTTAATATACGCTAAATAATACTTATAATCTTCAAAGTATCCGAGATATTTATTGTATCTGTTTTTTTTTCATGGTAGTTGATTGATCGTGTGTGTATATATAAGAGATTTACTATATATAATAGTTTAACGGTAATAAATCATCCTCGAGATGCCATAATAACAAATAACCTTGCTAAAAGTTTACATTGGATTTCGAAGGATAGAAATCAAAGTGAATTTGAAGTGTGATGATGGAAAAAATAACAATGCTATGCTTAGAGATGTTGCCTGTGAAATATCGATAACAGTTGCTTCAGTGCAGTTATGTAATTGTTATGAAGCTGCAGAGGTCGTTGATTTTCAAAATTGATATTTGACATTTTAAAGGGAGTGAACAATGATTATATCTGTTGTATTCGATCTTCAAAACTTTTTACTGAAGCATTTGTTGAGGAAGTAAAGTAGCCACTACAACATTACGATACAAATCATATAATGTACGGGGCTTTGCGTTAAATTTTCAAGTAGTTGAACTTAAATCTTTTCAAATTCTTGAACTTTAACATTTGTGAAGAAAATTTTCGCAAATAATTCGGTCCAATGATCAAAATGCTTATATTATATATATTCGTTGATCAATTCTTGCATATTTGGTGGGTTAATTGCAGCGAACTGATTGCAGAGAGAATGGCGGCGATGACGACAAGGAGGAGCTATTTAGTGACCAGCACGTCTACAACCCATATCTACAGAGGCTCTACCAGGTTACCATCTGTTTCAATGTTTTAGTGTTAACAAGTTAATGATATTTCAACTTCTTCGCTTCAACTTTAAATAGCTTATTTAGATCTCATTATATACGCATGATTTATTTCATTTAATGTTTATAGTTTTTAATGCTTGGTTCACTTATGCGTCATAAAAACCACCTCAAACGGCTTATATAATCGATCAAAGTGCATCGAACACCGAGCCTTGAGCCCCGATGATGTCAACCTGCCACCTATCCCGCCCGCCATTCAGTCACTTCTGCAACTGCCCGAGCACAAAGTCACCGCCTCAAAACCCGCCATGGAGAGAATCAAGCAGCTTTTCAAAATAGAGGAATTAACGTTAGTGGTTTTTGATGGTTAATGTTAGTATATTTCTGCATATTGTTAACGTTGGGGGTTGTTTAGCTTTGTATTGAATGGGCTGATATATGTATATTTTTATGGCTTGGTTTCTAAAGAGGCGAAATGTGTTTTCTAATTTATTCATTATTTACATGTCAAAAATGAGTAGTTTAGCAGGCATATTCTCAACAAAATCTTATTAAGTTTTTATGATGAAGATAAACCTGTTGAGGGTTATGTCTGATGAATAACAAATGCATTAAACTTCTGGTTTTTGATGTATATTCGATTAATTTCTATATTAATTACCAAGAAAGGGTAGGTTTATTTTAATAAGTAACTAATTTTGAACGAATATCCCATTAAAGCAAGCCTGATATTAATTTTGATACAGAAAAGTGGAAGCAGTGAAGAATGAAACGAAATCTTTGGAAGATGTAAGCCCCGTTCACATTTGTTATATTCCAACTTCCATCACACCATCTTAGCTGCTAGTTTCGTCATAAAACTTATGAATGTACTCACTGTATATATAGATGGTATTATTTTCATATTAATTCTTGATCGAAATATACAGAACAAGAGTTTGAATCAGTTAGAAGCGTTTCGAAATATCCTGAATGATTCAGAATCACCACCAAAAAAAGGTAACCATCTGCGCAAGTTTTTAATTAACATGCTGTGCGTAGCATTTCTCAGTAATGTTTATTTGACAACCCTTGTTATAGTTACCAAAGCATAAAATCGATCACTGAGTTTTGTGTTGGGTGAAAATTCGAGGAGATAATATTGAGATATTATTGTTATATTTGAGTTTTATGTGATTTCAAAATATGAAGGTTATAAAAACATACGATGTCTCTAAAAAACTAAATCATTATATTCAACTCTCAGCTTTTGATCTGATCTTCTCCATAGCTTCCTCCTTACTAGAACCTACCTGTTATGATCAACTCTCCGAATGCTTGGCCCTTCTACGCAAACATTATACCAATGTTGTTTCATCATCAGTTTTTAGCACTTTATAGTTAAAAATGTTATCTCATTTAAATAATGGATAAGGTTTTGATGTAGCGAAGATATCGACGAATAAATAACCATTAAATCATATAATCGAACATTGAATAGACACACAATTGATGTATTTTTTTTACTTATTCAACGTTGACTCATGTACAACAACAGGGAGGTAGACATAATTACAATGACTTCATCCGCCTCTTGAAGAAGACCATCGCAGACAAGAAGGACTTGGGTTTCTGGCCTAATATCACAAATAGTTAGAAGTTTCATTATTTAAATAATGTTTGTTTTAATTGTTTTTATGAGTTTCAATCGCTTTTTACACATGTTGCTTTTGTTTCGGCATATTGTTTATTTAAAATGGGGAATTTCTAAAGTTTTTCCAATTTTTTCTTCGTTTTCAAACAGAAAATCTTGGCTTAGTGACCAAACAAGAAAACTCTTCAAGTGAAGTTGCCGAAGAAGAGGCTAAAGCTTTTCTAGCTGTGGATGCTTAACCATATGACATTTGAAATTAATTTTTAATACGTTATTTAGAAGATAGAATTTGTATAGTGATTGTTATTAGTTAAAATCATTGCAAGCTTGTCAAAACGTTAATTTTATTTGCTAATAAACAAAAAAAGTCAATTTATTATTTCCTGTACGTTCGAAAGTAATCATTGCGTTTCCTTCTCTATATTTTCACTCCCGTTTTATTACAATATCGATAATTTTAAGTGTTTTCAACGAATCGTCTTGGTTGAATTTATTGTATTCTGAAAATTGCTGTTATGTCTATCTATTAGTTCTTTTATCACTGTAATTCACCTGTTCCTGTAACTTCATACACTCAGTACCCTTTTTGGTATTTTTTTTTACATTTGAACTTTTAATTGCACATAACTTTAATATTTTCTGGGTCTAACTTCAACCTCCATGATAGCTCAATCCTCAATCTAATCTAAGTTTTATATATATCACTTAACCACGCATTTGAAACGTGAACGAGCATACATACACGTGACCTTTGTGAATTTGCATTAGTACTGGGGACAGATGTAAAGTGTGGCTAAACGATGTCATCATTTATTGATTCTAACAATGTTCAAAAAATTAAAATAGTGAAGTCATAAAAATAAATATTTGAAAGTTAACATCAAGTTAGAATAAGTTTCAGGCGCTTAAAAAATCAAAAACTTGCAGTATGATAAACAGCAAGTGGTAATATCACAGAGTTAAAAGCCGACTGCGTGAATGATAAAGGCCGAATGTGGAAGGAAGCTCATTTGGGTTTGGATATTTTTCACTTTGAAGATAGTTGTTTCTTGGGATTTGAAGAAAATTAGTTGATGTTACACTTGCTTCGAACCTGAGGGGGGATGAAGAGCTGTCCAAGGATGAAGGCGAGTCACAAAAATAATGCCTACCTAGTCTTATCAACTTTTTGAAAGTCCCGCATTTCGGAGTTCTCTTTTGACTTAGATTCATTTCGCACGAAGACGTAAGCTTCGGTAAATCAGATAAATAATCTTCTCGTGAATGTAAAATTCTTTCTTTTATAAAGTCCCGTTGTTCGTCTTCTGTATTCATCGTCAAAAACCTTAAAGAAAAAATTGGATTTGATACAATTTCGAAAGAATAATGAATTTTAATAACAAATACCTCAAAACTAATAAATTCATGGCTGCTGAAACAACTGCAAGCCCAGTCAAAATGAAGACGATATTGAGTCCAACAAATGCTGGCTTTTTTTGTAACTCTTTATTATTTTGCAGAGCTACCAAATCTCCAAATCCCACGGTTGTCAGTGTAATGATACAATAATAAAGGGAATCAAGGTAAGTCCAGCCTTCAAATCTACTGTAGGCGTAAGCTCCTCCAGCCACAAGAATGCTGGAAATTGTGGTGGTGACGCATATGAGATGGGTGTCTGAAAGGTGGAACTTAGTAGATGTGAACGACGAGGATAATATTTCATTCAGAGATGCTCTTTTGAGTCGTTCTAAACTCTGTTTTGAGTTTAGAACTTTTATTTGGTCTAAATGCTCGTTAGAATTAGTCGATTCATGTGTTATACAAATCTTAGGAAGATTGTTGTAATTCGGCATGAAAATCTCCACTTTTTCTTCTAAAATGGTGTTGCAACGTTGATTTTCATTTAAATTTATATAAACCTTCCTTTTTGGTTGATCTTTTTCAATAGTATGGTTTGGCATATCATTCACTTGGATATAATAATCAACCTTTTTTGTGTTTGAGTCATCTTCGTGTTCATTACTAATGTAGAACTGACGAGGTTCTTTCTCTTCACTTTTGTCCACTTTGCTCAAATGATTACAAAAAAATCTGGTTTTCATTCTATTAATTTTTTTTTTGATCGACCAAATAACAAATGTATTGAATGTATTAAGTCTTTCACCAATGCTTTGAAACATGACTAGATTCAGTGGGATTCCGACTAAAGCATAAAACATGCAGAAAATTTTTCCCCAATTAGTCTTCGGTGTACTGTGTCCATAGCCTAAACATTGATAAAGTAATAAAGCTTATTTTTATGTAGTAAAAAAGAATAAAATTAACGATTTAGTATAATAAAATTTAAACTCTTTTTGCCTCAAAGTCGGAAAGCAATAAAACTGATGAGTACAGTTCACGCAGATGTGAACAATTACCAGGTTTATTTATACATGTTTTTGAAATGATTTTTCAGTGAATAAAAAACAAAGCTTAAAAAAAATTTGAAATATTTTTTCTAATTGATATTTCTTGGTATAGCATGTAAATTGATAAATATTTTTTCCTTTTCATGCAAGACCAGATCAGTTCCATTGATCCTTATATTACTTTATTAAAATTGAAAATCTTTTCAAAAAATCAAGCAAGCTTCTAAAGCGAATGTAAAAATTGAAAAGTTTAATGCAAAATTTAAAGGCTTCGCATCGATTTTATTTGTGACATTATGACATTTTATCTTTCGACTTTAATAAAACTTCAATGCTGGAGAAAATTAATATTTGGAAATTTGTCTATTATGAAGTTTATGTTTAATAACAAATTAATTGAAATGCAAAAAAATTTGCAAACTTCATATAAAAAAATCAGTTTTAGAGCTTTAAGCTAATCGAAAACAAATAATTAAATGAAACAATACTTTAGCTGAATGTAATCCTTAACCGATAGTGGTGATAACCGTGGTAGAGAAGTAAACAGCTCCAGCATATCTCCACTGGAAACCGGCTCGATGCGGCATGTAATCAACCAGGTGGTTTGTTATCTCTTGCCAGGCACTTTGACTCAAGTTGAACTTCTCTTGTATTGCTTTTTTTTCATTTTCTAGAATCTTACAATTTACTTCTTCGTTTGAAGCTTCAAGGCGTTCAAAAACCGCAGCTCCGAACAATATGTAGGCCATCACAACCACCACCAACATAAGGCTTCTCTTATTTTGGCGTTTCATCAATTGACGCAACCCTTTAATATTTAACAAAAGCTTTTTCCTCTTTTAAAAATTTCTATTTTGTTTTATCGGAAGAATTGACTGTTTGAACAAACAAAACTGAACTGATTAAACGTCTGTTAACAAAAACCTTTTTAGCCTCAAAACTGGTTTCAAGCATTTGTTAGTGTTTTGCATAAAAAGCCAATCAAAAAACGATTAATCATATAAAAAGTTTTACGATAATGAGTCACTTATTCCTTAAAATAAACTATTTCTTCGTCAAACAATTGAAAGAAACTTACACCAGTAACTGTAATTATGAAAACTTATTTTCAAATCGCTTCGAGTTAACTGTGCTTATGAGGCGATGTTCGTATATAAATACATAAGATGCACATCTCCAACTTAGCCTTTTAAAACTTCTCAACGATGAACATTTATATTTATTAACCCATTTAAATTGGTATGTTTTGAAAAATATCTATTAATTGAAACAAGTGTTAGCAAGTTAACTAGTTATATCGATTAAATGTGGTTTAGTACTTAAGAGTTTCTATATTTTAAATATTAACATTACAGCGTATATGTTAAAAGTTTTCAATGTTGAAACTCATTAGCGATGTATTCATTATGAAATTAAAAAACGAACACAAACTAACGATCATTACTGCAATAGTAAAGTTTCAATAATCCAGTGTATTGAACTTTGAATCAAAAAGCACAAGTGTTGGCTTGTTTAAGCATTCTCCAATATAAAACAAACGTTCAATCAGAAAATTTGAATGAGAAAAGTGTATGATGCAAGACTTGCATAGAAAAAAAGAAAATACGAATGCATGAATGTAAGCCTACAACACAAACCATCTGTTTCAATTTGTATCGATCATCAGATACTTTTTTTTTAATTTCATAAATTAACAATAATATTTTATGGGAATTTTATATTGTATTGTTTAGTTTTACCATTTGATGGAATATGCTTATGATTAAGCACATTTTTTTCAAAGCTTTCAGGCTTTCATGATATCATCATATTCAACGAAAGATATTTTTAAGTTAAGAATGAGTTGCCTAAAAAATATTACAAAGAAATATCTTTTTTATGTGTTTTTATAAATAATACACAACAGCGTATAATTTCAAATAAAGCGTGGGTAAACAAAAATCGATAACTACTCATTAGAAAAATGACGTGAAATTCATTATTACCCAACAAAATTTCAATTCAAGTTTCAAAGGTTTTTTGATAAAATAGTTTAAAAGCTAAAATAACTTTAAAAAATGGTAATTGAAAACTTTAAATAAATTTTTCCACCCAATTAGGTGTGTTTCTAATGGATAAAAATAAGAAACATGATTCATTCGTTCTAAAAATAAAACTTCAAATAACAATACAAGCATTTTAGTTCCGATTGTAGATTAGATCACTTTTACCAAAGCTTCTCCATCTTACTCATCTTTTTTTGATTTTCACGTGGAAAAGTTTTATAGAAACCCAATCTTTTGTTTATTCCGTGGCAATCTTATTAGCGGCCACTTCAAAATTTCATGAAAATAATTAAATATATCAGATAATTTAAATAAGTTTTCGACACTTTTTTATTAATATTGAATAATAGAAAAAAGTTATATAACATTATATAATTTATATATAAACTTCATTTAATAAATTAGTTTTAAATAGTATTAAAAAAGACTATATTTATGAATTAGGTATATCTTCTATTCATTGGTGCGTTTTTAAACGTCTATTTGAGTGTTAAAGACTTTTTGTTGGCTTCTCCTTATGAGAAAAATTGTTAAAAATTGCTTACTTTTCGCACTTAGAAATGAGTTAACCCTGCCATACAATGCCTCCTGCGATCACCAAAATAAGTTGTTTCTCATGAGTTTTTTAAAAAGAGCTTCTATGTTATCAGACTATATATTTTCATTCAAATAAATTAGCCAATTTGAATTCATTTCAATTTTATCGCATATGAAAAGTAGTAAGAAAATCTGGAACGAAAAGCTAAGCTTTTTTTGAATTGAAATCGTAAAAAGCATTAATTTCAATTTACCACTTTTATTCTGACATCTTGTGTTTTAAAAATTATTTCCGATTAATTTTAAAAAGAAATAAAGCTATAATTGATACTATTAAGGAAATGCATTGAAACTGTTAAAAATATGAATATATCAAAGCACGACTTCAATTTGAAATATTTCATTTTCTCAACATGACAAAATTTCTCAGAAAAGACACCATTGTGCTAGCATATCGATACCTTTGTATTTTTAATATAATTGATTTCGAAAATTTTTTATAAAAATAATAGTTCAACATAAAAATTCTAGAATTTGAGCAATTTGAGTGACCTTGACAACTTATATAGAAACATTCAATAATCGATGCAACTATTATTCATTCACTAACTTCCTATTAAGCAATGGACAGTAAGCAAGTAAAATTAGCTCTCAAATACTCGTTTTTTTCATGATTCGCTTGTATCACCCTTCGAAAAACCTACCTTGCGAATTCCGACAGCATTGTTCGATTAATAAGAAAAATCATAGCGCATTGCTAAAGCATTATACATTGTTTTGCTGTTTCGTGTAACAATCAAATACAGCTTTATTGAGCCACTAATTGCCAATCTAATATTTACAACAAATCACAACGTGAAAGAAAGAATTTAAAAGAATTGTGTTTAGAATTTACAAGCTTTAGAGAGAAAAATGAAATATATTTAAATGGTTAATCATATCGGAAAGAAAACTTACCAACAATATTTTATTTCAGTTTTATAAATTCATTCAATTGAATAGCTTCAAAGTAACTAATGGAGTTTAATGACATTTTTTAAATAAGCATCTTTCAAACCAAACTTTAATATTCTAAGCATGGACGTGAAAATAGCCTTCCAATTGTTCTTAGTGCTTTTCAATTCGTTTGGCGGCTTTACTTTCAACAGTTTTTCCAGGAAAACAAAAGCATCAATGTGGTGGTGAGTGTTGAGAGTTTACCATGAAATAATTTTTAATTTCAAAATGCTTTTTCAACATATTCTAAGCAACTAATTTGTTAACTAATGTCAAATATGTCATATCAATGATTTTATATAACCGAAAATGTTATTGTCTATCACACAAAGTAAAATACTAAATTTTAATTGATTTTTTTAATTATAACTTTGTTCAAACTAATGTTATAATAAATATAATAAACGAAAATTTTCCATGAAATTCTAGAGTGAAATTTCGCAAATGCTTGGAACTGAAAAGACAATATCTTTGAAAATGTGTAATATGTTATATTCGTTGCATGTGATTTATAAAATTCCCCTTACTTTCATTACTGCCACCGCTATCTTCACAATCAGAGATACAATATTTTTGCACATCAGGCCCTGTGTTTTAGCCCACATAAATTCAATTTTCTTGCTGTTATTTTCTCCTTTAACACGTGCTATGTGCTCGAAATTAGAATATACAAATCTGGAACTGTTCTAAAATAATGAAAAGAGATAACTTAGGAGCTAGTATATTTCTATAAAAAATTTAAAATTTATGATGTATCCATACGAATTAATTCAGTAAAAATCTCCACCCTGCTCTTATGTATTGCCGTGCTCAAACCTTATCACGAATTTACATAAGACTATCACTCACGTGCTATTTAATTTACCTAATTAGTTTTTTAATCAATGTTATCACAGGAATTTAGCTCTGATGGATGACTGGACGTTGAAAAGTCAAGACTCAATCAGCACATCACTCAGTCACGTGCCATACTACAGCCAAGCATTCACCAAACGACAGCAAAACATTCTGGAAAAACACACCGGAGCATTGTGGCAAGTAGTGCAAGCAGCAAGACTGGCGGTGGCTGAGTGCAAGAGGCAAATGTCATGGAGGCGTTGGAATTGCTCGACAAACCCTTCACTACACCCGGGCAGGTCCATCTTCGGAGGCATCGTGAGGAAAGGCAGGTCTCTCTTATTTGCCATGCTATTCTATCTAGTGTTACTTTTTTTTTGGTTTTCTTAGTTGTTTATATTTCATCTTTTTTGGAAAAGCTACTTATTTAAAAAAATTTACACTAATGGTTTTATTTTTTTGTTTAATTAAATCTTATATTCTTTCAATGGAACTTCAAAACATGGAATAGCAAATACATTGAAACTAGTAGTCCTAGTTATTCTGAAGCATGTTGAACACAAAAAATGAACATTTTCTATTCATAAAACTCCATAACGTAAACTTTTCAATTGTTCAAAAACATTAATACATCAAACTACCTCTTTTAGTTTTTCCAACTTCAAAAGTAGAAGCTTTGAACAAAGTTAATTAAACTCAAATAATTTTATTTTCTAGTTTAATCTTTTTGAGAAATTTTTTAAAAATTATCTTGATGCGTATTTAAAAAAATATTAAAAGTAATATAAAATTCAAAAAAAAATTTCAAAAGCCCTAAAATTTCATGTCATTTTAGACATTTTTTTCCCATGTCATCAACATTGTCACTGCATACTTCAGATGTGAAAACTTTGATGCAATTATTTTAATTTATAATTTGCTTCACGCAACCTTTCAAACTTCACTATCCAGTAGACGTAACTTATGTACGTTTATAAATCACCAACGCTTCGTTATTTTATAGCTTAAATGCCGTTTTATCGGTCTACAAGGTTACAAATGTTAATGATAGATCGTCGAAAAGCTTCAGAGCATCAACAGTTGATCTTACACTCAATTTCATGTCATGAAAATTTCTTTTGTGTGTGTGTGTTTTATTTGATGAATTTTAATTCCATGGAGCGTAAAACGCTAATTAAGAAATTTTAAAGCACTTATAGTTTTCATCATAAAGTACAAAGCTTTTCGTTAAAAATGTAAAATCTTTTAGTTTTATGCTAATTTTATGAAATGCTTCAATTGAGACGTAAGCCAAATTTATTCATCTGTAATTCTTTGGCACCTTAGGATTTCAGGCTTTTAAATGCAAGCTACTTAGTAATAAACTACTTTTATTATTAGATTTTTTTAATTTAATGAAAATGCATAATTATTTTGGTTTCTTGTTATTTTAACCGTTTTAACTTTTTAAAACTGTTTGAAAGCTTTTTTAAAGATTTTTTTTTGAAACTCGTATATTCAAAATTTATATTTTTGCCGGACTTGAAAAAAGATTTCTTAATTTTGCAAACTGAAACAAAAATCCTTATCAAATCAACTTTTTCCCAATTAGAAAAACATCTTTTAAAAATTTTTTTCTTAAATGATTTCTCTTCTTTAGAACTAATTTTTATCTTAAACTGATGAATTTTCTTTTTCAAATTTAGTATCTTGAAATTAATTAAAAAACACATATTCAGGCTATAAGGAAACCTCTTTCTTACACGCTTTATCTTCTGCCACTTTAGCCTACTCGATAGCCAGAGCTTGTAGCGAAGGTCGAATGAAAGCCTGCTCATGTGACACCCAAAAACCCAACTATCATCCATCTTCTCATATGCGCAAAAAACCCAACTGGATTAATAATAATAGAAGAATTAGACAAAATGAAAGAAAAAATCTATTACCCATTCATCACAAAGGGAGGGTAAGAATGAGAAAACCTTTTGCAAAAGATCGAAAAAGTAATCAAGAAATCAGAAAAAGGAAGAAAAGGAAACACAGAAACTTCAAAAAATATTCTCTTAAGAAAACATCTTATTTGAAAGGGGAGGTTGGTGACGCAACATCCAACCCCCTCTTTTTCGACCCTTCCGACCTCAACTCAAACGTAACCTTTCACTTGATTATATTTGAAAGTTCATTATATTGAATTCAATAATAAATAGAAATGAAATTTATTTTTTAATAATTTTATTTATTATTGTTTATATTTAAAAGTTTATTCTATTGAATTACACCACGAAATTTGATGAGATTATGAAAGTGATAGATTTTCATTATATCAACACAAAAAGCTAATAAACACACGCAAACACATTTTTAACATCAATGTGTCTCATTTCTTGCCTTGAAACATATTATATATGCCTGAGGAAATCAACATTAGCTTGCAGTTGTTATAATTTAAAAACTTGAAAACACAAAGTAAACATTATATTAACTTCAAAAAGCTTTGAAAATTTTAATCCATTGGGCTTATAGAAAAAACTGATGCATTATAAATAAGCTAATAAGGTTGAAACAATTGAAACTCATCAGGTTGTGAAGGAGTGGCAATGGGGAGGTTGTAACGACAACATCGACTTTGGATACAAATTCTCAAAGATGTTCATCGACAGCAACGAACAAGACAGAGATCTTAGGTGTGCTGTCAATAAACACAACAATGAAGCTGGAAGGCAGGTGCGTTGATTGATAAGGAGAAAGTTAAAGCTTTTGTTGCTATAATTTCTTCCCCATTTTCAGCATGTTTTATATTGATCTTCAAAAAATGTCTAAAGGCCATTATGGCTGATAGTTGGTTGATGGATTAGGGTATTTTTGAATTGTTTTAACATTTTAAGAAACCAATTATAGATAACAAAAGTTGAAAATAGAGTTTGAACATGCTTTTGAGTACGTATACGTTTGAAGAATGATTTCTGTAAAAATAAATGAAGTTTCCTGTAAAAAGCTATTTGATTTGAAAGGTACAATTAACAAATTTAATGGTCGTTTTTCAGAGTAAAAGCGTGAGAAAAGAATGAAAGACAACAAAACAAACGCACACATAGCTAAGCCCATATTACTATGTCGCTTGATTAGAAAGCGAACAGATACAATAAGTGAGTTCATTAATCTTTTGAAACAACACAGAAACACTGGTGCAAAAATCTTCGAGTTATTGAGAAAGACTTGAGTAAGATTTAAAGAGAAAATAAAGGCGATTTGTAGTGACAGAATGTTTAACAAGGCAGTAACGAGTCTCTAAATACCTTTATAATCAAAAAGTAGAAAGTTATTTTGTGTTGTCTGTTTAAAACATCATGAAAGCACAAAAAGGAAGGAAATAGTTTTTAGTTTACACCAATAAAGAACTTTTTAAACTGACAAAAGATCTTATGCACTAAAAAATTTCAATTGTAACAATGGAAATATTACAATGCACTCTAAGCTTGCGAAAATGACATACTTTTGAATAATTCTTTGTGTAACTATGTTCATGAGATATATTTCCGAGTCCATGGTAATTTGTTAGATAAACTCAAATTATTTAAAAAGTCGATATGAGTAGGTGTATGTTAAAATGTACGTTCTTTTTTTTAATAAAAGAAACACATTATTTAAAAGCTAATTTCCTGCAGCATGTCAAAAAGAATACCAAGCCTGTGTGCAAATGCCATGGTCTCTCGGGCAGCTGCTCAATTAAGACATGCTGGATCAAACTTGCTCCATTTTGGTTCATTGGACACGACCTCAAACTGAGATTTGACGGAGCTTCGAAAGTTAATCATGGTTGACCTGTTTCCAAATATTTATTTCATAGTTTGAAAGCTAATAAATTTTAATTTATGAATTTATTGAAAGTATATTATCCCATTAGGCAACGACATTTTGAAAACGAGCAAAATACAACTGCAACCGGTACACGCATATCAAAAACCGCCTTCAAAAAGAGACTTGGTTTATTACGAAGAATCTCCTCGTTTTTGTAAACCTAACCCTATGCTCAGTCATCCAGGAGTCCAAGGAAAAGAATGCAAAAAAAGCTCCAAAAGCGTTGATGCATGCGATGTCATGTGCTGTGGCCGGGGATATCGGAAAGAGGTTTTTGAGGAAACTCTCCAATGTAATTGCACCTTCAACTATTGTTGCACTGTCGTTTGCGAAAAATGTAGTTCCAGAAAAACAAAATACTTTTGTCTTTGATTTGTATACTTTTGTGAGTTTAGAAATTATTCATCAATCTTGAAAGTACTTAAGCTTTACGAATTGTCTCTTAGATATTTTGTTTTCAAATGGCCTTTTGGATCTCCCGCTTTTTATCTGTGATTTATTAACTTTTCAAAATTTTTTATACTTTTAAAAATATTCTGTAAAATGCTTTTTACAATTTTTTTGAACGTAATTTTTGCTTGAGGGAGGAATTTGAAAGCTGTAAAATTTTTTTATCGTTTTTATTTTTTCCACTTGCCAGAGATTTAATATTTCGTGTTTTTTGTCTTTTTTACACTCGAATAACATGGGATCTTGAAACCGTATATTTATTAGCACGTTGAAAGTAAAAGAGTATACTTCAATTATCAAATTGAATTATGAATCATACAAAATAAAATTCTAAAACGATTTAAAAAAACTTTCATTTTCAACGTCAAAACAAAGCTAGCTAAAAAGGTAAAAAAATTTGGCCTAGGCAGTAAATCGTTGGGCACTTTAACCAAGCGGTTTTAAAAACATTGTTTCCACCACGGGTCAAATACAATGAAAAAGCCTCCACTGACGTGTGTTAATTGATGATCAATATTCTACATATGGGTACTCAATAAAAGAAATTGCACTAGACCGGTATGGTGCATAGAAAAAAAATCCCTTGCAGTTATAAATACAAAAAAAGTCATGAAAAATTATGCGTAGAAGCATTTTGTCCCATCAAAAACTAATAAAGTGATATCAGTAGGTTTAAAAGAAAATAAAAATGAAGGTTATATAATCTTCGAAAAAACTTTTAATTTTGAACTGCAATAATCCTCCGATTTAAATTTTAAATTATGACATAAGCATGATTCACTTGTTTCTTTGAGCTATTGCTCCAATGATTAAAATAACATTGGTTGGTTACATTTTTGTAACAACTGTTTAAACTTAGATTATATACATTAGTTTATTTTTAAATAGTTTTTTATAGTTGGAACACCTTAGAAACACACTATCGCTTTTTAGGCCAACCTTAAAGTTAATAAAATGCATGTATTTAGAAGAAGCTAATTGTTGAAAATCTAAGTTCGAATTTAAACTTGAATAGTGGTATTTATTAAAACTTACTGAGAAAAAATTCATGAAATAAAATAAATATTTGCGAAAATAAAAATACATTCTACAATGAGGAAAATGAGTAGAATTTAAATTTATAGCACAAGCTTAAATCCAATTGAGGTTTATTTATTTCAGTTATGAACGCAATATATGAAAAAAATTATCATTGAGAGAAAAACGTTAAAAATCTTAAAAAGGTTGTATAAACTTGAGCTGCTTGATGAAGGAATGAATAAAACTCGAATTTATATGCCACCCCAGCAAAAGCTCAGACTTTGATGTTAACTCTCAATACAGACCATCACCTTGTTTCAGATTTCAAAAGCGTTTAGTTAGGGAAATAAAAGCGAATTTGATGGTTTCAGCAGTTATACAGGAAGTTTGTTTCTATTCAAAAGTTCATTTATTTCATTGCAAAATTAATCCATAAATGGCTTTATTCATGGACTGAAAGATAATTCATATTCGCATCTACGATTGAAGCCACTAGGTCATATACTTAATCTTCGAGACAACCATCAAAGCAGATTGCTTTGATGGCCTCAGAAGATGTATTGCAATTTTTAAAAGTGCAGCGTTCATCGCAGTTTAACTAATGACCAAAAGGTTAAAGTATCTAATAATATTTTAATGATCTCATAAGTAACATCTGAGTAATTTATTTTGAAAATCTAGTTTAAAATTTTCGAATTTTCAACGAATTAATTTTGGAAACTCAATGCAATGAAGGCATCGATGAAAATTCTGGAATAAATCAAGGCATCGTTAATTTCCATTCATTTTAAATTCAGATATTTGGTTCAGATGGAGACCTTTTCATTCAAAACGCAAAAGTGCAAACCATAAAGTTTTATATCGATTGACTTTTTATTGTTTTAATCAGATGAGCAATTCAGAAGCAGATTGAAAGTCACAAAGCCTTTTTAGTGCTACGATGTCAACACTCCCAGAATACCTGAAATTATTTTGGAAAAGCTTTACTGATAATATTGAGTTTAATGGATGTCTAGAAAGCATGCCTAACAAACCTACTCGTTGTGAATGTCCCTAACATTTTTGGCGTTTCCACGTTTCAAATAATCAATTTAGAAACTATTCAATTTTGCATAGAAAAAATTTGAAAACTTCAAAATTTGTAATAAACAAAGAATGTGTTTAATATTTGATCGATGGTTTATATTAAGTACATTGGAGTATCGGTTTTTAATCTTAAAGAAGTGATAAGAATGATGAAAGATTATTTTGCTAGATTGAATTTAATTAGAAAGAAAAGGAAACGGATACAATTTTTTTCCGATCAGTCAAATTATGTTCAAGTTGATTCTCAAATTATGCATAAGCAACAGAGGATTCAGATGTTTTGAATAATCTATTATCATTACTTTTGTTGAAATGTTTGCGTAATTTGTAAGGCATTTTTTTTATGGATTCTTTTTAGATGATGACTACATTCATTCCATTTAATATCCCATTTTTATATCTATTGTAATCTCATATCTTATGTTTTCCCATTTATTTTCTTATATATTTCATCATTTTCACTTACAGAAAAATAGATGAAAAAACATTTTTTCACAAACTATGACATAAAACACTTGTAAGATTTTACCATTATTTTTCTTCAATGTATAACTAATGTGAATTTCCAAAATTTTTCTATGAAGTGATTCACCTTTTTGAGTGCAGGCGAGGCGGGTTATAAGGCGATTACTTGATTACCAAACAAAATTTCTTGATAAAGTTTTTTTTTCGCCTTCAACAAAAACCTTATAAAAATTCTACAAAATGTACGTTGCTAAAACAATTTAAGAAATATTCTAAATGAAAAAGAATTAACAGAGCATAAAACATGTCAAAATGATTTAAATAAAATTAACAAAAAGTAAAATAAAAAAATATAAAAATGGGAACTGTTAAGGTAGAATTATCAAAATATTTCAACACATTTGAATAAGAATCAATAATTTAATGATTTCAAATGATTTATTTGTTAATATATATAGAGATAAATATGAGTTTTCTCTGAAAAGTAGCTTTTAATATTTGCAGTGCATCTGTGATCGGGGTCAGGGTTATATAACTCTCAGTTTTTAATTTCATAAACTATTTCTAAAAAAAAAATATTGCGATATAAGTCATTAAGTCAAAAAAATATTTTATACTTAAATGTTTAACTTCACAATTCTCTGTTTGAGACTACTTCATAATGATGCTTTTTGATTAGAATATGTATTAAACGCATGAAACGTTTTTGGTATTAGAAGAGAATCAAGTGAGCTTGGGGACATATTTCAAAAGTGGTTCAACAATGATAAGAAGCATGTAAGCATATCAAAGTGCCTCTTATCTGTGTGTCTTTGTGCTCCGCTGTGCATAAACGTAGGAGATGCACGGATACATTAAGGATTGCGTGGGGTCTAATGAATATAAGTCGTTAAGAGTAAATTTTTCTAAAAGATAAATTGTTTAATGTTAGAAAAGCTATACAAAGAGGGAAGCTAGCAATTTATGAAATATTCAACTATGATGGATGAAGTTAAAAGAAAAATACATTGCCCTTTTATTTTGGTCAAGTTGGTTGGATAAATTTGAAGTTTGAGTTGAAAACTCCTTAAAGAGAAATTTTTAACAAAATTAAAACTTAATGGATGTGAAAGATAAACCAACAAACTTAAAAAGGTACTTGTAGGTATATTGTGCATGAGACTAATAGATAAATTATTTTTTTGGATTTTCAAAACCTTTCTTTCACAAGTATTCATTTTTTTAAACAAAACGATAACGCCCGATGATTAATTGACTTTTCATCTTCAAGGTTTAACGGCGTCTGTTAGTGTAGAGTGTGGGACACCTAAAACTTGAGCCTTTGCTAATCAGACACGATTTATCACTACTTAAACTTCTTGAAAAATTTCTTTTGATCTTTGTTCATTTTATTTGAACAAAACAATTCAAGTGCATTATTGCAAAAATATAAAACGTGCTTCAGTGAAGACGTATACTTGTCTATTGTCTGCACTGATTTTGTAGAAAAAATTTTTGAATAATTAATTGAAAATATTGGTGTTCCGGCTAAAATGTCTTCTTGAAAGACCATAAAAAGCCTGAGATATTCTCGTTTTTTTAATGAAAACTTCAGAACTCTTCATTAATATCGAAAGTTTTATAAAATTTTAAATAAGCTAAATAAACTCATAACAAATTTCCATAAATTCAATTAAACTGATATTCTTGAATTATTTCAGCCTTATGAACCTCGAGTATACTTGGATATACACAGGCATGAATTGGTATCTACATATATATACGTAAATACATATATTTGTATATATGAGTGTGTGTGTTGGAATTGTCACTTTTAGAGAAGTTCAAAGCAAAAAATTGTTGCGCCAATGTTCTGAGAGATTGGGAATATTGTGGATGTCAGTTGAACCATGATCAAATGCCTTGTTTGCTTGAGTCTAGGATTATTGATTGTACAAACAGGTAAAGATTCTTCGGTCTCAGATTCAGTAAAATTTAATTGAATTTTGCTTTTTAAATTAATGAATCAAAAAGATTTTGA
This sequence comes from Pterobdella sp. o SKG-2022, assembly GCA_964035795.1. Lineage (NCBI taxonomy): Eukaryota > Metazoa > Annelida > Clitellata > Hirudinida > Piscicolidae > Pterobdella > Pterobdella occidentalis. The sequence goes on along the minus strand of OZ038320.1, from coordinate 26,305,403 downwards.
ATTTTAAAATTAATTATGATTAAAATTGAACTTGGCTTAACATAAAAAAAAACTTGGTTTTACATTTCGAAACTGATTTGTTTCTTATTGCTAATAATTCATGAAATTTTCATTATACTTATTTTTAAAATGAATGTTTTATATATATTGAAATTTAACTTTCATTTGTATTTTTAGCGAAAAAATTTAAAAATTTTTAAACTTGAATTTCGGCGACTTTTATCAGCTTTTGTTCAATTTTATATTCCTAAAAAATACATTTTCAGAGATGTTTTGATTTCTATTTAAACCTCACTAATTTTAATTTTATGGACGCGTTCTGAATGCAAGTGATCACCAATGATAAAGATGTCTTTTTTCTTAGCATAGGTTTGTAGTTTCTTAGTCTATTTGACGTTTGCCACGGTGAAGCAATTTTTTACAATTACCTGAACCAATTCAACAAGAAATTGAGTTATGGAGGCACACACGTACAACATCAAGGACAAAAGCATATAAGGCCTATTAATGACAGGCGAGGTGACTGTGTTTTATAGTAAAAGGGGGACCACACGAGAAAAAACACTAAATAACAGCAATCTAAAATATCCGGTGTAAATTAAAAAACTTTGTAAAATTTTGTTTAGCGAACTAATAAAACCGTACTTAATGCTTAATACAAGAATGTTTTGAGCGAGAAATGTTGACACATGATTGGTTTAGTTTTTCAAAAAGTGACACATTTTTTGAATGACCATTATTTAAAATAGATTTTTCCAAGTAATTGCCACTGCAAAAATTATGAAGATTAGAGAATGTGTGTCATGAATATAACTTTTCCTTTTAAAGTTGCAGAAGGTTTTAGAATTTCAAGACGGAAAATTTTATTTGAGTAGTCTGCCATTTATTATAGTTCTCAATTATTCCGCATTTTGAGTCTTAATTTAATTTAAAAAAATTTTGAACAAATTTAATGGGGTTTACATGTAATCAAAATAATTCAAAATTAAAGTTTAAATTTCACTTTAGAAACGTCGAAACCGTTAAATTTAGCTTAAAAAAAACGCAAATGAATGGCGTTTAAAATAGCTTCTATTCAATCGAAAAAGTCCCACATTATTTAAAACAACAAAAAAACTTGTAATTGTGTGGAGAAGCACACTACGTCCAGTGATACCTTCATATAATTCAAGACTGAGCTTTTGTCGTCATGCACATGCCGCATTTGTTTTCCTGCACTCCTATTATATATCTTTGTTGTATACGCAAGATTGATTCCAACGCTTTGAAAACGTATAAATAAGAAAATAAACTAAATTTTTGTCATATTTTTGAGAAAATAATTTTTGTTGATAGCATCAAAATATATTTTCTCCAGAGAGATGCTCATGACTGAGTTTTGAGAAGCTGTCACAACATTACAGTTTTAGCCATAATTTTAGCAAGCTACGAAATGCTTAAAAAAAGTTTTGATGCACAAAATTGCTTAATCATTTTGAAAAGTTTCAAAAAATTTTCGACAGAAATGGAAATGGGTTCTGAAAGAGATTGAGGGTTTTAGACAATCTGTGCACGCCCATAAACTAATATCTCAAAAACGAATGATCAAGCTTGATTGAAAGCTTTTAACTTTTCATTGAACTTTTTTTCGATCAAACAAAATTTTTTAATGAGCTTCCAGTTTTTATGATATCAGCTTTTAAATTTCAGTTACCTCTTTAAGAATATCATGTTTATACCCAAAATATCAATCGTTTTAAAAAAAGATGGATTTTCTTAATTTAATTTTCTCAAAAAATTCAGTTCATGAACTTTAATATAACAAAGAATAGCTACTTTCTATTCGAAACAATTATTTATTGAAAAAAAAGCTTTGAAAGCTTTCCATTAAAACAAACTAATGTATTTGCTAACGGAACTTAAACTCGCAAATATTCTTTGTAAAATGTTTGAACGATCTTTTCATAGTGTTTTACAATCAAAAATTTGCTTTTTCAGTCACAACCCATTACACCTTACAGAGCAGAAGTTGAAAGGGCGTGTAGTGCCCCAAGGATCCAACATCAGACTTGAGTGCGCAGTTAGGATTCCTAACTACAGCCACTTCAAACAACCAGTAATTTTATAAATAAATATTAATTGAATTTTCAAAATTATTATTTGATAAATGATTTAATTGAAATAATAAATAGTCTAATCAAAATAGTTTTTTCATCTAGTTGAAATTTTTTGTACTAAGAACGTACAGAGCAAAGTGCTGGTGAGAATTTGTTGCACCTATCTTGAAGATTTAAAAAAGAATAAATGTTCATAGCTAAATCAAATGGAATCCTATAAGCTAAAAAAATATTTTTAGAAAAACAGCAGAGTTGGTGAAAGTTGGAAATAATTTTTTTTTCAACGTTCAAAAAATCTTTTGATCTTAATAAAGATGAACAGGCTCTATCACTTTTCCAAGTATGTCTTTATGAAGTTGACAGGAATCTTCATATGTGATGGGAAAATATGATAAGTTTGTGATTTTTTATTGAAAGATTATGCATTATAATTGAAATTCAATTACATTTAAAACGATAATACATTAACTACAAAGTTTCAACGTTTTTCACAAGTATCAGTTAATAACACTATCTCTAAAAAAAATTATTCTTCAAAATTACTGATATGTATGTATGTCATACTGAAGAAAAATTTTAATTAATTTCGTTCGAGACAAAACTTGAAGTTTTATCTATTTATATTTGAAATCAACCGCACGAGCTTAAATGTCAAACTCCGATCCTCGATGTGAAGTTGAAAGTTTGACAACATTCACTGTACATTTTAAACGTTTTGAGCTTTCTGAAACAAATCAAAACCGATTTGATCGTTGCTACATTTTATAAAAACAAGAATTCTTTTTCTTTAACTTCAAATTTAAAAAACAAATTGTATATTTAAACATTATACACTAACCGAGATTTATACATATTTACTTTAAATTTCTATCATTGATTTTTTCTAAAAAAATCTTATAACTTTTAAAAAACTTTTCATTGATCTTTAGAGCTTTACCATCTGAAGGAATACTTTTGCTGCAAAGATAAAAAAGGCCTCAATCGTTAAGAAGCCCCATTTTAATTTTCCACTCCTCGAGCATTTGCATAGAGAGTTGATTTTTGACCAAGCTTCATTAATTATCTTTTGTCCCCCATTTTTGCAAATAATGGAAAATATTTTATACTTTTTCAATCATTTTTATATTCCTCGAGTTGATACAAAGTTTTTACTATTTTAAAAATTCCCTATCAATTTGAGAACTTTCTGCTATGAAGCGCACAATATATTTGGCACTCAATTATTGAAAATTTAGCGTCGATTCGTGCCCTTCTAAAAAAGCCGCGAGTGTCAGAGAAAATAAAAAGATATTCATATGCATGAAAAAAAAACTTTGCATTTATGTGCTCAACCAAAAAAAAGGGTGTAAAAAAATGAGACGACAGAATGGTTTGATGAACAAAGGGAATTATAATTGTCAAAAACTTTACAAGTAAAATATTTTAAAGTAAACGGCTAAGAATTTTGAAAAGATGTTGATTCTTTTATAATTTTTTAAAAGCTTTTATGTTTTTTTGATCTTGTACCAGAATATAGGCATTACTAAAAAGCTTTACTAAGTGCTTAAATTTATAAGAAAAAAAATTTGTTATAACTTTGTGATTCAAAAATTCAAATATTTAACAGAAAACTTTTTAAATTCATTAAACATTTTTAGGAACGTCTGTTAAATTCAAATGTTTCCGAAAATTTATTTAAATAACACCAACATTGAAAAAAATTGAAAGGAAAATCGTTAGTTATGTCTTCATGTCTTAAACGCCCTGTACTGGCATGAAGTGTATGATTTCAACAACCCATTTATATTGATCAAAATGAAAAGCAAAATGAATTTAGTGGAAGTTTTGGAGAAATGTTCAGAGATTTTGAAAGTTGTATAGGAAAATATTTTTTCAGATACTTTTTTTTCTTTTGTTCTAACATTCATCAATATTGATTGGCTCAAAAAAAAATAAAATAAAATAGTCATTTTTGTATGTAGTTTCAGATACCAGATTCTTCCGTTTTCGAAAATTATTCGAACCGTGATTTTTTGATATTAAGTCAAATTCCATTAAAACTACGAAAGTTTTTATAAATAAAGGACTAATATTTTAATAATTTCTGAAATTCATTTCCTGAACATAAAATTTTATGTAGCAAACAGTTTAGAAAAACTTTCTAAATTGTATAAAAAACTGAAAAGCAAAAACATAGCATCAAATGCTTTTTTTCTTAAACCTTGGAACTTTTAATAATTAAAAGATTCGTGACTTAAACAGGCAACTTCAATATTCCTCGAGGCATTTCATCGGCTCATTAATATCTTGCGCGTGAAAATCTTCAGATGTGAACGGTTTCAGAATGAATTAGTTGCTACCGATGATAAAAACATGGTGCAAACACTGCAAAATTAGTCGTTTCATTCTTCAAAACCAAACACCACTTCAGTGAAGAATTTGGGTTTTTATTTCCTATTCTTGAAAAACACCAAGTGGAAACCTCGAATTTCTCATTACTTGTTTTGTCGTCGATGAAAAATGGTGAAAGCTTTTGTCATAGAATTTTTAATTTTGAAATAAAGATATTTAAAGAGTCCTTTGTGTATAATTTAATAATAGCTCAATGATAACTCAACTTTTCCAAATATAACTTAAATTTACACTTGAAATACTCTTAATTCTTGGATGTTTTGAAGGAAATTTGGAAGGGTTTAAAACATAACAAAGGCAATTGAAAAAGATGACATCATCACATTTGACCTATTTATTATCAATGTGGACGTGAATAAATAATTTGGTTGAAACATATTTTATGTTACTAAAATTGAAAAACTCATAAAAAATCTATTATTTCGATAAAAAAAAACAAAACTTTTTCAAATCTGCAAAAACATGTTGAGTTTCTATTAAAAATGCCTGCATTGTAATAAGCTAATTTAAACTATCATCATTTTCCATACTGATTAAGATTGACAGTGCAGTTAGAGAAAAATTCTGTAAAAACTAAAACTTTTCAAAGTCAAAGATTTTTATAACAGTTTCAAAATAAAAAATTTTCAAGCATTTTGTATAACTATGCCGAATTTCGAGCATTTGAAGGGCGTGCATTTAAAGGTACTATTTGAACTACACAAAATAAAAATCATTCTTTTTCTAAACAAATCTCAAATGACAAGTCGATAGCACTTGGTCAAGAACCATAAAATATTTTTTAATTATTATTGTAATTGGGCAAACGTACCAATCTTCATTAGTACGTTTTCCTGTATGATTAAGGTTTTTAATCTTGTTCGTTTAGTATGGATACTTTTATAATAGCATTTCTTTTTGTAAAAAAATTTAATTGTTTTTATAGTAACATTGAATTTTTACACTTGAAATTATTCCATGCAAAATTTGATTGAAGCTTTACTTGACTGACGTTTGATAAATTTTTTCAAAATCTTTCATAAAATTGCAAACGCTTTTCTATGATAATTGAAAAATAACTCTTCAATCAAAAGACAACAATTATTTAGCATTTGACTCGTGATTTCGACGAATAAAAATTAGCAAAGTTTTTTTCAAAACTTCACGCAACACGAAAACTGTTTTAAAAGGTTTTGGTTCAATGTTTTGAACAGTTTTAAATCTCCCGGCGTTTCTCTAAAGTTTCCATTCACTATATAAAAACCTTTTAAAACTATTTAATTTATACTTGAAATCGATTCAAACTTTGCATACAACATGTATCACATTTTTTAGAAGTTTATAAATTCTATAAAATGAACATTGATTTTAATTCTCGACAGACAAACATTGGTAGGCAAGTATGCATGAAAGTTATGACAGTTTAGTGATCTATTGCTTCAATTGCACCCAGAACTTATTGAATTCATTCGTTTTCAAATAAGCTTTTGTAGAAAGTTTTTCAACTCGATTCGTTTTGATACATGAGTACTAGCTTGAGACTAACTCCGGTATAGCTTATATTGTTATATGACTTTTCATATAACTACGAACTGGTTCCATTTTTATCGATTCGGAATTGAGATTCAGTCTTGACAACATCCTGAATTGCTTTGCTGGGTTTTTCATATCAGACTCAACATTACTTTCAGTTCATTTAGACGTTTCTTCTTAGTAAGTTCATGTCGTTTTTGTTTTAAAACTCGGTGCTGTATAACTTTTCAAAATTTAAATTTTTAGTTATAGAGATAAAATTTTGAAACTTCATAAAAATGATTCAAATAGCTTTAATTTTTGGAAATTTTTTACGTACTTGTTTATATTGGTAGGTCAACTTTGATTATACATATAGTAGGGTTATAAACATTGGAAGCTGAATTTTGAAAAAAACCAATTTTTTTATTAAAAAATGTGACTCAAAAAATTAATATAACCAAATCTCAAGCCACAAAGATAATTTTTGATAGTGCAGTGTTTCAATACCCTCGAGGTGATAGCTAAAGTGCGCCTCACTTACATTCGTAAGATATATATTAGAAATGTAATTCTCTGAAATTTCGTGGCAATACAATATGTAATTAATGGTTTCATGCAGGGTTCCACATTCAATTAAGGCGTGAGGTAGAAATTGCAGAAGCCAATAAGCTAAATCTTGTAATTTATAGTGCATTTGATGCTGTATTAAAAGAACTCATTTCGTTAAAATCTTTTCAACTCTACAATATTTTTTTGGAATTTTTAAAAATATTCTGATAAGAGCTGTCATATTGGAAATTATCGAGAGGTATAAAATGAACGGCTTAAAGAAGATAATTATATCTATTGAATATTACTTCTTGATATTTTGACATATTATAATTTTCAGCTATATTCCATGAAATAGGAAGTTTCTTTATTTGTTTTTGAAATCCTGAAATATTGATCATTAAGAAAAAATTTTATTTTAAATAACATGTTTTTTACGAACTGTGAAGCTTTATATCCCAGAAAATCAGTCTTGCTTTAAGACGGATATTTCAAGTTACAAATTATTTTTAACGTGTAGCATTAGTTTAAATATTTAAAATAATTTTCTAATGAATACATACCCATAATATTTAGCACAGCACGTGTCATCTTTATGCGAAAGGCAAGGAATAGTCGAAAGGAAAGTTCTATCTATTTTTAATGGAAGAGCTTCAACCAAGTTTTGCTTAGTTTTTCAGTTAAACTTCACAGAACCTATATTTTTTTGCGATGTTTTTGATAATGATTTTTGAATTTGTTTTATAACAAAAAACTCACTAAAGATTATATTTAAAACCATATTATTGAAACCGCTTATGAGATGGAGACATTGGGAAGTTTGTAACAGTGTCTTGAGCAGTGCGTGTAATGCAAAAAGAAGGTTTTTTCAATTCGAAATACATTTTGTGGAAATAGTTGAAAACTGAAAAAAAACAAAAGTTCTTGTAAGGCATTATTGAATTAAAAATTTCTTTTCAATGTCAAAAAGCTTTCTGATTTATTCGCCCAAAGTTATTGTTTTAGTTATATAAATAAAATATATTCAGCTAATTATTAAATATTATCAAAATTTTCAATGACGCTATTAAATAAAATCCGAAGAAACTTACAAATAAAATTTATTCAAGTTTTACTTTGAGAAATAGAAGGAAAACACTTTGAAGCAGAGATAAAACAAAACACTGATCTTAATGTGCTTTAGTCTCTGTAAAAAATTTTTTTAATCGAAACTTCGAAAACATTTTTGATGCCTTATCATTGTCGATATAAATCAGTAATTATCAAAAACTCGAAAAAAGCGTTTGCGGTTGAATAATCGTAATGGCCATTTTGTTGAGTTTAATTTGCTTTTCAGCAAAATTGAAACTTAACAAGATGAATCACCCATTCAGCTTTTCAATGATTTTCGAAAAAGTTTTCTATTGAACCAATAATAATTTATAAACTTTATAACTGTTATATCATTAGTATTAAGCAGGACATTTTCGGCGTCAATTTTTGTGGGTAAAAAAAATTAAATTTTAAAAATTCATTAGAGACTAAATGTTTATAAAAATTTCAAACATTAAATAAACTTTCAATTACAAATATTTTCAAACATTCTTTCCAAAGTTACTGTTAATTTATTCATTCATATAGGCATTTTTACTGTGCTTAAACAATAAATTTAATTATTCTCAAAAAGTTTTTGAGCACATGATGATAAAATACAATAAAATCCTGATTGTTCTCATTTTTATGTTCAGCTTATAACTCAAATTATTTGAATGGAGTGAGCCATATCTCAAGTTTATTTTGTGTGACACTATTTTATGATTGAAAATTTACGTTTTTAAACATTTATCCAGATTTTATGGTTCAAAAGACAAGCATCTAACGAAGAAAGCCAAATGAATCTAGGCTTAAGCATTTATAAAATCTTTTCTTCCACCAATCGAATCACATTCACTTTCCATAAACGGTCGTCTTCTGAATTCCGTTTTGTGCTCAATATTCGAGGTAGTTTGATGCTTTGGATCCATTCTCATTAAAATCAATAATCTTTGCTTTTAAAGTATTATCAATTTTTTTCATTTTTGAAATATAAAAATGAATCTTCTAAAAACTGAAATTAATCTTGAATATTTGAATTTTAAAATTCAAAAAAGATATTCTATGAAGTTTAAGTGAATGCAAAGGATGTGTGCCAAACAAGGCACCACAAGTTCATGAAAACTTTTTTAAAAAATATATGTGAATGAGAAATTTGCAAACATTTCAGTAAATAATTTTTAAAAAATCAAACATACAAGCAATGATGCGATGGAAAAAGTCTGTTATCTTAGCGATATAAAAACTTCAAATGAATTATCAATTCGATTGACTTTGCAAAGTTATGATGCTTTAGATGTATGATCGGGTGTTTTGTTTTGATGGGAAACACTGAAAATTAGAAATTGTATCTGGTAATGGTTTCAGAAATCTAGTTTTCATTAAAATCTAGTGAAGATACATATTTTCAAGCCAAAGTAATGCAAAATTAATGGTCACCAAATATTAAATTTTTATCAAAATTACGTTGCTTTCATTAATAGTAAAACTTTCAGGTAATTGAAAATCTTAAACTGTTAATTAAAAGCTTTGTAATCTAAACAAAAATTAGTGTTTTCAATAATTTTGTATACAAATTATTTAATTTTTATTGATTCCTTGTTTGTTCACTTTTTTTTTTGATTTTTTCATTAATTTTGTGGTTCTATCGTTTGTTCTGTATGTTGTTTGGCCAGAAGTTTCATCATTTACATGCAGATTATTATTTCATTATTGTTACAAACCCTTTAAGGAATAAAATTTCATAAATTATACGCGTGTCACTTATTATTATTATTATTATTGAAAAGAATTTTATATGTAATTGAAGTTTTTATTAGTGTTTAAAGGGTGGTCGGCTGGAAGATGAGGAAGCGGTAGTGGTCTTTGCTGCAAACATTTAAGTGAATTTATAAAAATTAGAAGTTAACTAAGAATAATAAGATTACTCTCAACAAAAAACGAAAAAATGGAATATAGAATACTCATATAAACCGTGAGGCTATCGTGTTACTTATACACGCATGCGTTTTGTACATTACAAACAAGTGTGGGACTCACAAGTGGTGCTGAGGCGACTGGAGATGCGAGAGGAAGTTTCTGTGTTGCTGTTGGGTTG